>RAHM01000105.1:0-239388 GCA_003713295.1 Parotia lawesii
AGAGAAGACAAAAAAAAAACCGAAACCGCTGGCTGAAGAAAGCAAGCCGGGTGCTCCCTCCTGCTCCTGCAGCCAGAGAACACAGAGGAGTGTGTCTCTGTGTCCTTGAGAAACTGTTTTGAAAAGTTCGTTTGGTTTTTTTTTCCTCTAGCTCAGTTTAAAGGCACAGAGAAAGAACAATATTACTTTTTGGGCATAGAGCATGATAGGGGATACACATGATAGAGTCACCCCAAGACAACTATTCCCAGGAAAATTTTGCATTATCATTAGTCTTCCAGTATGAAATACAAAATCATTGTAGTGGAACATTTTCACAGGTACAATCTTGGTTTCTCTGAGAACAAATATCTCAATTCACTGCTAATATTTACACTGCAGGAGGATACTATATGCCATTGTAGCAGTCCTTTTCAAATCTATGTATAGAACTGCAGGAATTTATTTGTATTATTTTACTGAATATTATGTTTTTAAAATCGGTTCCATAAACAGATGTCACTTTGACTTTATGACACAAAGGAATCCTATGACACTTTTTGTTCATCACCTATAAAAAACAAACTCCCCATTTGCTAGCCTAGGATTAAGTCTGGATGAGTGAAATTAAAAATCAAATTATTCTGTATGACAGTGGCATACCCTGGTGCTTGTCACAGTACGAGAAATCTAGAATAATGGAAAAAAGGTTAATGACAACAATAAGAATGAGTATGTAGAGTACGAAGAGTACTGCTTTATCAAGTGTTCTGCATACATGCTGCATAAAATGCAACGACACAGGCATCATGATTATTGCTATCAATACAGTAGTGCTTTCTCAATTTCCTTGAACTTTCTGACTTCACCTGCTATTTTTTTACCTGAAATTGTGGTCAGTGCTTCGTGCTTTAGCTGGTTTCCCAGAAAAGTCACAAAAACGTAGAGTAAATGTTTTCATCATTTAATGAGCCCACTGAAAATACTTTTACATGCAGAACAGGGCTTTTTGTCATTCATCCAGATCTTAACAACTGCTTTCAGTGTTATAAACCAGTTATGATTTGCTCAATGGCCTTTAGTGAAATGGCTTGCCTTTCCCCAGTCATGTCACAGGTCATGCCTAACCTGTAGAATTATCATCACACCTTATATCAGCCAGTACTTACACAGGACAGAAGTGACACTGACAGGGGGTGGGGAATGAGGGTTGCTGTCGGCTCAGCTCATGTTGTCTCTGCTGCTTCTTTCCCTTTAAGTGGAGGACATCTCACACTCCTCTCATGCTCCAGCATGAGGTCACTTTCATGGGAGACTATCCGACACAAACCTCTCTAGCACGTGTCCTCCCCTCCAAGCTGCAGCTCTTCACCAATTGCTCCTGCATGGGTCCCTTCCACAGAGTGCAGTCCTTCAGGGACAGGCTGCTTCCAGCATGCTTCCCCAACAGGGTCACAAGTCCTGCCAGCAAACCTGCTCCAGTCACAGGCTCCTCATTTCAGAGGTCCACAGGTCCTGCCACGCTCTGGCATGGGATTGGTTTTCCACGCGCTGCAGGTGAATACCTGACCCACCTTGGACTTCTGTGAGGGGACAGCCTGTCTCACAACAGTCCTAACCATGGGCTGCAGAGAAATCTCTGCTCCAGTGCCTTGAGCACCTCCTCTTTAATGTCTGCAGAACTGTTTATTTCACATATTGTCACTTCCCTCTTCTCTGGCTGCAATTGCTCCTGTGCAATTTTTTTTCCTTCTCAAATATGTTATTCCAGAGGTATTATCACCATCACTGATGGGCCTGGCCATGGCCAGTGCAGAGTCTGCTGTCGAGCTTGCTGGCACTGGCTTTGTTGGGCATGGGGAAAACTTCTGGCAGCTTCTCAAAGAAACCACCACTGTAACTCCCCCTACTATCAAACCCTTGACGTGTAACCAAATACACTACCCCAAAACCCAGTTTATTCATTTTCCAGAGCAATCTTCTCTGTAATAAAACTAATAAAACAAAATAATAATAGAAATAAACTAACATAGTGTTAATGAATACTGATTGTCATTTCACAATATTGTCCCTGATAATTTTACACACTTATTCTAAGGTCAAGGGAATGCCTATAGTTTGGTTTTTTCTGCTTACTCTCAGCTTCCCAATTCTGATTTGAATCAGACCAGAACGGAACTGTCTCTAGTGATCTGGTGTGTAGTGTTGACCCTGGCTGGATGCCAGGCACTCCCCAAAGCCTTTCTATCACTCCTCTCTGCAGCTGTGCAGGGGAGAGAAAATATAACAAAGGATTCATGAGTTAAGATAAGGACCAGGAGAGATTACTCACCAAGTACTGTCACAGGCAAAACAGGCTGGAATTAGAGATATTAATTGAATTTATTACTAACAAAATCTGAGCAGGTTAATGAGAAATAACATAAACCTTCAAAACATCTTCCCCCTGACCGCCCCTCTTCCCAACTCTCCCTCCTCCCCCAGCAGCACAGAGAGACAGCAAGTGGGGGTTATGGTCAGTTCATCACATAGTTCTCCCACTGCTCAGGGAGAGGAGTCGTTCCCCTGTTGCACCGTGGGGTCCCTCCCACAGGGGATAGCTCTGCATGAACTTCTCTAATGTGGCTCCGTCTCATGAAAAACAGCTCTCTGTGACCTGCTGCAGTGTGAGTCCATCCCATGGACAGCAGTCCTCCCAAAACTGCTGCAGCGTGGGTCACTGTCCACAGGGTGCAGTCCTTCAAGGACAGGCTGCTCCAGTGTGTCCTCCTCTCTCTGTGGATTTCCCACAGGGTCATAGCCTGCTCTCAGGCATCCACCTGCTCCAGCCTGGGGCTCCTCCACAGGCTGTAGGTGGATCTCTGCATCCCCATGGATCCCCATGTACTGCAGCGGCACAGCTGCCTCACCATGGGCTGCACCACGGGCGGCAGGGGAATCAGCTCAGTGCCTGGAGCGCCCCCTGCCTCTCCTTCTCCACTGACCTTGGTGTCTGCAGAGTTGTTCCTCTCACATGTTCTCACCCCACTCTTCTCTGGCACAAGTGCAACTGTGCAATAACCTTTTATTTTTCCTTCTTCTTAAACACGTTATCACAGAGGTGTTACCACTGTTTCTAATTGTCCTATGTCCTATGAACACCACATCTGTTTCTAATTGTCCTATGTCCTAATGTCCTATGTCCTTAATGAGCACCACATCTATCTTGGAGCCAGTTTGCATTGGCTCTGCCAGACATGGAGGAAGCTCCTAGCAGCTTCTCATAGAAGCCAGCCCTGTAGCCCTACCTGCTACCAAAGTTTGGCCATGGAAACCCAATAATTCTTCACACTTTTTTAAGGCCAAGGGACTGCTCATAGTTTGGTTTTCACTTCCTACTCTCAGCTTCCTGATTCTGATTTGAATCAGATCTGAAGGCAACTGTCTCTAGTGACCTGGTGTGTGCAAATCTTAAAGACATTTCTGTTTGAAAAAGTAGAGTTTTCTTCCAGGTTTAGTGTTTTAAAGAGAGTCTGCAATACCAGGTCTTTGCAAGTTTCTGAGTTTATGTGGGCTTGTAAAGGGGTACCACAGTAATCCTGAGGTTTCCAATATCCTCCTGCCATTGCCTTCACCTTCTTTTATGCCGTAAGGAGAAAGTGTACTGAGAAGCAGCTCCTATACACACTTAGATATTACTTGCTTTTCCTTTGCTGTCATGTCTAAGGGACAGTTCCAGAGATGAAAGTGCTTACATTGGTAAATAGTTGGTGGGCAACAGTATGTTTCTTGGCATTTATGGACACTTAACACCTTGCTTCTCAAGCAGGTCTGAAATTACACCCCTGAATTGTCCTCATTAAATTCTTTCTTGCTGCATGTGTTCTTCACTCAAAGCAGTCCCCAAAATTAATATCCCACCAGCTAAGTTTCTAGCCCATGAGAAGCCTATGCATTGTTAAAAAACAAACAAACAAACAAAAAATTGAATCTAGCTAGTAATCTAACTAGTAACTTCAGAACAGAATATGCTTAGAACCATAGAGTCATAAAATATTCTCAACTGGTAGGGACTCATTAGGATCGTTGAAGTCTAGCTCCTGGCCTTGCAGAGTATCACCCTGGGAATCATACCATGTGTCTGTTTTCCAAATGCTTCTTGAACTCCATCAGGCTGGTTCTGTGATCTCTTCCCTGGGCAACTTGTTCCAGTGCCCCATCATCCTCTGGTTGAAGAACTTTTCCTGATATCCAACCTAAACCTCCCCTGATTCACTTTCAAGCCCTGTCACTGGTCACTACAGAGAAGAGATTATTGCCTGCTCCTCCTCTTCACAAGAAAGCTGCAGACTGCATTAAGGTGTCCCCTCAGTCTCCTCCAAGTCGAACAGACCAAGTGACCTCAGCCACTCCTCCTACAGCTTCCCCTCAAGGCCTCTCAGCATCCTCATTGCCCTCCTTTGGACACTCTCTATTAGTTTAATGTCTTTCTTATATTACAGTGCCCAAAACTGCCCCCAGCACTCGAGGTGAGGCTGCCCCAGTGCAGAGCAGAGCAGGACAATCCCCTCCCTTGCCCGGCTGGCGATGCTGTGCCTGATGCACCCCAGGACAGGGCTGGCCCTCCTGGCTGCCAGGGCACTGCTGACTCACATTCAACTTGCCATCGACCAGGACTCCCAGGGCCTTTTTTGTGGGGCTGCTTTTCAGCATCTCATTCCCAGGTGCAGAATCCAGCACTTGTCTTTGTGAAACTTATACCGCAGGTACTATGATAGGAAGTCTGCAGGGTAAATCAAATCAAGCATTTTAGTTGGACCTTCTTCTTAGTTTCACCTACTATCAATTTCAGTTGCCAGTAGGGACTAAAAAAAAGGGACAGTTTTTCTTGTCTCCACAGTAACAGATCAAAAATTACTGTGCAAAAATAACAATTACTAAGTGTTTAAAAGGGCTTAAAAATCACTCTGACTTCCTTCTTCTAGTTTACCAAAATGTCATTCAATAAAACTAAAGAGCAGAACTGTAGCATAAGTTTTTATACTCCATAAATAATTGGTAGGAATGAGAGAATGACAAAAATGCATGGTGAAAGCTAATAGATGGTGAACAATAGAATCTGAAAGATGTTACTATACAATCTTAAATGATTCTTGATAATTAAAATATTGTATTTAGAAAAAATTAAGTTTTTGCAGAAAAAATCCTAAATGAAACTATATTCCTTAGATTTATCAAATCAGAATTATATTCTGTGAATATCTTGTCTGTCTGCATTCAAAATTAAAAAACAAAGCTAGCGATCCTGGCGTGGATGAAGTGAATAGCAATGGGCATATTCCTATCCGGCTGTGAAACTGATCTGAAAAATGTCTGTGTGCAACAATAATTTATGCTAATTTGGTTTATGAGTCTAACTACCCAAGAAACCAGATAAGACCAAATATTCATAAATATATATTCCTTCACTTACAAACTTCACATTCTCTTGACATGTTCAGGGATGGGGGTGTTGTGGGTTTTTTTCATTGTCTTCAGAAAACTCTGGTAAATTAATTTTTTTCTTCTTTTAGCTCAAATAATGTTTTTTATCTTAAATCCACTAGTAATCAGCATTGGTTAAGCAATTGTATGGGTTAAGCAATATTTTTTTTCCTTTTCTGTTGACTGTATCTCATTTCTTCCTTCTCCTTTGCTTAATAGTTAGTTTCTATGTTTTGCAAATGAGACAACTCAAATGATAGCCTGAACAGAAAAGGTGTAATAATTAATTACAGTATGAATCAACAGCAAATTCTACTTTAATACCCTCTCTATGTACAATAAAGGAGAATCGAAATATTTTTTCTGTGTGTCAACATTCTCTCTCCTTTTACTTCATTAAATCAAGATGATATAAGCCCCAGGAGACAAAAGTGCAAATTTTAAACCTGTATTGATTTAACCTTCCCTCTGTAAATATTTCATAGTTCTATAATGTGTAAACGCAATCATGCACAGAACAAAGGATTGCACTTTTTTGTTAGTACACAGAATGACAGTATTTATTATGCCATTTAAACAATATTACATAGGAAAACATATGAGGATATTTTGTTATTGTTATAAATGTCAAGGATGATTGATACAACACTATTTTTCAAAAGAAATGTTCATTAAGAAAAGCTATTCTGTGATTTCCTTGAAGGACTAAAATGCCATTTATTAATTACACTTTCGATACCTTTTTCTAGCTTCCCTTTCCCACAACAATTTGATGCAGATTTGTTTGATAAAAGGTTACTTCTCTCAGTGCTTCACAGTTTTCTGTTTTCTTCCAGACAATTTTCCATTCTGAAATTCCTAATCATTTTCATAACAGACGAGTGGTGGAAGCTTTTGGCATGGATTATCTGGTTTGTAATGGCTGTTGTATGGTCTTCTGGCAACAACAACAACAACAACAACAACAACAACAACAAAAACAACAAATCCTGGAAATTGCATGTACTGAGGCCCTGTAGAAGCCCATAGTGGTTTGGATGGAGTTGTGACTCTTTTCAAAGCCTGTTTGTAAAAATATCATCCAAAAGTAAAACAATATTCTGAGAATTTCATTCTACTCTGAATTTTTCTTGAGTGGTAAATGTTTTAGTTATGAACACTGATATCAAAATTGCTCTTATAATTAAGTACTTTTTTTCCTGAACCAGAAGTGCTATGGCTTGCTGCGGTAGGAATCTGATGCTGACAATTTCAGTGTCACCAGTGGAGGAGTTTAAATAAAAAAAACCACTTAAGTATTCCTAAAAGGCAAAAGCATCTAGCAGAAAAATTGTATTTTACAATCTCTTTCTGTGTTGGTTGAAAGTGTTTATTTTATGTAGAAATTTACAGTATCATTCACATTTCTAATTTTGCAGATTTTAAAAGATCATATATAAAATCAAGATAATATCCATCTAGCCATAACCATACTGACATTAAACTGTCAAGCCCTTTTTCATGTCAAAGCACTTCTCTCAAGAATACTTTTATTGGAGTGATACCAATTGGTGTGAACTGAACCTTAGCCTTTTTTCCTTCTATTAGTACTTTATCATATCTGATACTTTTGAAGGATCAGTGCTGTATTTATCTCCGTGTAGTTTCACTATGTCACAGTAGCATGAACATTACTGAGGATATTCTTTTTAGGAACATTATGTTACTTAGTCTGCTCCACTACCATCTCTAAGGTGTCATCCAGTCTTAATAAGCATACTATTTACTTTAAAGACAAAGGCGGTCTTTACTGTATCAAGACAACTCTTCTTTTTTAAAATATATTTTACTTATAACCTCAAGCCTGACTGAGGTCTTCCTAGAAGTCAGGTTTCCAGGAATATGAGAGAGAAACAATCTGTCATTCATTTTAAAATGTGTAATTTTTCTTTGCTTCCTTTTGTCTGCGTATCGCCACAAGGCGTCAGTCTACAGAAAATAGACAAAATTTTTACTTTGAAAAGGGTCTTACATCTATGCTTTTAAATTACCCTTGGTTCTGCGTACACATATGTGTATATATAAGGCAAGGTCTGCAAGAAATGTGGCAAGGCTTTGGCCTGTTTAGGTGACTGATTAACAGGGTAACTTGCAGTCGGTCCTGAAGGGCAGGGGGTGCAGGAAGGCTGGACCTGCTTCAAGAGGAAATCTTAATGATCCAGAAGCAGGCTGTCCGCATATGCCACCAGACAAGCCACCAGGGAAAAAGACCAGATGTCTGCTTCAACAAGCAGCTTAGGTTGGAACTCAGGGTAAAAAAAGGGGGTATCACCCCTGGAAGGAGAGGCAGGTAACTTGTGGGGACTATAAGGTAGGAAGAATGTTAGAAGGACCAAAGACAAACTGGAACTTAATTTAGCCCCTATGGTTAAAGGCAAGGAAAATGTTTCTATAAATGCATTGGCAACAAAAGGACAGGTAGGGAGAGTCTCCATCCATTGCTGGATGCAGAGGGTAGCACTTTGTCAGGGGATGAGGGTACTTAATTCCTTCTTTTCCTCAGTATTTAATATCAGAACCAGTTGTCCTCAGGCTGGAAGTTAGTGACAGGGAGCTGAGTGAAACCCCTATAATCCATGAGGAAATGATTAGTGACCTATGCCAATCAGACACTCACAAGTCTTAGGGCCCAGACGGAACACATGAGAGTAATGAGGCAACCAGCAGTAGGGTTTGCCTAGCCACTTTCAATCATTTAAAAGCCATGATTAACTGGAGATTAACTGGAGAAGTTCCGCTTGACTGGAAATTATCAAATGTAACATCCATCTCAAGAAGGGTCAGAAAGATGAGCCAGGAAACTACAGGCCTGTCAGTCTGACCTTAGTGCAAGGGAAGGTCATGGAGCAGATCATCCTGAGTGTCATCACTCAGCATGTGCAGGACAACTAGGGGATCAAGCCCAGACAGCAGGGGTTTGTGAAGGCAGGTGCTGTTTGACCAACCTGATCTCCTTCTATGATTAGGGTGTGGATGTTTTCTATCTAGACTTGACTGAAGTGTTTGACACCTTTTCCCACGACATGTTCCTGGAGAAACTGGATGGTCAAGGTTTGCAGGAGTGTACTCCTTGCTGAGTTAAAAACTGGCTGGGGCTAGGCCCAGAGGGTGCTGGTAAATGGAGCTACATCTGGTTGGTGGCCAGTCACTACTGCGGCTCCCCAGACCTCAGTGTTAGGGCCAGTCCTGTTTAACATCTTTATTGATGATTTGGACTAGGGGATTAAGTTCATCCTCAGCAAATTCAAAGGCGACACCAAGGTAAGGGGGAATGTTGATCTGCTGGAGGGCAGGAAGGATCTGCAGAGGGATCTGGACAGACTGGATTGATGGATTGAGGACAACTGCATAAGGGCAAGTGACGTGTCCCGTCCTTGGGTTATCCCAACCCCATGCAGCTTTACAGGTGGGGGGAAGTGGCTTGAGAGGTGCTCAGCTGAAAGGGACCTGGGGATGCTGGTTGACAGCAGCTGCACATAAGCCAGCATGTGCCAAAAAGGCCAATGGCATCCTAGCCTGTATCAGCCATAGTGTGGCCAGCAGGACCAGGGCAGTGATTGTCCCCCTGTACTCAGCCCTGGGGAGGCCACACCCCGAATGCTGTATTCGCTTTCAGGCCCTTCACTACAAGAAAGACGTTGAGGTGCTGGAGACTAGAGCTGGTGAAGGATCTAGAGCACAAGCCTTAACAGGAGCAGCTGAGGGAACTGGGGAGAACTCACTGCTCTCTACAACTACCAGAAAGAGGTGGGGGTCAGACTGTTCTACCATGTCTCAAGCAAAGTATTAGAGGAAATGGCCTTAAGTTGCACCAGGGAAAGTTCAAAGTGGATAGAAAAAAATTTTCACTGGAAGAGTAACCACTCTTTACATTGGAATAAGTTGCCTAGAAAGCTGGTGGAGTCACATCCAGACATCTCTTCCAGAAGTCTTCCAAAAGCTGAAGGAAAAAGATGGAGAGAGACTATTGACAAAAGCATGTAGTGACAGGACGAAAGGGAAAGGCTTCAAACTGAAAGAGAGTGGGCTTAGTTTAGATGTTAGAAGAAATTCTTTAGTGTGAGGTGGTGAGGCAATGAAAGAGAATACACAGAGAAGTTGTGTCCTAATCCTGACAGTGTTCAAGGCCAGGCTGGATGAGCTCTGAGGAGCCTGTTCTTGTGAGAGGTGTCCCTGTCCACAGCAAAGGGGTTGGAACTAGATGATCTTTAAGGTTCCTTCCAACAAAGGCCACTCTCAGACTCTAGAATTCAAAGTTCCACCAGATGAAGTTTAGATTGGATGTTAGGAAAAATTCCTTCACTGAAAGGGTGGCCAAGCTTTGGATCCGGCAGCCTAGAGAAGTGGTGGAATCACTGCACTGGAAGTGTTCAAAAACCATGTAGTTGTGGCACTTGGGGACATGGTTTAGTGGTGAACATGACAATGCTAACAGCTGGAATCAATGACCTCGGATGTCTTTTCCAACCTTAATGATTCTATGATTCTATGATTCTGCCATCCTTTCTAGCTCCTGACTGGAATTGAGAGCCCTGCAGGCTGACTGTAGATCCAAAAGTCCTGCTCATAAATTTACAATGCAAATGTGCCCCTTTGAAAGGTTGACCTACTACGCATGTCAGCAAGGTGTACTCAGCACCTGCCTCAAGCAACTAGGATACATGGGGGCACGCAGCATTATCAATCTTCTGCCACATCTGATATTTCTTACCTTAGTTCTCTCTTGCAACAACCTACAAGTAAGCCTCAGGGAAAAGTGGAAATGTAAACCTTGAATATTTTTCCCAAGGTCATCTCCAATAAAGGCAGCTCGCCAGAGTTCAAATATATTGTTTGTAATAAATCTAGGTAAATAAATGGGCAGAGATTTTCTCCCCAGTTCCCTCCAACAAAAAAAAAGGGCTAACCTAACGATCTCATTGCATTTGCAAGCTTTTAATAATGGAAACAGAAGGCTTTTGTTGTATTATTTCAGCATGCAATTGAAATGCAACATTCACAAATGGAAAATTTTTAACATGAAATATCAAAACAAATGATGTTGGGATCACTGGGCCAGCTGGTGAGCCAGGGAGCTCTAAGGTCACTGACGCCAGCTGGTTGAAAATCTCTGGATCTCTATAAAGGAAAAGCCTCTCCCACAAGTCCTTGCAGTTGGAATGTAACCTTATCCCCTACACTCTGTATAAGTAAACTACCTCTCCCAGAAACCTGTGGCTGCTCCCTTACTTGGTTCCCTGCCCTGCCCCTTCCCTCTGCTCTTTGGCTCCCTTCCCTGGCCCCGCCTCTGTACCKCCCCCATGCCCTCAGATGAGACTGTGTAAAGGGGGACCTCGTGGTCCCTCGTTCTGTTCGCCTGTTCACCTCTGCGGAAGATTAAAGCTGTTCGTGGAACACGGGCTGGTGGAGTGCCCTCCTTGGCTCCTTGTCTCTGGTAATATTGAGCTATCCAGCTTAGGTTTTGGGGGTGCAGTGCCTCACTGCAGCTCAGGGCAGAAAGAGGAGTTGGCTAGCGGCCAGTCCACACCTGAATTGTCCCTCTCCAAGAGACAATTTGGGGTACACAGCAGCTACCTCCAACCTCCCTATAACCCCCACAACCTTTTAAATTTTATAAAACATCTTGTTGAAAAGAAAATTTTTTTGAATATTTTTCTAATAGAAAGCATATTGCAAATGTGCCTATTAGTAGAATTTAGGTGTGAAAACATGCAAATGGCATGCAGGCCTGTATCAGAAATAGTGTGGCCACCAGGACTAGGGAAGGGATTGTCCCCCTGTACTCAGCCCTGGGTAGGCCTTACCTTGAATCCTGTGTTCCGTTCTGGGCCCTTCACTACAAGGAAGACATTGAGGTGCTGGAGCGTGTCCAGAGAAAGGCAATGGAGGTGGTAAGGGTCTGGAGCACAAATCTTATGAAGAAAGAATGAGGGAGCTGGAATTGTTCAGCCTGGAGAAAAGGAGGCTGAGGGAAGACTTTATCACTCTGTAAAACTGCCTGAAAGGAGGGTGCAGCCAGGTGGGGGTTGATTCCTACTCTTGAGTAACAAGCCGTAGGACAAGAGGAAACAGCCTTTAGTTGCCCCAGGGGAGGTTTAGATGGGCTATTAGAAAAGAATTTTTTAAATGAAAAGGTTTTCAAGCACTCCACAGGCTGCTCAAGTAGGTGGCTGTGTCACCAACCCTGGAGGTATTTAGAACATGCATAGACACGGTGCTTAGGGGCATGGTTTAATGCTGGACATGGAAGTGCTGGGGGTTGGACTCAATGATCTTAGAGATCTTTTCCAACCTTAATGATTCTGTGATTCCTACAGCAGTCCTAAATAATATGTTGAAATGTTTTTATAAAAAGGTTCCCAAAAGTAGTTACCTTAAAAAAAACAAGAAACAAACCCACCTGCCTGCCATGATTGCACAGCCTCACCCATGTTACTTCAGGCAGGAGAGAGAAAACCATTAGGTCCTCTCATAGTCTATAACCCTTCCAAGGGACTCTAAGTTTTGCATAAACTATTGAAATGACTGATAGGTCAAAACAAACTAAAACATTTAGTTATTTATTGCATACCTGATACAACTGAAGAACACACTTAATATAGGCAAGCAAGGATTGGATAGGGGCTCTAAAAATAAAAAATACTTAGGGTTCAGCTTTTTTCCCTCTACTAAAATCCTCTGCTATCTGGTCAAGTCACTTATTGTCACTGAATTTTCTACAATGCTAGGAAAAAAAATGTTGTACAGAGACACAGTTTTGATGTTGTGATAGTGTGCTGTGAATAATTATGTAAATTTGTATTAAAATATAGAATTAGAATGTCTTAATTTCTGAATAAACAGTAGACTAAACAGTAGAAAAAGCAGTTCAAGGTGAAAAGACCTACAGCATAACTAAAGACAGTGTTTCACCATATAACTGACTGAGAGGGCTTCTTATCACCAGTAACCACCAGTGCTTCTTACCCCGCCCAGTAATTTGTTTCAAATTAATGCTGAAAATCTACCTACCAGTGAAGAAGTGTTGACTTATGACAGATATGATGCCCACATTATTTGTATTGCAACCTAGATCTGTCAGAAGAATTGTTTTCAAACTATTTTTTTCTAAACATAGCATGTCTTTATAGTAATTCTGTAGATAAGCACAGCTAAATGTGCAAGGAAGAGAAATCTTTTTCTCATTTCTACGATTACAGTATTTGGTTTTAATGAGAACTTCAGAGTTAATCTTTGTGTGCCTTCTTATCTGATCTTGCTTTGCTGAGCTTTTTAAACATAAATGTCCTGAAGCAAAATACCAGTAATCTTAAAATGTGGGAGGCAGATAACGTGCCAGTCAAACTGTTCACTTTGATGCACACTATCAGAGACAATGCAAAGTGCCTGGTTTTCATCATGAAACTGAACCCTGCACCCAAATGCTAGAATATAATAAACTTCTAAAGGGGGATGATGAACATTTTCTTCTATCTTTATTTATTAGTAGAACAAAGCAAAGGCAGCCTGAGGAAGGTGGGGGATTTTCTTGGATGGAAATGTTGTAGGTAAACTGTCAGGACACAGAGATATTGCCACTTATGTAACATAGAATTCAAATTTCTTTTCAAGAACTTGGAGCTGGATCATTCAGGGACCTGGCAATGGAGTAAGGTATTCGATGCAAGTGAGTGTCTCAAGAATTAATCTGAGGATAGAAGAAAGTTTTAAAACACATTCCAATCAAAGTTTCAAAATTAAAACAGTAGCTTTGTAGCAGTGTCTGTATCAAATGAGGAACTGCTTCAAGAATAGTGCATCAGGGTAATGTGTCCCCAGTGACTGAGGTGCTGATAGAGCAGACTGAACTAACTGGAGTTAGTTAATCTGGTTTGTTGTTTTTCCATCTATCCAGATTTGTAAGTTCTTGTATGATTGATAGCCATAGAATTTTTGAACAGTGGAAAAAAACAGTTTGGTTCTAAATGTAAGTGAAAAAGTCAGGCTAATTGTGTTTTAGATGTTCAGTAGTTAGAAAATACACAACCTTTAAGAGAAGCCTACAATATGAAATTTTGTATCAGACTTTGATCCCTTATTCATCACCATGCAAGAGCTCAGTAGTCTTAAATCAGAACAGGAAGTTGCCATCTTATCATCCTGTTGTTACAATAGCACACACTACTGTTCCTGTATGTCTGCTGAGCATTCAATAACTTGACTTTTCTTACTCAGTTAAATAAGTTAACATGAACAGTGGAATAAATTAACATAAATAGGCAAATGAAATATAAGGCAGAGAAATGGTATTAAATCTGCAGAGACTGAAAGGCTGAAAAAAAATATTTACTTTGGAATTCTAGCCTTCTGATGTACCAACAAACAAATGATAGCAATCTTCTCTTTCAATTTATGCTTTATGTTATCAAAAGAAAGGATAAACAGTCACATTTTCAAACAAACCTTATTTTGAGAAATGTGCCAATTTACATTCAGGATTAGTAGTGCACAAAATCAACAGTGCATCTGCAAAAAAAAATCATACTGCAATAAATGTCTCATTTTAAATTATCATGGAAGATTACTAAAACTTCACAACAAAGCAAAAACCTACCTGTAAATCAAACTCTGAAATATTTCTGAAAAGGAGTAAAATATTCCTTTTAAGCATGCTATAAACTGTGGCACCCTTCTTGTACCCACGCATCAACAGAAGAGATTAAGGCAGGGCCCACTTTCCAAAGGATGAAGATGATTGGAAGATGTTAGCATTTTACTTGGTGTAGATGGGGAGGTTTTGGGCACGGTGGGAGGTTGCAGGGGAAGAAGCCAACAGCTTCTCCATCAGAAGAAGCCAAAAGTTGCCTTGTGCTGGACATGTCTGGTTTCACAACGGACTCACTGCAGCACACAGCCAAGTATACCAGTGAAACTGATGGCACCCCATTTGAAACATACTTTTAAAAGAGTAAAAAATATCAGTCATAGAAAAGCAGGTTGTCAAGGAATGAGAAAGTGCAGAGAGAAGATTTAGGGTAGAAGTGGAAGATAAGATGCCATGGCATACAAGAAGCCCTGCAGCCTGTTAAGAAACTATAGCAGACCCGATGAATGTGTGATGAAGAAGAGGTAGCAGAGAGAAACTGCTGTGTACTGACCATGGCAGACCCCTGCTTCCACCCTTGCTTCACTGTTTAAAGGATTGAGTATAACCTGCTTCGTAGCAAGGAGCATTGGGAGATATGAGAGGCACATGGAGTGAAGGAGCGAAACTGAACCTGGTGAAGAGGAGAAAAGTTTTTCGAAAGTGTTTTGACCATTGGGGCAGTTGGTTTGTTTGTGTGCTGATTTTGCTTGTTAGTGGTTTTATTTGTTCTGGTTTTGCTTTGTTTCTGCTTAACAATATACAATAATCAGTAATTAAATATATGTGCATTTACTTGTAATAAATTAACTTCCCCAAGCCAAGTCATTTGTGACTTGTTAAGAAATCCCTCTATCTTCACTGCAATCCATGAGGTTTCTCACTCCTGCTTGTTGAGGTCAAAGCATGAGCAAGCAGCTGGCTGCTGGTAGGACCAGCCTGCTGCAGGTATGAGTGGGAGCTGTATGGATGAGCAGGTGTGGGTAAAGCCTCAGGATCCGTGTCATAGCAGATACTCAATGAATACAATTTAGGTGCTATACATGCGTCAGGATGGTCAACAAGAGGTTGGTTGGGTTGAAAAATCATGTGCCACCTTGCAGAATTGTCAGATTCAGGAGGAAGTGCCACTTTATTATGTGATTTTCTTTAATATGTGTACACTTGTGTGACCAAGTCCTGCTGACTGGTCCAGGAGACCACTGAGGTTTGTGCAAGAATATTGAAGGAAATAGAGTTGGCAGGGGAGACACCATCTCCTTTTCTATTAGCAGTTGCCATGGTTTAACAGAATGTCTACTTCATGTTGGCATTAAAGCTAGGTTTTTTTATTCAATAATTAATAAACTCTGCTTTGAAGGTTTTTTGGTTGGTTTGGATTTTCTTTGGTTTTTTGGTTTTTTGGTTTTTTTTATGTTGCATTGATTTTTCAGGAGGAGATATAGGAGTGCTCTATGTCCGTGTTCACAGATTCTGGTCTTAGTGACATGAATGATGAAAAATGGTTTTGCACTGGGCTTTCCCCACATGATGGAGAAATTAGTTCATTGCCATTTCCACTTCTCTTGAACACTGGAACACATACATGTTTTTAAAGCTCACTGTATTTCCTTTTTTTAATGTTCTGACAATGAAGGTTTCTTTAATGGCTGATTTTCTCTAAACTTCATTAATTTCTAGTGGTCCCAGGTGGTTTATATCTTTCTACTGGTTGGATTGTACTGGACAGCATTGATGATGCTGCCACATCTCAGAGTACAGCATGAAGGACCAGGTGCAGTTTCTCATAATATGACAATTTATAGACAGGGAAAGTAGGTGGAAGTCTGTGGATTTCTACCTCCCCAACATTTCTAAATAGAAGGGAGTGCGATGGATGCAACATACTCCTGTTTATGACAGCAGTAACTTTTTCTCCTCCTGCTTGCAATAATAATAAATGGTTCTGTTGCTCTGACAAAGCCCCTATGGCATTTTTCCGTCTCACAGCAGCAGTTCCAAGCATTGTAGGTTTGGATGGGTCCTATTATTACTGTTTAGGTCTTAATGAATACTGATAAAATATTCATTGGCTTTTGAAGTTTTTTTTAAAGGTTTTTGAAATTATGCACCTGTGTGCATAACTAAAGGTATCCTGCCATAAAGGTCCATAAAAAACAGTCAACAGAATGAAAGCATCAATAAAATTGTCTTTACAGCTACTTCCAAACTGCATTTTCTGCTGACGTGGGTTTTACTTCTTCTTTAAATATTAATTATTGATTTGCTAGTTTGAAAACACATCCTGGAGCTCCCCTAGGCACATAGATATATATTTTTTCCTTATTATTTAACTCTCCTCTTCTCCCATCTTCTCCTTCACTTCCATTTTCCTGTCTTGAATCTTCCCCCACAATAAGCAGGGTTAATGAAACTCATTTGTGAGTGACGTTAGTGCTGTACATCAATGAAATCAGTGGTTGATATTATAAAGTTACTGGAACATGTGTTCATACATAGAGTGAAATCTTATTGCAAAAGATAGTGGGGAAAATATTTGACAAATGCTGTAAGACCGAAGAGGTAAAGGACAAGAAATAGAAGAGAGCTCTTTATACTGTTTGGGTTTTTGACTGAGTGCTATTCAGTCAAATACTTTTCTCAGTCCCAGCTTACATAAAAACAACCACAAAACCTTCTCAATACTTGTGTTTAAGAGAAGTGTACTGAAAGCTTCTCCTCCCTAAAAAGTTTCCTTCTTGAGCCATGTTGCCTTTCCAGCAAGTCAATCTTGGCTGTAGGTTTCTGGTGCTTACCTTTCATAAAATCATATAGTCACAGAATGGTTTTCCTTGGAAGTGACTTCAAAAGTCATCTAGTTCTAACCTCCCTTGCCACAGGCAGGGACACCTTCCACTAGACCAGTTTGCTCAGAGCTCCATCCAGCCCGGTCTTGAACATCTTCAGGGGCATCTACAACTTCCCTGAGCAACCTGTTCTAGTATCTATTCACCTTCATAGAATTTCTTCCTAATATCAAACCTAAATCTACCCTGTTTCAATTTAAAGTCTTTATCACCTTGTTCTCTCATGATATGGTCTTGTCAAAAGTCCCTCTCCAGCTTTCTTGTAGGCCTCCTTTAGGTACTGGAAGACTTCAATATGATCTCCCCTGAGCTTTCTCTTCTCCTGACTTAACAGCCCCAAATCTATCATTCTGTCCTCATAGGAGAATTTCTTCAGCCTTTTGATCTTTTTGGAGACCTCCTCTGGACTCACTCCAACAGGTCCATGTCCTTCCTGTGCAGGGGACCCCAGAGCTGGGTGCAGTGTTCCATGTGGGGTCTCACCAGAGCAGAGCAGAGGGGCAGAACCCCCTCCCTCGCCCTGCTGCCCACACTGCTTTGGAGGCAGCCCAGGATGCAATTGGCTTTCTGGGCTGCAAGTGCGCATTGCTGGGTCATGTCAAGTTTTTCACCCACTAGAACACCCAAGTCCTCTCCCTCAGGGCTGTTCTCAATCCATTGTCCACCTAGCCTACACTGATACCATGGCTTGCCCTGACCCAGATACAGCACCTTGCACTTGGATGTCGTGCAGAGATATTGTAGAATGCTTTGCACAAGTTCAGGTGTCTGACTTCAGTTGCTCTTCCCTCATCCATTACTGCAACTGTGTCAGAGACGGTCACCAAATTTCTCAGGCAGGATTTGCTCTCAGTGAAGCCATCGTGGCTGTCATCAATCACCTCCTGATTTTCAAAGTATCTAAGTTTCCAAGAGAATCCCCTCCATGATCTTGTCAGGCACCAAGGTGAGACTGACCAGCCGGCAGTTCTACAGATCTTCCTTATTGTCTGTTATGAAAATGGACATCACAGTTTTCCACTTCCCCTTTCCCCTCTCTTTTTCTTATTTTAAGTGGGTACTTCATTGAACTGCCACAACTTAAGTATGACGGATAGTGGCTTAGCCACTTCCTCCACCAGTTCCTTCAGGACCTGAGGATGTATCCTATCAGGTCCCATGGCCTTAGGCTGTTGTACTGACTCAGCCCACTGCTGGGCTGTCCAGTACTCGTCAAATTCTGCCCATCCAATGGAATGACGAGTCAGAATCTGACGGGCTGTCTGTAGGTGAGGCTGAGGTGTGAGGCTCAACCCCCTGTTCTGGAAAGTTCTTGGTTATTCGGTTGTTTATTGGTTGATGTTTGTTCTTCCCTCCCCTGTCTATGTCTGATTCGTAAAGGTTACCRGGTTCCTCCCTCTGTGCTGTTGTTCATTGGCCCGTCCTGTTTGCTGCACCCCAATTTCCCCTCATACTTAGTGGCTCGCACAATCCTCCCCCACCGGCCTTTTTTGTCCCTGATGCTTTCAGGAATAAACTCCTGGAATTCATACGAAAAGGTTCTCTCCTGCCTGCTTTATTCCTGGGAGCTTGGGATTGCTACACCTAGTCTCCTCGAGGTGTGCCTGCTGTGCCTGGAGCCGGTGCAGCCCGCTTATCGGCCACCGAGAACTGGACACGCTTTTGTAGTCGTGTCTGCAGGAAGGTCACTGAAGCCTCTAAAACAGGAGAAACACTCCTGAGGCTGACCCCAAGTGACATTAGGCACCTTCAGGCTCCTCGGATGGTCTTGAACCTGATCTTCTGTAGCAGGCAGTTCCACTTTTTGCTAGTTGCTAGTTGCTGTCTGCGACTTGCGCAGTGTGGTAAAGAGCGAGGCAGAAAAATCCCTGAGTGCCTCAGCCTTCTCCACATCCTGGGTAAACTTTCACAAAAATAAGAGAGCCTGAGCTAGAAGAGTAATGGAAAAAAAATTCATAAGTTGAAAGAATGGTAACCATTTCAATCTGCAAAACCCTAATTACTGTGTTTTGTGTAGATTGTAATGATTTTAATTGTAAGAAGAGGGCAAAGAAAACCCGTTTAAACTTGTTACCTAAAATGCCTTTGCAGGCTATGTAAGAAACAATTCTTCATCTTAGTGGATCACAAGACACATAGTGGACCCCAAATCTTTAGATATAAATTTACTGAATTAACTGAAGTTTAAAACTGAGACAGATTTATACTTCCTCAGTCCAGGG
Source organism: Parotia lawesii (assembly GCA_003713295.1). NCBI lineage: Eukaryota > Metazoa > Chordata > Aves > Passeriformes > Paradisaeidae > Parotia > Parotia lawesii. Next base: position 19,173 of record RAHM01000105.1, read on the forward strand.
ATGACTTTCAAAAATATTCTAAGATTTTCAGGATAAAAATGCATGCCTATCGTAAGTTTAGATGCTTCCTTTTAAATCAAAGTAGTTTCTTCATTGCTACAGAGTTCAGACTCCTTTCTCTGACTTTTATTGTGTCTATCCTTTGGAAACCAAGAAGATTTCTCTAATTAGCAAGGTTCCCGCATATGTTGCTTGGACTTGTGTGAATGTGTTTTGTATGCTGTCATAGCTGGTAGCTGAACTTGAATTTTTATGATTCAAAGGCAACAGCTCTGCTTGGTGAGGCAAATGAAGCTTACCTGAAGCCAGTGGGAGCTAAGAAACAGCTCTGGAGCAGAATCTGATCTTTCTTCCATTTAAGTCTTTGAGCACAGTCGTGGCCCTGTGAATGTTAGAGAAAATGATATTAAAGAACTTCTCTAAGTGGCACTGCAGCTTGTCATTTGTAACAATATGCCTCTAAAATGACCATGTCTTTCTGAAAATGCAGATGCAGCTCCTGACTCATAAAAGTTTTTTCCTATCAAGCTGCTTCTGAATGCAGTTTGGTTGTGATTAAAAGCAAGCCTTTAGACCGTAACTTCACTTTTGTGAAGATTGTGGGAGGGATAATTGCAGTTATCTTTTGTATTCTTTTACCACTTAGTAAGGGGAAGTACCCATGCCAAATTCTTCTCTAGAAGAGACTAGAACTATTTAAAAATGTTACATACACCTCAGAAGTAGTAAAATGTGGATATTTCTAAAACTGGTGTCATTGCTGTGTAGGATCTACCTTCTCTCCAAACGGTCCACGGACAGTACTTGCAGCTTGTGTATCCTTACTGTGCTGGTGGTGTTTTCTGGTATGCTCATTTTCATACATTTAATGATTTTGGCATTTTTTTAATACGTGGGAATTTCTTTCCCATCCCAGCCAGAACTCTTTTGAGCAGAGTGGTAATTTTGGCTCTTTGTCCCTAGAGGAATTATATGGACAGCAAAAAAGAGAGAGCTCCTCACCAAAAGCTGGTTCGTTCTTTCTCAGCTATCATATATGTGGCATATTTTGAAAGACAGAAATCATAGCATCTGTATGGAATAAAGATTACAAACCCTTTATTTTGTCATAACCCCTTTCGATGAGTTTCTGTAGTAGTTAGGACTAAACTGTATGTGCACATGATAGATTTATTTCTGCAGTCTTTCCTTTGGGAATCATGCAATTATGTGAGGATTCAGCCTGTGCAGTCACAGAGACAAGCTTGAAAACACATTAGTAGTGCTGCTGATGTAGTGGAATGTTCTAAACCCACAGGGAATGTTAGACAACACAGCTAAGAACACCCAGCAGTCAGTGGAACAGTTCCAATGGAAATTGTGTTTCTAAACATCTTACTTTTTGGAATCACAAACAATACTAGAGCAGAAGATTTTTTTATATGGAAAGTGGCAAAATCTGCAGTAAATTCTACTCATCAAAAAAAACCCCCTGTAAATTAATGCAGATTAGACAGCTGTCCACACACATTCCTGCCCATGACAGATAAATGGCTCTGCAGCAGGAGTATCTCTGCCCCTCTGAAAGCAGCATCCGCTCTGTGCCACTACACTTGCAGAAAGGTGAGAGGCCCTTGCCACTGGGCTCAGGAGACCAATGTTTTCTCTGGTGTGGTGGCTGAGTTTGACCATCCTTCTCCTGGAAATATGGCACATAGGTCTTGTTGTAGAGTCTTCGCATTTGTGAGTGTACAAGGAGAAGGTAGGACATACAGCAAAAGCAGAAGGGCAGAATTCCTTGCTGAATTCCTTTTAAAAGGGAAGATTTTAGCACTTTTTTCATCTGTTATTGTCATATTTATATATAGACAATATATTAAATATATTTAATATTTATTAATATGACAATATATTAAACATTGTCATATTTAACCAGTGTAAGTTAAAGAAAAAAAAAGGGGGGGGGGGAACAAAAAAGCATTCTAGCATTCTGTTGCTCATAAAATATTAGTGGATAACTAAATAAATAGAAGAGACCTGATCTGTTGTCCATTATACATCAAAAGGGCTCAAAATATATCTGAATAGCTGGATACAATTGAAATGATTGTTCTTCAGGCAGACAGAGATTCCTACAGGACTCTGCCTGAATTTACTCATTTACTAGGGAGGAAACAGTACCCATTAGGGAGGAATAGACCAGGGTGTAAGTGATCTTTACGAAAAGAATTTAAAAGAATTCTTATAGGTCTTTTTTTTTTAAATTTATTGTCTGAAGAAATTACTGGGAATCATTTGTGGAGAAATATGGCTTAAGCTCTAAATAATATTAACACAGGAAGTTTTTTTTTTGACTGCTGCTTCTGGTAAAAGTAGTAGTGTAAGCATCCATTTGCTGTAAAAGGATTGACTGAAAAAGTCAGTTATCTTATAAGTAAGAACAATGTGTCATTTGAAGACGTTTCTATTTGTGTGCAGTATTTAATGAGTTTAGGATAGGTGTATTCTTGAATTCCAAACCAAAAATCAAAGTTCTAGATTTCCCAATCAAAAATATTTCCCTCTACATAAAAACAAAAGTTTAATACCACTACAACTTTCTTAAATGCAATCTACAAACAGCCTTGGAGCACGCACCAGGAAGGGTATATGCTGTGTAGTACTTTGAGCAAGAATTATTTAAAGTGCTAATGATTCATTTAGATGGGGAAGATAGGAAGTTCCTTGATGTCTGATGATCTGTGAAAAGACCAAGAGAACATTTTATATTGAGTGGAATATCTTTTAATTATCTTCTTAAAGAAAAGTAGAGAAGGTGTAGAAAGTGTAGTCAGAACCTTAGAAATTGAACTGGACTTTATCAGCCTTGGGTAGCCTTGGGAAAAGATGAGTAAGTGTATTGGTATACAAACGTATGTAGACACAATACATATAGTCATATATGCTTAAATATAAATATATGCGTAGATATATATATACACACACATATACAGTACTTAAAATATTTATGCCTACCTTAGAGATGTCTAATGAAGCATAAGATAATTATGAAATCTTTCAGTTAAGTGATACGTAATGCACCACTTTGTATTAATACTTAAAGGCTCTGTCATGATGTGTATTGTCAAAAGTGTTAAAAATTATTTCCTAGTTACCAAAAAGGTTTGATATAGACACTTCACTATTAATGAACATGATGAGTTTATTTAACTCTAGTTAAGGTACGCTATGCATTGCTATTTTGTAAAAATAACACTGTAATATACCATCAAAATACAGTTCACACAGCTAACACAAAACTTTTAAAGTACACATGCAAGTCTGCATATCTCTTTTCTGTCCATATGCAAGTCTGAGTCATGCAGGGACATGTCACGCAAATACACAACCGTACACAGCGTGCTGCTCTTTCAACTTTGGTATTTATGTGGTAGCTTAAGGCTCAAAATAAAAAGCTCAAAAAGAAATTTCATGTCAAATTAAAAGGATGAATATTCAAAAATTTTCAAATTGCAATTTTATTCAAGGTAAACTCAGTTTTGAGAAGATGGCTAAAACCCTTTTGAAGTTTTTTTGCCTAAAACTTCTCAGATTTTCAGCAGCATTCTTAATATTCACTAAGGTCTCGTATTTTCTGAGGCACTACCCCAGCACTTTCTAAAAGGCAGTTTAGGGAAAGTTTGAAGATGGAAGGCACATTTATACTCCAGACAATGCAACAAGAAAGTCTGCTAGGGTCCTCTAAACAGCACTGGCTGGAGAGGTGGAAAAAAATTATCTGTTTAACTACTTTTATTTGAAGTGAACTAACAAATGTGATGATACTGTTTGGAGCCTACAGCCTTCACCATTACTGCCTTGTAGCAGTTTAACTCATGGGCAAATATTATTTTTATACTATATTTATAGTTTTTAGCCTTAATTTGCTTGTGTTACATGGTTGTTGAAGATATTAGTCAATTCTGGGCTCACTGTTCTAAGTACCATATGAATATATAATCAGAGGCTAAAAAGCCTTATAATCTCAATAGTCAGAACAGAAAAAAATGTGATGCACGTTTTTTGCCAAGGGGAATTTAGATAGCAAAACCTATTGTGATTGATCAGAGCAGAAAGATTCACACTCTGGAAGATTCAAAAAGGCAAGGGAGGGCCACAGCCAGTGGAAGAGAAAATTTCAAAGGAAGATGAGTGACTGTTCTGCTCTAGTCAGAATGTAAACCAGCATTCACCACTGGGGATAAATAAAGAGCATTGCTGAGTGTGAGGGTATCACCAGACTTCGAGCTGTCCAGAGGTAACTGGAAAAATTTGCAGCTGCTATCTGAGGGTTAATTTTCTGTCTGGAAGACAGTTCCGACCTTGAGTCTCCAAAGCCTGCAAGAAGGCTTGCCCATGGCAGGTGCCTGGCCATGCAGCCTCACCTGCTGGGCACGCTGCACTTGTCTGTTTTGCTCTTTTTTATCTTCAAGACAAGTTGTATGCATCTTTGGGAAACATTACAGTCTCTTTGGGTTTTTTTTTCATTTTTTAATAGGAAGTTATCTATATATTTTAAAGTATCTTGAGACAGAGGAAAACCACATTGATCTGAACATTTAAAAGTGGGGAGAGTTGTGGTCTGAGTAATAAATTTTCATGAACTCAAAATAATGAAAATACTAATGCTGATCTGCAATAGGTGAAGTCCATTACTGTCTACAACTGAAAATACTAAATAGAAGGTTCATCTCCTACAGGGAACACTGAAAGTTGAAAACAATGATACAGAAATTCTGAATGATCTTGAAAAACTTTCCTTCATTTTGCATTTCAAAGATAAAGGTAATTTAAAAATTTCATCTCTTGAGTAGTTAAAAAATATTTAGTTAAGCATAATTTGCTTAATAATTTATTTCAGTAAGTTAGTAAAACATTTTGAAATTTCACTTAGGTAAAGAAATTTTATAAGCATTGCTAATACCATTTATTCTAATTTTATTTTACAGAACATAAATAATTGTTGTTATAATTTTCTAAGCAAGTTACAAATGTATACTACTGGTATTATTCCCTTAAAATATGGTACAAGGATCTCTAAACTTGCACATAAGCCTGTCTCTTATTCCAGAGGAAAAACAGCCCATGGAGATGTAAACAATTTTTCACAAGTGCTACTCAACTGCATGAGACAACAAAAACCTCCAATAACAGCATAATTAGATGTGCTATGTCTATAAGAGTAAACAGCTATAAAGATTAAAATGACAAGAGTGAAATCCCTGGAGAGATTGATTTTCATTGCAAAGAGGTAATTTTAAACATTTAAAAATATATTTGCTTTTAATCTATCTGCGTGTGTTAACAGAAGATACTAGATCTCTGTTCTATAATAAAAGACAGGTTGCTAATATCCCTGGAAATGCAGGTAGTCAAAACATTTCAAAGACTACAGATAATATTTGTATTGGCTTTTCACACTGTTAACATAATCTATTATCTCCCAGAAACTGGATCCAAATTACCTATGAAAAAGACGGTAGGAAAAAACTATGTGTCAGGGCCCAGTGAGGTGATTCAGGAGATTATTGTCCTCCTGTTTCATTCAGGAAAAAAGTTTACGCATTTCACATGTAACTGTATCACTCATCTCTACAAACATACCTTTCCTAGGTAAAGGAGTTTTAATAAAATGGCTCTAAAGAAAGCAATCATGTCAATGGCTCTGTTTCCATAAACTAGATTTTATTTCATACCCAGGATTTCAGTAAATAAACAGAGACAAATTAATAAATAATGTAGTAGAAACAGGAGGTTTTCCAGCACCTTTAAAAAGGCCTATTGGTTCTGAACATATTTTATAAATACTTCAAAAATAGTTCATCCAGCATAATGTCATAATGTTGCTGAGCTCAATTTCCATTTCATGTCCCAGATCTGTTACTGCCAGTTTTATGATCTAAAGCTGCCTGTACACCTAAACTCCTCATATCTCTCTCTTGATTTTGCTTTGGGAAATACTAGTTGTCACATTCATTTTGGACAGGTTATGTTTGTTTTCATATTCATTGTATAACAGAGAAGAAATAGCTGAGAAATACTACTGCTTTGACAGGTTTTTTTTGACTTTCAGTGCATGAAGTATGAGGACAACAATATAGTAATGTAAATGGATTTTGAATTTTTTTAAGTTTTGCAACTGGCAAGTGATTCCAGAACTTATTATTTTCTCCCTACTGCCTTGCTACTTGCTACTGAGCCTTTAGCAAGCCTCCCTTCAATTTGGCATTAACAGTGTTGACCTTGATAATGTGTTTGAAGAAACCCCAAAAGCATATAAAAATATCTGCAGCAAGAGGAACATTTTGTTTGTCAGTTTATCCACTGTATTTTATTTGGGGAATTACTGATGGGTTGTATTCATAGATTCATAGAGTCTTACAACAGATCCCTTTTGGGGATACGGTGTCAGAATGAGTATCTTTGCTTGGGGCAAGACTGCTGTTTGAACCTCTGGCTTCATTAGAGTTGTGGGTTACAGGAAACTCTCGAAGATACAATTATACATAATAAAGTCCCCAGTGGATTTACTGAAACCCATCATGTTGATAATTAAATTAATGAGGCTGTCAGTTTATGAATTTTTTACTAATGTAAAGTTGACTGATAGTGAATTAAGGTTTGCTGTGCACGGATAGATCCATAATGCTACCACGTGGTGGGTGGTCCTGACAAACGTATCATCCAACTTGTCAGTGACTCTTTGTTCACCTGATGCAGGTACGTCACCTTGCAGAACTCACCAAAAGCTGAATCACCTATTAAGTCACACATATTTAAGTACATAAGTTTTTCAAGGACATGTAAATTCAGAAATATCATTATATAAATTTAAGTATATATATGTATTTAAGTGAACTTGGAAATAACCTCTTTTCACATATGTAAAGGGTGACAAAGCGTAACAGGGGAAAGTATAGTGTTTTGTAACAGTTAAGATTTATTATTTAATAAAGCCCATGATAACTGGATTTTAAAGACAGAAATAATTCTTTACTCTCAAACATTGTCTAATTTTAGATTTTAGCTATGTGATGGCCTCAGTTTTTAACTTGTCTATAGTTTGATCTCACTACTTTTTTTATTCTGTGGGCCACTAAACTCATTTGTGGGAGACATGCATTTGTGGATATAAGTATTATACACATATAAAATACGCAAAGTAGGGGATGTCATTCTTATGACAATACAGTGATAAATTTGTTTAAATTATGTGAAAAGCAAAGTAACACTAGTCTTGGAGCCCTCATGATAAAGCTAGTAATTTTTAAGAAGAAAGGAACCACTATTGGAATTGGAGTATGTTACAGGTAAGATATAACAATCACCCTGGTCTTCTGCTGGACTTGATTTAGATATGGATCTTAAAACTTGTGCAGGTGCAGGACACAACTGCTTGTGTTTTGTGCCACCTCACTAATGGATCATTGGGCACTCTTTGTTAGATAACAACAATTCAAATAAAAAATGTAAACATTTCTGTATATGCTTATTCTGTAATCATTATCATTACACCTTAAAGATTTTCATTAGTTAAAATGGAGAAACATTATACATAGAAATATGGTAACAATTTGTTGAGGACTTGTGTGCACGTGTGTTTTCAGTATTTACATCTCTAACAGCCTGAAAAGGAAATGGTATTGCTTTTGGAATGCCATCAGGATGCATGAAAATAAACACATAAAAAGACATCAGAAAGCCAGTAAACAGTCTAGGTAGTAAAATCTGGTGACTTTATCACAGATCATGGGTGGATAGGTATCTGATTTTCAATATCATCCACGTAATTGAGCACCTTGAGTGCTGTGCTCAGCTCTAGGCCCCTCAATTTAGGAAGGATGTTGAGATGCTCCAGTGTGTCCAGAGAAGGGCAACAAGGCTGGTGAAGGGTCTGGCGCACGAGTCCTATGAAGAATGGCTGAGAGAGCTGGGGTTGTTAGGCCTGGGGAAAAAGAGGCTCAGGGGAGACCTTATCACTCTCTACAATTGCCTGAAAGGAGGTTGCAGCCAGGGGGAGTTTGGTCTCTTCTCCCTGAGAGGACAAGAGGACACAGTCTTAAGCTGCTCCAGGAGGAGTTTAGGTTGGACATTAGGAAAAAGTTTGTCACTGAAAAGAGTGATTGGGTGCTGGAATGCCCTGCCCAGGGAAGTAGTGGGGTCACCATCCCTGGAGGTGTTTAAAAAAAGACTGGATGTCGCACTCCGTGCCATGGTTTAGTTGATCAAATGGTGTTTGGTTATAGGTGACTTGATCTCAAAGGTGTTTTCCAGCTGAGTTAATTCTGTGATTCTGTGATTCTGTGATTCTGTAATTTTCAGTCACCATTTTACAACTTACTTTGATCACAAATGCTAGGATCAGGATGTCCTCAAACCCTCTTATATCTTTTCTTAAAGATAAATGTTAGACTAATTGAAAAAAACATTTTTAAAAAAATGCAAAGCATATGCATTTATGTATGGAATTTAATTTTACTATTAATATTGTATTAAAATTACAGTGATTTGTCAGGATATTGCATAATCTATTTGGGAATATATTCTATCATATCACACGTTTGTGCATTTGTGAGTGTAACTAAGACTCTAGTAATTCACTAGTATAAGTCAGGTGCCTGGATGCTATAAACATTTAGGAAAAAAACTAAACTTAAATTTGCCATATTTACAGCTTTGAAATGAAAGTTTTATAAAATTCTTTGGTTTATACATTACCTGTCCTTTACAAACTATGTATTTAGTGGTACCTTCTATGATCAGAATTTATATAAACACTTCTAATTTATCAATGGGTATTTAAAGGTCCTGAAAGGCTAAATTTATTTAAATTACTTTCTCTTTGATATTGAGGATCAGTATCTGTTTTCTGGATGTTATATTTGATGATCATCCTCCATAAAACATAATGGCTCTGAAAATGTTGGGTGTTTCATCTGTAAAACTTTTAAAAGTACATTTTTGTTCCAAGGTAGTCTTGAAGTTTGTGTGATTACAAGCAAACCTGGTGCGGACATAAGGTGTTCGGTACCCAGAAAATTTTTGCCTTAAAGGGTCACCTTCCCATGAAGGAATGTTCCTCCTCCTTTTGGAGGAACAAACAGAGTGAAGCAGAATTTGGTTAAAAGGCCTAATGAAACACAAAGATCTTTATGGCAACTGCAAAGATATTCTCAGAACTACGTTGTAACTGAAAAAATGGTATCAGATATTTGATGAGAAGTATCTCTCTTCCCTATATTACCTTTCTTAGTAACTGGCCTCAGGTAAAACAAAGACCTTTGAATAAAATTTTTATAACTCTCTACTCAGTTCATATTTCTAAGTAAGAGTCTTTTCTTTCTGGAAAGGAAGATTGAACACAGTGATCTGAAATCCAGAAGTATCATATTTTGCATATGGAAATAGCATTGAAATGGGATGGAAGTTCTGTTTTTAGTCTTTAATTTGGTAAAGCCCTCACAAGTACTAAAGACACGTTTGTTACTGCAGCATCTTTAACTAGTAAGAAGAGAGAGCTGTATAAGGTGGAGTTGGAGCATTCTGGACCAATCAGGCTCTGCACTTCAGCGCAGAAGCTGTGACAGAAAAATTATTTTTAGCTTTTTCTTATGTCCAAACAAGTAAATTACAAAAGGACTCACCTCTCATTGTAAGTCACTGAGTTGTTGGTTTGCCTGATGCTGGTTTTCTTTGATCCAAGGGAAAAGTTCCCATTACCACTTTTTACATTTTAAGACACGTATATTTTTGTATGTATACATATATACATCTATGCAAGCATAAATATATGACTGCTCCTGGTGCACCTTTGACAAAAGAACTGTAAAATTAAAAACTGGCAGTAGAGCACAACAGTGCTCTGTAATATTTCTCAGCCCATCCTCGGGCTAGAAAAGGTAGATGTTTCTCCTTAGAGTGAAACTAGACCAAATGATGTTCATTTATTTATAAAAATTTATTCTTCTTCATGTTCCCTTCCAATTATTCATCAGAAAGAAATTTTCAGTGAAGTAATAGCTATTGAAAAAAAGGAAAGATACCCTAAATAGGTAAGTTTTTGTTGGCAAGACATGTTCACAACTCTAAAGTGAATTCTTTCAAGCTATATTCATAAGAGAATTCAGGAGTAACTTAGAAGACCAAAACAAGGAAACCATAGCATTCCTCCATTATTCCATTTAGTCCAGTTGTCACCTGGACTGTGAATAAGACAGTTTTGAATTGTTACTCTCAATGAGAAACTCAGCTATTGGATTGAATAGCTTTTCAATTAGTTGCTATAAAAAGTCTGACTAAAGAAACTAGAAGTAGGAATAACCTGACAGAAATAAAGCAAGGAATGACATTTTCTGAGGTGTTGCAGTGCAGCTGGAGCTGGGACAGGAAACCTTCAATTCCTGGAGTGAGAAGCACCGTCATGCTACAGCAGTCATCGATGCTTTCGCTTTGCTGTATCTAGTTGGGCCTCTGAGAAATTCAGGTAAATTTGCAATGGCAGCACAGCCTGCCCACGGTACTGCAGCCTACGTGCATTCTCATAGTCATCACAATACTGATGTCGAGTAGCAATGTTTAGCTGCTTGAGGATACTGGAAGCTTTAAGGGCAGAACGAATATCACAAATTGACAGAGGAAGCTTGGTGGTCAAAATACCATTTCTGTTTCCTATTTTTACCTGAACTGCACTGTCCCCTTACTGGAAAGATCCCTACTCTCTCACAGCTAAAAGGCACAAAAATTTTTTTCTTAATTTCTAATGGACTGCTTTCCTGTCCCTTATTGACTGCATAGGGTATAACTGGAGAAACTTTTATAAACCTCAAAGCAAAAAGAAGTGAAATTACAGTACCTTTTGCCTTAGCATTTTTAATAGTTTTTTGATACCTAAAGACCCTCATAAAATTGATCTGTCTCTGAAATTTGCTTCTAAGTGGTACAAACATAACAAGTTAGAATCAAACATCTTTAAAGTTGTCACAAATTCTTCAAAAGTTGTACATTTTTTAAGTTCCCAGTCGTCCTTATCTGCATCTCAGGTGAAAACCTAATGATGAGGCAATCATTGTATAATTTACATAGTAAGTATAATTCCCTTTTCTTTTATTTTTGACTCAAACTGGATTCCAGAAAGGGGTCACAATGGGAAATCATTTATACCTGAACCTATGAGTAGTCTAACATTCATCAGACAAAGATGACAAAATGTAGAGAAGTACATTTATCTCACCAGTCCATGATTTTGTGGGTTTCTAAGGACTTTTTTGATGCTTTGAGGGTTTGGGGTGGTTTTGTTCGGTTGGGTTTTTTTCAGGTTGGGCTTGTTTGCTTGTTTGTTTTTAGTTTTTTTATTTTCTTATTAGCTTGACGTTTCTGGTAATCAATAGTACACATACTTGAGTGGAAATGTCATAAAAAGTGACCACAATTTGTTTTGGTCTTTAGATAGACAGAGAAGTCTCTGAAGGTTTATCCAGCTCTCACACATGTAACTTTTCTTAAAAGAAAAAGCAGAAAAAACAATTTCTCAGATCACTTTCTACAGGCAGTATCTGTGATCCTTCCTGTCGTTTCTTATGTATCATAAAAAAAAAAATCTGATGCTAGCATTTTCATCAATAAGCATCTGAAGTAAAATTTCACTGAGGTAGCTTTGCATTTTTTACTTGTTCATAGAATTTCAACAGTTTGGAAGATTCTGTAGGTCTTTCTAAGACTTAGGTTTACTTAATATCTTCAAAACTTCACTGCAATAACAGAATCTTAATTTGTAAATTTAAAACACATTGAAATGCTGAAAATTGTATAAAAGAGTTTTTGTGGCGTATGAGTGGTAGTATTTTGATAAATATTCAGAAGTGGATACAATTACAAAGCCCTTAAATTTTAGTGATGAACTATTTCTTTCTATTCCAGTATGTATTCTTTTACATTTGATACGAGAAGACAGCAGATAATCAGGTACAGGCTGGATGACTTGCAAGGAGGATGTGGACATGTAGATCTGTTGTCAAAAACTTATTTTCATTATATTCTTTTCTAATTGACTGAGTATTGGAAAGAAACTGCAAGTAGGACTCCTTGCATAGAATCATGGAATCATCACATATCTCAAGTGAGAAGAGACCCATAAGGACCATTGAGCCTGACTCCATGCTTCTTCCAGGACGGCCTAAAACTAAACTGTATGTCTGAGAGCATTGTCCAGACACTCCTTGAATTCCAGCAGGCTTTATGCCTCAGCCACTTCCCTGGGTAGCCAGTTACAGTGACCAGCCATCCTCTCAGTAGAGACAATTCCTAATCTCCAGTCTGAACTTCCCCTAATGTAGCTTAATACCTTCTCCTCTTGTCCTATTGCTGCTCACTAGAGAGTAGATCAGCAGCTCCCCTTCGGCTATACTCCTTGAAGAAAATGTAGACTGCCATGAGGTCATCCCTCAGCCTTCTATAGGCTGAACCATCCAAGTCACCTCAGCCACTCCTCTGAATTCTTGCCCTCCAGGCCTTTCACCATCTTGCTCACCCTCCTCTGAATACACCCTAAGGGTCTGACGTCCTTCTTACACTGAGGTGCCTACAACCACACACAGGACTTGAGGTGGGGCTGCACCATCGCAGAGGAGTGTGGGACAGTCACCTCCCTTTCCTGCCCTGTGTTGCTGTGCCTGATACACCCAGGACACGGTTGGCCCTCCTGGCTGCCAGGGCAGACAGCGCACTCATTTTCAACTTGCCATCAACCCAAGACTCTAAATGGTCTGGGCGGGTCTGCTGTCTTCCATGCCCCAGTTCGTATGTAAAATAAAGATTTCTCCATCCCAGGTGGAGAACCCTGCTCTCTAATTTTATACAGCTGGTGATTGTCCAGTTCTCTAGTCTACTCAGATCTCTCTGTAATTCCCCTCCACTCTCACAAGAGTCCACAGCTCCTCCCAGTTTAGTACCTTCATTAAAATCAAGTTATGTACATTTGATTCCTGTGTCCAGATCATTTACAAAAACAGGCTCCCCAGGGAGAGGCCACAGCACCAGCGTGACACAGTTAAAGAGCATTTGAACAGCACTCTTGGGTTCATGGTGTGACTCGTGTATTGTTCAGGGCCAGGAGTCGGACTTGAATGATCCCTATGGGTCCCATCCAACCCAGATTATTCTGTGATTCTATGATTTAAGAGCCTTGTCTCTAAAATTGAGCCCGGGGAACCGGCATGAGCCTGATGAAACATCATGTGCTACTGTATATAAAGGAATACTTTAGCTCTATAGAAACAGACAAAACCAACCAATCAAACAACCAACAACAACAAAACCCCACAGCCTCCGCCCCCCACCCCACCTCCCGCCACTACCACTTACTTTTGATTATTCAGTAGTATAGCACCTGTTTGAAACATGGTCAAGCTTGCTGGTCTTGCTACTATGTAAAAGCTATCAGGACAAAGGGAAGTTGTATTCCGAAGCTGCTTTTCTGCAATACATATAACTTACAGGTCTGGCTACTGCCAGAAATTTCAGCAGAAATTTTGCAAAAGTTGATGGTAAAATCCCATTTGTTTTGCTGTCTTCTCTCTTGTGTTTCCAAAACGTGTGTTTTGCCTCTTGGGGCATTTTTTGCAAAGGAAAGAGTTGCAATCCCATTTATCCACAAGCCCTCTCTGAGCACTTCTCTGTGCAACAAAATCCTGCTATTTTAGATTCTCAGTGTTTTTACTAAGTGGAAATTTTATGTATATATAAATATATTTGAAAATTTTATGAGTATATCTCTAATGGAACATTTTTTATGTGCAACAGTGCATTTTTGTGTTCACTTCAATTTATCTTTTGTAACTGGAAGATGAGGGATTCCAAGGATGGCTTTTATACCATCTGCACGTGAAAGTATTTTGCCTGTCTAAGCTCTCTAGAACAACTTACACCTTTAGACGACTCATCCAAACTACTGGAGTCAGGATTTTATGTCCGTGCATTCATATTTTAAAAGGGAAACATCAATACAATGATGTCTTATGATTTTTGTAGCACCCCCTAAAATTATCTGATGCTGTTCTTTTATCTCTATTATTGACAGTGTAACTTCAACTTGACAATACACTTTTTCCTTTGCATTGTATTTTTTTTTTCTGGATACATTTTTAATGTTAAGGTTTCTTTGAATCAAAAAGGTTCTTTCTTCTGGTTACCAGATACCATTTTCCTACTAGGTATTTGAAAAAAATCAGACTAACAATTTGTGTCTTCTACATTTCATTTCAACATTCTAAATTTTTAAATTTTAATTTAATGAAAATATATGTGTTTAGCCAGGGAACAACCAATTTATGACCCAAAATTACGCACATAAAATGAATGAATCATAGAATGTTAAGGAGTGGAAAGAGACCTTAGAGATCATCTAGTTCCAACCACCTCTGCCATGGGCAGGGACACTGTGCCGGTTTGGACAAATTTGGAGGAAAATAAGCACAAAGTTAATTTCTGGGCATAGAGCAGCAATAGGGGATACACATCATAAAGTCACCCCAAGACAGACACCCCCACTCCACCAGATTGCTCAAAGCCTTATCCGAACCGGACTTGGACAACAAGTGGATAACGTTGTCTGCTATGTATCTGCCATATATAAGAAAAACCTTTTAATTGCTTTTCTATAAATAGACTCCTTAATTAGCTTTTGAGAATAAATTTGAATAAAAGTAAGAATATTAAATGAAAAATTTGCTCTGTTCCTAAAACAAATCTGGAAGAAAGGTTGAAAATAACAATAAAAATACAAGGTTGTGGAAAATTTGTGATGAGATGCTTGATGTGAAATAAATATATAAAATATAAAATGTAAATGTTTGAAGTGACTTTAATAAAAACAAAATTAGGTTATTTGTCACTTGATTGCTGTTTAAAGTTAATTTGGAAACCTATGTTTTATGACCAGAAATATAGACTGCATTAAGTGTTTTAGAAAAGAACAGTTGAAAGCTTTCCTCCACGTAATTTCATCAAAGCCAAGTTTGATATACATGCATTAATCTATGTAGAAAAGAGCAACTTGTTTTTTAGAACAAATATTGTGGTGTTGTACACCCTTTACTCCTATGTATTCTTTATATCCTGGAGAATCCAGGGGCAGAGGCTTTTTTTCCCATCCAATAAACATTTTATGTGATTGACAAATCAGAAAATTTTAAATCGTAAGATAGCTAAAAAGAGGTTTTTAATCTCCAGTAACAGCAGGATGCTAACAGGAGAGCTAAGAATACCAGGGGGAAAAAAATGGCACAGAAAAAAAGGAAAAATCCCCACTGATTTGTTGACAGAGGCCTAGCAGCTGTCACAGTAAACCGTAGTTCTCTTGCACTTAATCAATGCCACCTTCCAAACAAATCACTCTGCAGCCCAGATGAAAAGCAATCAAGAGGAACACCTTCATAAGCATGAAGCTTGCTAGATGGAGTTCAATGAAGTGTGTCTTTAAGCTTAGGCGCTCCAAGTGTGATCTATGACCCATAAGCTAATGAGAAACTCTTAACCCTTTTGAAGAAGGCAACAAATATCTGCCCTTTTAAAAACAGATTACATGGTCACATCTTCATCAATAATTTTTGGAAGATACGATGTGCATCTTTGGTGTGCAGTCTTCTCTTTGTCTCTTCTCTAGGGTGACTAGCAGTTATGGCTTGTGTCTCCCAGGGAGCAACTACTTTAAATGTGTTTTATTTTTGTGGAAGATGGCACAGGAAAAACTACTGATTTTAAGCCTTCCACAATGCTTATAGAGAATTTCTAAAGGACTAAAAGATGCTTTTCTGTTCTTTTTATTGGAGCTTGAAATGTGTTGAAGACTTAAAAGAAACCCTGTTACAGCACTGTTTCCAAGCGGAAGTCTAAACACTGCTCTTGCCTGACAGTAGATTTCTTGACAGCCTGCCGCTAGCTTATATTTTGTTTTCTTTTTATTATTTTTTTTAAATTGACCAAACAGAGGCTAAAATAGACTCTAGAATTATGCTGTCAATTTCATTCACATGAGACAGTAACTCAGGAAGAGGGCTTTATTTTACAGTTCACTGAAGTAAATTACTTCATCAGCAGTCCTCACCGTGTGCTACCAACAGAGTACACTGTCATATGCTCAATACTTGTAGCAATTAGATCTTTTACAGTCCTATTGTTATGGTACTCATGTATTATATTATAAACGTGCTATAAGCTCTCTCCACGATAAATGAATACTGCATTTTAGAAACTATTTATTTTTTTTACTGATAGCCTTATAAAATAGATTTTGCAGCACGTATTTCTGATACATATGGTGGAATGGAGATAAGCTCTTTTTTATTAGTCTTGTCTCATGCTGAATATTTCTGCTAATATGTGCTCCGAAGTCCCTTGCTGCTTGACTACGGGCTTACACTTTCCCAATTGTTCACATGTCAGCAGCCAGTAAACATGCCACTATTGATGTGCACTTGGATCCCTTCACAATGATACAACTGACCTTTTTATTTAATTTATAGTCTATTGGACAGCACATATATCCTGCCTAAGGGTCTAGCTTATCTCTCATGTAGTCAATGGAAATTGACATTTCACTATTTTGCAGGTTAACCTAATGTTAATTAAAGCATGAGGGTGCACTCATCCTTAGTATTTTCATGGATTTCACACTATTCTAAAATCAGGCTGTTTGAAAATATGAATGCATATTTGAATTCAAAGGTCAGACTACTGCATATGAATGCAAATAAGAGGGTTCATATACAGCTAAGTTGTCATGGTTTACAAATGGTACTCCGTAAATTAGTGCCCCCCTCACCAAGACTCCAAAACCACATGCCACTCATGTGCTTCCCCTCGCCCTCCTCTTCCCTTTACAGGTGGCTGGAGAGGAGAACTGGAGACACAAAAGGCAGAGATCACAGGCTGAGATAAGAACAACTTATTGGAACAGCAACGATATTACTAGCAACGATATTACTAACAAAAGGTGTAAGACAAAGAAATGGTTTAGACAGAAAAACCATGATAAAATATGACTGCCGCATCACACCACACCTTCTGTCACCTGGAAAAGGTATGCCCTTCTCAGAAGTGAGAGAGAGTCCCTTTCTCCTGCCCTGGCAATGACGTAAGACAGTGTCAAATCAGGGGCTTGGCCATGCACATGCATCTCCAGGCTCCAGTCCCTCCTGGATACTGTGAAAAATTAATCCTGTTGTCTGAAACTTAGGACATTATCCACCCTCCATACTATGCCATCTACATCATGGCCAGATCCTGTATATTCCAATTATATACATACATATACATATACATACAGATATATATATAAATATACACAAGCACAGGTATCAGTTTCGTAGTCAGTGGCTGTACCTCCAAGATGTCTGTTGAGTTTAGTCCATAACTGTGGATTCTGTCTGCCCCAGATGTCTTCCAGGGCAGGAGGGCTGGTGAGCTGTTGGGGTTGCACTGTGCATCAGGAGCTCACGACTGGTGTATGTGGAGCAGTCCGCACTTGTTGTCCATGGTAGTTCTGGCATACAGTGGCAGGGTCATTCAGCAACCAATATTATGCAATTCAACATTTCAGACTTTTTTCACCCCAAAATCGAATACCCTTGGGGGCATACTGAGTTTCCCTCCATGTTACCAAGACCACTCAGCACCTTGGGCCAAAACAATCCCACAGATGGGCAGGCTTTTTCTTGAGGCAGGACTATTTCTCATATGCACTGTGGGGACTTTATTCCCTTCTACAGAGTACAAGAAGGTTTTGATTGGGCAGGGTCAGCTCAGTTAGCACAGCCTCGAGTGTTAACTACCCCATTGGCTAGAAGTGCAGAGTCACATCAAGCACTGTTTCTACTCCTTTTTCCATTGGCATCAATGCCAGTGAGTAGGTGTATGACAATAGCATGCTCCATACAAACTTCCACCGCAGGGATTGTACACACACTGGACCTCATCTGGATCTACAGGTGACAGCTTGTTATTTGAATTTCCTCCATCATAAGTAATTCTCTCAGGTACCTGATACCTTTCTCCATAGCGTTCCATCTGCTTGGGCACACTACTAGTTCATCCTTGAGAGAACAACTTTCCTTCACACTTGACAGTAGTTGCCTGCAGAGGCTGAGACTTTCTGTCCTCTTCGCAATCCCCTTCTCAATGCCTACATCCTGGGACAGGGATCATGGCTGCTTGGCTTCACTACCACCGAGTTTCATACTATGGGCCATGACATCCCAGCATCAGAGCAGACAGGTCACTGCGAGCTCACCCGACTGGCAGCTGAAATCACAGTATGATTATTAATGAATTCCCAGACGTATCACCCAAGGCCAGGGCAAGAGAACGGTACTGAATACACATCCCAAATGACCCTTACTCCCCTTGATGTTATAATATAAACTGATATCACAGTACAGCCACAAAGCAATCCTGATCCCACCCTCTGCTCTGAAAAAGAGTGCTGTAGGAGCACATAGGAGAACACATGTGTTAGGTACCACACCCATATGAACAGACAGGCAACATTGTGATGAAGGGTTCCAGCTAACACACAAGTGCTTAGATCAAATTTGTTTCCAATCTGCTAAGGGCAGATCTGCTTGTGTTTCAAACCTTCAGGCTCAACATTTGATGCCAATTAAGGCTGTTGTACTTCAGGAATGGTGGACACACTCCCCAATTTAGTGTCCTCCCTGCTGAGACTCCAAAGCCACACCCTACTCGCTTGTTTCCCCTCTCCCCTCTCTTCTGCTCACAGATGGCCAGAGAGGAGAATTAGTGGCACACAAGGCAAAGATCATGGGCTGTGATAAGAACGATATATAGGAAACAGCAATGAGATAAGAAAAACGAACAGTAACAGCAACAATATTATTAAGAAAAGGTATAAAACTAAGAAACTATTTACACGGAAGAACCATGACAAAATACTGACTGACCAACTGTCCCACCACACCACACTTTTTCCTGCCCAGAAAATCAGTACCCTTCTCGGAAGTGTGAGAGAGCCTGTCTCCCCTGCCCCTGGCAGTGATGTAAGATGGTACAGAATAACATTAGGGTCTTGGCCACGCCCACGCATCTCCAGGCTGTGCCCCCTAATGGCTACTGCAGAAAATTAGCACTGTCCTTGGCTGAAACCAGGACATGTGTATATTGTGATTTGAGAGGCCTGTAAAATAGTTGGTGTAAATTTATCAGAAAGATAATAATGATATTTAAAACATGCCATTTACAATGTATGCTATCTGTGCTATGCCTTGCATACGGTAGGATAAGCCCGTGATTCCATATCACTAGAAGGATAGTAAGGAAGCACTTAAATTGGGGATACAACATTGTTAGCTCTCAGTAACTTGTTGATGCTCACTATTTGGAACCATATTTTATGAGTAGTAATTATATGCATCCTGAGAATTTTCAAGAGATATTCTCCATGTAGAAAATGGGAAATGGCTCTGTTACAAAAAGGCTAAATGCAGGATAGTATTTTGGAAAAGTATGACTATGCTTCATCTGAATTTTCCTCAGCTGTTTCCCAAAGGTTCTGTGCTGGTCACTTCCAGGGACATTATACCATTTTGCACGGCCCTTTTGTCTGAGCAGGGGGAAGATATTCTAGCCAAAACATTCAAATATGACAGAAAAGACAAGTCCTTCTCTAAAGGGCTAACAGTTTTAGTATAATAGCAGATTAGACAAAGGCATTAATATGAAATCTGTGTCATTAAAGGAGACATTTAAACATTAATGTCTACCATATGTATCATAATTTAGGGCCATACTTGGCCAAAGTTCTGTTGAATTGTCTTCCTTGAAAATGACCAAATAACCAAATAATTGTCAGAGAAAATAGGGGGATATGAGTGATGCTCACACTGCAGTGTTGGTGCTGGCTAACTAGTCTGTCTGGAGTTATCCCTCAGAATGGCCTTCAAGTGAGGAACCTTTGCTCAGGGCTGCAAAGATTTCCTGACACTATTGTAGTGTTGGCAAATACTAGGGCAGGAAGCAGCTGCAATGCAGAATGTGCCAGAAGATTTCCCTTTAAAGTTTAAATATTTTTTTCTGTCATATTCACAACTGATTCAGATTCAATACAATTGAAGCTGATGAAATGTAGTCAACTGGTAGATTTGTTGCCAAGTTAAGCCAAACCTGAGAAGTTCAAAATTCTGCTAAGTCTAGGTAAAGAAAAAAATCAAAAAATGAAACAACCAACTTTGGAAGATAAGGACAGGGAAAAAAAATATTTCTGATTTTTCCTCATTCTGGATCAGAATTCTCAATATGTTTTACTCAGCTGAGAATTTAAATGATGCTGGGGGGAAATAAAGCTGTTTCCAGTAATACACTCTAAAATAATTTTGTGACTTCATTTCATGACATGAAGCTACACAGCACATCATAAATTTATTTCCGAAAGTCTTGGATTTATGTCTGCTTTACATCCACATCACATCATAATACGATGCAGTGTGACACACCGTAATTTGTTTTTAATAATACATTATTTCAGGAGCTGGAAAAGTGTCAAGCCTTTGTAGTATTTATTTATTTATTTTCCATGCAAAATTAGTGCTCTGATATTGCTGCAACTCCGAATTAATCTAGTTATTCTGTGATTTGATAGCATAGGGGGAAGTGTGTTTAGAATTTCCTGATTTAAAAAGAAGAAATTCCAAGAAAGACAGTGCTATCCATCACTGCATGCTTTGTACTTACATTCTGTTTAGTGCAAATATTTCATCACAGCAGCACATGCCACACGGTTGACTGAATAAGAGGAAGAAGGAAAAGCTTAGGGGTTGAGTTCTCACCTGCAAACATGCCTGAAAAAACATAAATACAAAACTGCAAAACAAAGTATAATTGTATTCTCTCTAACCATCATTCTTAGTTTCCTGTGTACCTAATGTTTCACCTAGTGTATGATTGCAGCATTCCCTTTTTCTAGTTGTGCCTTTTAATTTTTAATGGTATACGACAAGAGTAACTTTTGTATTAAGGAGCTCAAAGTATAAATGGCTAGCATTCCATATCAAGTTTTACTGGCTACCAATATTTACATAAAAATTATCACAGGTATTCATATTAAAAATATAAACATGTTTTAGTATTTGGGTTTTTTTGCCTTTTCTTTCCCCTCATTCAGTCCTTGATTCAAATAGTTTCTTGATTTTTTCATTAGAGATGTAATTTTTTTTAAATTGATGATGATTATTACACTTATAATTTCTTCAATTGCTACTACTAGAAACAGCATGAATGTTTTGAAACATTGTGATTAATTGTTGTCATTAAAGAAAGAAAAACCTAACTGTACTTTTCTTTGAGGAGAAGAAAAAGAGAAGAGGCCTGAAAAACCTGTCTAGCTCCTTTATAATGATAAAAGAAAAAAATCTTTGTTGGATAATGTGTTTTTAAATCAGAGTAAATTCATCACTGTTGCTTTTCTGGAGAAATAAAAGGTTTTTCATTATTTTACCTTTCTCTGAAACATTCTTTTGTCAGGTAAGACATTTTAAATCCTTTCTTCTAATGTCTATTTCTCACAGCTTTACATTTCTTTAGATTTAACAGATGATGCTCGATACTTCATACATCCACGACATATGGTACATTTCAAATAATATGGCTTTTATGGCCCAGGAAAACCCAAGCAAAAGATCGGAGCATGGTATAGGTGATACTTGAGTTATGTTCTTGCACAGCAATATCTTTGCTTCAAAGCTTAGTCAAGAATCAGGCCCGGATTCTTCTCGAAGACTGTCATGGTTGTCTCAGAGAAAGGTGAACAGAAACTAAAAAAAGCATTGCTAACTTGTAGTATCTTTGACTATTTCAGGGAAAAGTGAAATATGTGATGATGTGACAAACTTTGATAAAGCGTATTTGCAATTTCAGGTGTAGGTTCAAGGTGAAAGAATTGGAAAATCCGTGCCAGGTAGCTCAAACCTGATTCCTTTATTCTCATACAACACATGTTTTGTTTTCATGATTCTTTGTCTGTAGTTTTACAGAGTGTTTTAGTAATATAGGCTTTGAACACTGAGCTCGTAATGTGGCATTTCTAAAAAGTTTCTCTTTATTTTTGTAACTTAAATATAAAATCCCCTTGTTGCTCTTCTTCTTCAGTTTTGTTACATTTTGTGCTTTATTTACACAATTCACCTTTATTTACACTAAAATTACAGAAAAATAGGACCTAAATGACATTTTAAAAAATTATTTAGGAACTGAACTCTTAATAGAGAAATCATTGGATTTATCTGTTCAGATAATTTTAAATTTAATATTCAGGGTATGAAGAAAGAGTCACATTGAAAAATTCACTTTGTTTCCATCACTAAAAGTTTGCATGATTTTACTCACCATCAATGCTAATGAACTCTGACTTAGTGCTTACTACAGTTCTTCAGTTAGTCTGCTTGGTAGCCAATAACAGGTATATATCTTGTGATGGACTGAGACTTTATGTCAAAGGTATGTTAAGTGTATTGCTCTTTAATTGCATTTCAAATTGACACCTCTCTATATCATGTTTGTGTTGGTATGTATGAGCATCTATTGGGAATAGTTTGATAGAAATGCTTTTAAATTTTCAGTCTAGCCTACGCAGTCTATGTGCAGTGTTTTGAGGTTAATGCAKGATTTTGTTTGGTCATCAGAAGTGTTGAATTGTCTTATTTTGGCAATGTTTCATGTAGAGAAAAGGATGAGTAATGAAGTGATGGGTGTATCAAAAATGAAATGAAAGAGAAGGTCTGTGTGTGCTAATGCTGTGGACTTTGGAATAAAACCAGGAAATGCACTTCCATAAGGAAAGTCTGAGTTCATACTAACTCCACTCTCTTGTTCCATCTCATCAGCAGCATTTTTGTAGTTCTAAATGATTACAGGCCTAAATAAGTATAATATATTAATGAAAAATTGTATCTTGATAAAAAGTACAGCATCCAATTATGGTGTTTATCAGCGCATCATGAATTTTACTTTATGATCTGTGTCAGCAGAAGTGAATCTGAGTAAGCTCATGACAATGGAATGAAGAATTTCACAACAGAATTTCCCTTTTTCATGGGTCTGTGCTCTCTTGCTAAAAGAGTAAGGTAATGTAGAGATTTTCCTAGTTCTTGCCTCAATGTTTTTGAGGAGTCTGCTGGAGTTGAAGGAAGCAGAGCTGTTGGTGTTTTGAAGGTGCACAGAGAGAGTTAAAACTAGGAGAAACTTTTGTAAACATTTCATAGTGCAAAGCATCAAAACTTCAAAACGCTACTTCAGAGGGAAAAGATTTTTCTCGGCTCAGAGGATGACAGGAGTTAAAACCAACCAGGAACCTCTGTTGACTAAGACCCTCAATTCCCCTCACAAAGGCTATGTATGTATTTAGAAAGTTATGTCAGATCGTTCTGTTCATCGCTGACCACACTTCCTAAGAGGCATCTTGCAAGCACTGGACCCATTGAGAACTATAGGAAATACACTACATCTGGTAAAATCAAACATAGGACCTCTGAAAACCAAAGATTGCAAGGGAGCTGGAGGTTCAGGCATGCTTGACAGATAACCCTTTATGAAATATTCTTAATTATCTTAAATGCTTAACAGGCTTGTACTTGATTTCTTTTGTCCAGTTCTTAACATACCATTTTCTATATGATATTACAAAAAGTATTTTTAGAAATATTTATCAAACTAATACTTTTTGTGATAGATTGGTCTCAGTCAACTCATCAGGGAAAGTGACATGCCAGGCTCTGATAGAGCTCAGTTATTCGACAACTTTCTACATCGCAGACTAAATGAGTAAGGAAATACTTTCCTACCCTCCATTAGATGTCATTTACAAGATAGTAAAGAAATTTTAAATGAAGTCTCTTTTTGTCGCTTTTCAAATAAAAGTTTTTTTGAAGAATTTTCTTTAATTGTGGCAGCTGTCTTGACTTTTCTATAGTTTTTTTTGTAAACACAGGCTTCCATATGCACTATTTTTGACTTTGCTTTCAGTGAGCTCTACATATCTTTAAAATAGAAAACAAAGAAAAGTCACTCACTGGGAATAAATTTATCCATTAACTCATCCAAAGAAATACATTCACATGGATGTTTATGTAATATAGAAAGCTGCCACTGAACAAACCCAGAATTGACTTACACTCCAGGAAAACAGTTCTTTTTCCTCAGGAAATGGCGGAGAAGGTGAATAGGAAGACCTTACCCAAACACAAACCCACTTGCACTGAAGTGTGAATTTCAACAGATTAAAGGAATGGTCTGGCAAGATGAGTCTCAAACTTGTTTAAAGAGCTGTACCTACATTTTACTGTTGGACCTAGAATGTGCTCCTACTGAATTATCAACCTGATTAAACCTATGTTTTCACTCAGTGAACCAGCTATTCCACCCCTCTTTTTGAGAGTGTGTCTGCACTACTGATTTTGACAGAAGGCTCATAGGCAACATGCGAAGATCTTGTCTCAAATTTATTAATCAATTTACATATTCCACTCTCTGCTTCACATATAATAAGACACATTGGAATCTCTAAATGCAATGGCTTACTGGGAAGGAATGAAAATCATACGTTTGATATGTGTAATAGCACAGTAAAGTCTCATGTACTCTTCCACTTTAAGAAGACAAAAAGAGTTATTTATGGTGTCACATCAGGTTTGCTTTGAAATACTATGTATGTTTTGACCAAATTTCCATTCTCACAAGATGCTACAAGAAGATATTTTAATACACAAGTTATACTTAGAAGTGGTCATTCAAAACAAGTTTCCTAAAATTTTGAAAGTTTTGTCAATGCAAGTATCTATCAAGCCCACTTAGGAAAGTATCCTATTTTCTGATAAATAAGTAGGGTTTACAAATAGAATAAATAAATTACTTTTAAAAATGTGATATTCTCACATTAAATATTTTAGTTTAGTTAGAATGATGAGAAAAAAACTAAACATAGAAAAAAAAGGACAAAAAACTGAAGGAGTAAATTTTAAATCATTTTCAATATGCCACAGCTTTCTGAATTAATTTTAGCATGTAAACAAGGAAAATAGAAAGAATATTAGGAGAACAACAAGTGGAAGGAGGCAGATATTCAGCACTATCTTGCTCCTTTTTTCCTTTTATTGAATAGTGACTGCCATTCTGAAGCATGCCGTTCCATTTCCTAAAAAAATTCTTTCCTAACTTTCGCTTAAGAATATATTAATCAGAAAAATTAGATATTCATTATAGATTTACAGGACTGTAGTATCCTATATAAAAATTTTGAGAGTAGAGTTGGTCAGTACTTTTGATAGGCAATGGATTTTGTAAAGTAGTTGGGGATTTAGGGAGTCTGAGGGAGAGTGTTCCAAGTGTGAGGAACAAAAGGATACATGCAAGTAGCTAAGAGATGGAGAAATAACAGTAAAGAGAAGAAATTAAAGAAATTATTGAATATTTTCTATGAAGTCACAGGCAGTAAATTGCAATGAAAAATGTTTTACTTTAATGGACTTATCTGAATTTTGTACTGATATGCATAAAGGCGTATATGGCCCTGGGTAAAATTTCACCAAATAAAAATTTTGAAATATGTAAAATATTCTGTGAATTATAATGCCACATTTCACCTGGAGTCACTTAGTATATACATTGGTGTCTGGAAAACTTTATGGCTGGAAGTGAAGACAGAGACAGAGCAGGGAAACGCAAGGTGCTTACAAGAATGGACAATTTTACACACTATCCTGACTAACATTTGTGAGGAGCACAACCAACAAGCGGGAAGGACACTCTAGTCAGAAATCTGGAGAGCTTTAACAAGCAAAACCAGCAGACTGACTTTCATCTAATAGCTAAACAAAGTTGCTTGGAGGGAGGGAAAGAAGAAGGAAAGGAAGACTTTAAAAAACAGAAAAGGTACTTCAAAATTCTTATTTTTCTAACGACATTGCACTAGAGTCATCTACATAATGTCAATATTAATGTCAGTATTTCCTCTCACATGCATTCAGCTTTAAATCAGTGAAGGGGCATTGTCTTGCAAATTTTACATCGAATAGAGGGAATTTTAGATATTTTCTCAACCTTGAAGTTTTTTTAGTGGTGAATGTGACTTGTTTTTACTTTGTGGTAGTTCTTGTGAGTGTTTTTTTAAACTGGGTTTTGGGTTTTAGGGTTTTTCTATTATAGTAATTCCACATAGTTTGGGCTTGGTTTATGTTTTTATTGTACTGAGAAAATCCTTAAAAACAGTATTAAAATATCGCCAAGTAATTTAGGTAAGTCTTATGTGTATCCTCTTACTTTCTTTTTTTCTTGATATCCGTTTAGTTTATTTGAAGTGTGGAGTGGAAAATTGTATGTGTTCACAGATATTTGTGATTTAGTCTTGAATTTTTAACAGAATATTTCAGACTATTCCATTTATGACCTGATGAGTCTTGCCTAGGATGACCTGGCCTGGTCCAAACTGGATACTACAGCCCCTGTTCTATAGTAGGAACAGCATTATCTAACTTGGTTAAAAGCAAATTTTGAAGCCATCAAAATGCTGCTTCCAGATGGATGATGTACACAAGTCTTAGAACGAGCTGACTTCTCCCTGCTGCACTCATTCATGTAAGTTTTTTTAAATCATGAAGACACTCACCTGGATGCTGTGCCCAATTAGTAGTTTGAAAAATGCTCAGTGTTTCTGCTGTGTACAAGACTGAGCTCCATTCCCAAACAGTAAGAAATGTCTGATGTTCTTTCATGCCCACTCCAGGTCTTAGAGCTACCTCATAGAAAATCAAGCATTTAAGAGAAGGAAACTTTTTATGATTAGTATTTCCTATTGTGCAAAGTTCTGTGTTTCTGAAATTGCTGTTCATCTTGGGCATTTTAGTATCAGCTGTCTAAAAGACTACTCTAATTATAAATAGCACATACGTCAGATAACTCAATGCTGTGATAAGGCAACTAAGTTAGAAATGAGATGATTCCTTTAGCAACGCTTCAAGTTTGACTGAGATGTTTACAAAAATGACATATCTCTTTTCAGTACCTTCATGATTGCCAAAGAGATATATTTTTAATTTTTCTTTCTTTTTATTATCTTCATCATATAATGTGTTTCACAAATTCTTTAGTTTGGCATTCATTTATTTAAAACGAAATTTTAAAGTTACTTTCTTGCCTATAATATAGAAGAGTGAATAGTAAGAAATACTTCTTAGTGTAACTTATGTTGGCATTTTCTAAGTGACTCATGTTAAATAATTTACCTCATAATATTAAACCTAATACAGCTAGCAAGATTTTCTTGGTTTGGAGTTTAGTAAGATCTTAAGTGCTCTGTCTCTGAAGCCAATGGCTACAATTACAGTAAAGCAAAAAAGGAATTCATTATAAGGTGGGGGAAACCTTTTCCAGATGATGAGTTGTTAAGTTATGCCAGTTTGAGGATAAAATCCTCAGATATTCAGTGTAAGATACTGAGAGGGACATGCACACTAGACAAGCCAGCTCATTCATCATCAGGGTTCTCCTGTGCTGTGTTGATTTGTTTGGTAGGTGCACAGCTCTGTCGTCAGTGTTGAGCTCCTTTGTATTTGGAGGTATTGCCTAGATTTTTATCTAATGTTCTTTCATGCGAAACTAATTTCTTACCATTATAAGTGTAGCATTCTAGGAAGAAGAGTGTGTGCTTTGTGAGATTCCTTTAAAAACCCCAAACATTTCTTTCTCTTCCTATGGGTAACCACTAGTTTTTATAAACAGTTGTTTTTTCCCTAATTTTCATGCATTGATGGTACAGAAGGTGGTTCGAAACTTGATTATTGTTGTGTGGTTTTTTTCCTTTGTGTTTCTGTTTTTGTTTTTTGGTTTTTTCCTTAATCCAGAATTTTTCTAGTCAGAGTTGTTATGCTTGTGGACAATTGAAAAAGATGGATATTATTTCCTTTTCTGTGCTTATTTATAACACTTCTGTCATGTGAAAGTAGAGATTTTCTCAAACCATTTGTGTTTGATTAGTCTGTCAGTGCCACAGAAAACCGAGACCCGTGTGCCCAACCATTCAGTGTCCTTTTATGGGGACCCTTCTCTGAGTAGTCCTGGTGGATTGGAGGGTAACTTGTTCAGGGTCCCATTCAAACAGAAGGCCCCTCTCCTGAGTTTCCACACCTTTAATCGGCCTGTCAGCAAAAGGGAGGATTCAGGGATACACGCCAACAGCATGAGAGAGACTCTGTTCTGGGTCTCCATAAGCAAGTGGAGAGTTAATGCTGCCGGCAGCTGTTAAAACCCTTGAAGGGCTCACAATTAACACTTCATGGAGTAACACTCTTTATTAATATAGTAGAAAATTCTGACAGGTTAAGGTTTGAAGATTGCAAGTGGTAGTATCTGGCTGCAAAAACATATTCAAAGCAATATATGGGTAAGGTCTTATCCCTAACAAAAATTAGCTTGGGATAATCAATCAGCACATACAGAGTACGTTTCTTACCCAGCACCCATCCCTACGGGAGAGAAGACAGTTCCAGACCATTAACTGATCCCAGGAGCTACTATGAATTCTCCTCTAACTTCTTTCAATTTTTAACTTACATTTATAGTATTTTTATGTTTAGATGGAGCTTGAGTGAATCTGGTCATACATCATGTTCAGTGGTGATTGGTCATACCTTAGAGGTGAGTAACATCAGTATTACATCTGAGATAACCTTTAGGATGAAGGTGGGCATCTGTGATCTTTCCACAGTTGCTGATTCGACAGCAAGAAATCTTTTTGTTGAACAGCTGCTATGTGACTTAGCTAAAGGGTACCACTGAGTTCCCTCCTCTGCAAGGGTTTTGGCAGATTGGTCATGGTGTCTCCACTACGTTTCACCCTCTGTTTTGTCCCCCTTAGGATATATTGTGTGTGGCATGCTGACTGCATGTACTGAAGGCGGCATTGTGGTCAGACATGCTGACCATATCCCATCCAGAAGGTAGCAATTGCATTTCACCCTGTAATTTCCATACTGTTGTAACTTCCGTTAGAATGTGAATATAACTTCTTAGTTTTATGTGATTTTACCACCAGTCTTTTTCCCACACACGTCTGATGAAAACAAACATGCTATGACTTTTGTTCTCATTATAGTCCTATTATTGTATTAAAATAATGAATGCTATGCATTTTTGCATGTTCTTTCAGGCTTTGCAACAAGACTGATATGCAAAGTATTCAGAGACACAGCTGTTCATTAAAGTAGGCAGGTAGTTGAACACTTCCACTTTTAAGAGATAATTCCTAAATCATTTCTTCACAGAATATTTTATCAAAGGAAAATAACATCTAGCACTGAAGGAGCTCTCTCACTTCAAGTAGAGGGCCCAGAAAGAGGCAAGTAAGGATCTGCAGAAGAGAGAATAAGTAACAGCTTCATCTAACAACCATTCTAATAATGAAAGTAGAGAGTTAAAATCAAGGAACAGGTAAGAGAATAACCTGATACTGCTTCTATATTAGCTCAATAACTTTAAAATGCATTTTAAATTACTTTAATTCTGCATATGTACTGCAGAATTACAGAATTGTTGGGGTAGAAGATACCTCTGAAGGTCACCTGGTCCAAATCACTGGCCAAGCAGGGCTAACTAGGGCTACTATGTTGTTTGAGTTCCTATTAAATAAATAAAATTATTAAAGGCTAAAACATAATTCACCATGCAGAACTAAAAATAAACTGTGGTTTCTTGAAGTTTTAGAAAATGTTATTTTTATAGGGAGTTTTATTGCTTTGAATAATTAAATTATTTCCTTGTGGTATTTTTTGTAACAATATTTTGTTAAAGAGTCATACAATGAGCCAGATGCAGAACTCTGGCTGTTTTCCTGTTCAATTGGGAGACCTTGGAATTTGTAGCCTTTTAGCAGAACATTTAAATAGGCAAAGCAAGGTTGTCATATATTTCTAGATAGCATACATTAAGTGTAGTTAATGTGCAGCTATAGGCATAGTAAGTAATGGCAATTGTTTTCCCTAGAATAGATCATAGGATTTTTACATTACAGAAATGGAACTACCTTGGAATACTGGAACTATGTATTTTGACATGTAACATATACAAATATACAACATAAAAATAAAACATAAACAACATTCATCACAGAGAAATCTGTACTTCAACTTCCATATGTATTTTAATGAAAATGCCTAAAAATTCCAGAAGCCAGAATTTGGCTACTGCTAGGTGGATTGGAAAAAATTAAGATGGGTCACAGTAAATTAACCACACAATATAGCTGTAATACAGTTTCAATTAGAGCATTATCTTCCGCATGTGGGCTAACTACACTGTCTCAGTTGGCTTCCTCTGGAAGGCCTTCTTGAATTACAGACTTGTGTTTTAAGGCTTTCATTGTGATTAAACAAACTATCCCAAGCAAGAGCCAGTCCTTAACTAGACTGAGACAGAGGAGCATTGGCCACCACCAGCAATACTAAATGTCGAACTCTCTTGTTTCAAAGAGGAGATATCTGCTACCTGGGCATACTTGCAGTAGGTAACTTACCGCTCTGTGCTGGCTGCTGAGGATACAGACAGAAAGAGCAGGAGAAAGACCTGGGACTGAAACTCGCTCTCCAGAGAAGAAAGAACAGGTCATCTTCTGAACCTATACAGAAAACATCAGTTTATCAAATTACTAAAAGTGCACTACGTATATAGCTACTACTGTTTCTCCTCTCACACTGAAAAGACATGTTTTTAAAGCTCAGCTGGTGAAAAGCTAAGATATCAGTTACCTTTGGAGTTGAATGCTGTGTAGTACGGACTTTCATTGGGGTTGTCCTGGGCAGAGCCAGGATACGGTCTTGGCAAAACCTGTGGGCTCTTTCAACTCAGCGTATTTTATGATTCTTTGATTTACAGGGCTGTGTTTTGTTTATATTCTATAACTCATGCCACGGACAGGATAAATGATATTAAATCAGAAATCAATCTATATTTTCCATTTTCCTCTCCCCTTGACTCAATGGGTAGCCCTTGGCCATCATACTTAATTCCATGCCAACTATTTTTCAAATAAATATTTACTTATTTACATGTAGGCTTTCTATTGACATTTGCCTTACAGTATTTCCCTCAAATTAACTTTTCTGTGAAAACCATATCCAACTTATAGGAATTTGCTATCAAGTTTTAAATATGGAAGAGAATTATAAGAGAACTTAAAACCAAAAGTATCTACACTAATCTCATAAAATCTTTGGCATAAAGAGCTTTCTTGCTTGGTTGGTTTTGAGCTGGTCTATTTTAGAGTGCTTATTATTAGACTGCTCTTCGAAAATTCAAGCACAGTTTCTGTTACCTTCACCTGCCTCCATGGACCAACACTCTAAAAGGAGATAAGGTCTTGAATCCAACACTGAAAAATGAAGAACCAGCAAGTGGTAACTGACGTTCTGAAGTATTATTATTCAATAAAATGCAGGCATCAGTAGTGGAAGGACAGAAGACAATTCATAAGTTCTCCATTTAGTTGTTTTCATCATGAACACCATATTTCTCATTGTGAAATCCATCACTGTAAGTAAAAGAGGTTATTAGAAGAAGTTATCCAAAAGTTCTAGAAAAGAAAGTTTTAAACTTTGCTCAGTTATTATTAGGGAAATCGTTGTTAATTTTAACACGACATTTGGCTTGATTTTACAAAGGATTTAGATCATGATTACCAGTGATATCAAAGAATTACTTGATATTCCAATATGTCTTCAATTCTGTGTCCAACTTACAGACATTGTCATATGTCCTAAGAAACAAAAAATACAAATAAAACTATTTTATGATCCATTGTTAATAGTATAATTTTTTACTATTTATACCTCTGATGTAATTTGCTTTTCTCTTTATGTATATATACAAAACAGAACATAATTTGCTTAAATGCTGTTTCAAATTGACAGATTTTACAAATGGTATCAAGGAAACATATGTGAAATTAGCTGTAACTATAATATTTTTCACTAATAAAATCCTGAAAGAATGATTAAATTCAACTATTGGTATTTCCTTTTGATATCTATGTTGAGAAACATCTCTTTAATATAAAAATGTTATATAAATAATCAATATACTGTATTTCCTTCATGTTTAATTGTTTGCAAATCTTTGGCATTACTGAAGTATTGAAACAGCAAGGTTTCCCCTAAGTTGGAAATGTTCCCTAATGTGAATGTTGAATTCTTTGCAACCACTGAAAAAATAGTCTTTGATCTGAAAGTGTGTAATATGGTTATGTTTAGGAATCCTTCAACCTTATGCCAGTATTTAGCTATTACTTGAAAAAATTTCGTCTGAAATGCATCATCTGCTTTTGGTCTTGATTTTCTTGTCATCATCCCATGCAATGCCTGCAGCCTTTTGCATTCTGTACTTTCACAGTTCCCTAGACTATTTCCTTGCCTTGGAGGGTCTGTCAAGGGATTGTGCCAAGGTCATCTTCTGGACTGCATTTCACTTTAAAATAATACTATATCAAACAAATCTGAATGAAGAATTTGTTACTTTGCAATATTTAGTCAAAAGGCAGTTACAAATTTAAATTCAGCCAGATGTAACAGGATCTGAGATAAAGCTCAGCTAAAGTGAGTGATCATTTTTGGATGATGAAATACCAAGAAAGAAAGGATAGGCCTAGTGTCGAATTCTCTTCCACTCATAATTAATGAATAGCAGGTACTAAAATTTAATCTGAAGGTCTATGAAGTAAAGCTTTGGTAATCAGAAAGCTTTAGCAGTTTTTTTCTCTTTCAGTTTTTCCTTTAA
Organism: Parotia lawesii; assembly: GCA_003713295.1. Classification (NCBI taxonomy): domain Eukaryota; kingdom Metazoa; phylum Chordata; class Aves; order Passeriformes; family Paradisaeidae; genus Parotia; species Parotia lawesii. The sequence continues at coordinate 52,008 of RAHM01000105.1, forward strand.
GTGCCTTGCCAGTGCTTTACTAAAGATGTACCTTTCCCATCATAAGTCCTTTAATATTCCATTTTGAATAGTTATATGACATACCAGTGTCAGTAGTGTCTTCTTTGGCTTTCTCATCTAAACAGTAATCAAAAGCAATTTTTAATGCAGACATTCATTTTTTGCCCTGTGAACTTTATTATTTCTCTGGCAAGAAATAGAAAGAAAAAGAGCTTCAAAATGCCGACATTCATTGACATGAAACACGAAAGTGCACATTGTACATGGCAGATATTTTATACAGGTAAATATCTGCAGACTTTATTATCTCTAATATTGTTTCCATTTGTCAACACTTTGAATATTCTTTACAGAGTGAAACACAAGCAAAATAACCTCACAATTTCTTCCCTACTGTTCTTCCATGCATATCATTCTTTCCTCCGTAAAGCATACAGTGAACTTTGTATAAGTAACCGAGTTTGTAGCAAATATGCATGCCATGCAAGTTCCTAAGTTTTGCCTTATATGATGAGAACACTTTCAAAACAAAAATTAAACCTGACCCACCACTAACTTAAAAGATTTTAAAGTAGAAGAAATTGTAGCAAGCCCACTTTTTTTTAATGCTTCTGACCTGGTAAGCAAAAAATAGTTTGCATTCCCTGTGGTTTTATAAAAATTGTCAGAACACTGTGGTTTTAAGAGTTCAAAGACTTAACAGTCTGAAAATTGAAGAGGAAGTAGCAATTGCGTAATGCTAAGTGATATATTAGAAGCATATGAGAAATTTTAAAGTGGCTTTGTGTGGAAAATAATGAGGTACAGAACTGTGTATAGCAGTGTTTTGCCAAAATTCTGAGGTTCTAATACTGGCTTTATAAAAAGTTCTAAATCTGAATCAGTAATGCACTCTTTGTCTTCTTTTATTACTTTTTTTTAAATGTGACACTATAATTTCTGGTAATATACTTCAGTAGCTCAACAAAGCTTGCAAGGAACCATGCCTTCTCAGAAAAAGTGACTGAAGGGGCTATTTTGTATGGATTTTGGAAATTCTTCAGAAACTTAGCTGCCCTGTAGAAATTATTATGGGGTTTTTTCCCCTCAGTTAAGAGAAATAATGAATGGTTATTTTGTGTCATATCTTAGGCTGATTTAAATTGTTTAAAAGTCAAGGAAGTATGTCAGTTTTGAGCAGAAAATGCCAATGCGTATAAATAAATTTGCTCACCTGCATCCCAAGCTAACAGATTTTTGAAAATCTGAAAATAGCATTTCTTGGATATAGATGATGTTCATGAAGTCTATGAACTAATTTATATGCCTGGATTAAAACACCATAGAAAATTCTGTGATGTTCTGAATACTGCCTTTTTATATTTCGGGGGGCTTGTTTTTTTTTTTTTTAAAAACCTGAGACCCCAAACCTCACATTTTCAATATCAAAACCATAATGGCATTATGTAATGTTCAAAGGCCCACGTCAACAGAATGTTTAGTTCTTGTTTATGTTAAAGCTTCAGAAATATTTATCAATATTTATCATGAGACAAAAATTAAGTATATTAATTAATGTTTCATCGCACATGGCAGGTTCAATGGAGCTTAACTGTTTAATGTCCATTTCACATTTAAGTGATAGAACATTCCATCTGGCTTCAGTGGTGTTTTCTCAGGTCCTAATTTTCGAGGTTTTACAACTGATTTTATTGACCAGCTTTTAATTTTTCTTATTTCACCGATTATACTCCTATTAAGTAACAATGTATCAAGTACAATTCTGTGGCTATTGAAACTAACTGGCAATCAATACACACAAGCAGAGCTGATTAGAATCTTCAAAATGAGAATAACTAATGAACAGATTTCTATTTACGAAAATCTAAATTTTGCAGGAATATTTCAAGTTTCAAAAAAAGATACTTTTTCATTCAAGGCAAGTCACCTTCATTATATGAGGGTGAATAAAGTAAAGATTAGGTCCCTCATTGTGACGATAATTTAGTGCAACATAGTGCAGGTATATGAACATGAGTTTCGCACTTTTTCAGTGAACACATTAAGGACTTTAATGGTTTCTCATGCTTTTCAAAGTCCTTTTTTGGTTTATTTGATGAGGTAGTAAGTACTCTTTACATTTCACTACAGGTTTAAAAACAGGAAAATGTGGGGGGTTCCCTTCAATTTTGGGAGAAATTAATCCATGCATATTTTTCAGGTTATGGTGATCTTTTCTTTTTTTGTTCAAGTCGGGGTTAGTTAATTGAGACTTTTTTTTTTTTTTTTTTGTGCCATGTCATTCTGAATTTAGTGATCATAAATTTCTCTCCTTTGTATGTTACCACTCAAGACATACGATAAGATTGGTTGTATACACTAAGGAACTACGACAAGTCTTATTTTATTGTCTTTTGGCTGATTAATTTTCTTAACCTCAGTTTATTTGGGGGTTTTTGTAGCTATTCTGAAGAAGCTATTTTGAAGCTATTCTGAAATTACATTGCTGTCTGACAAGTAATATACAGTGGAAATGTACATTTGCGGTCGTCAATAACTGAATTACTTGAATTGTCAATTCAAACAGGGAGGATTCAGTTTTACAAGCTTGAAACTACAGTGTTTAAGGCACAAATTCTCTTTAGATATCCTATTTCTACATACAGATTTTTGCTCTACTTTCATCAAAACTATTTTTTTGCCCAATGGTTTAACAAATTATAGAAAATTTGTATTCTTTCTACTGAAATTCCTTTCCCTCATTGTATGCACCTGTCAGCTATTTTAAGTTCCTTGATGGCATGCTATACAACAAAACCTTGCTTATACTCGAGATATCATTGTCCTTTCTTTTTGCTCATTTTATTACTTCTATACCTTTTCACTAGTTGTTAATTTTTGCATTTACCTTTACCATTTCTTTTCATTGCCAAACATGATGATTGGGAAGGTACTTGTGCGAAATCCAGCTTCATTAGGACTTTGTTTAGCACATCACCGTGATGCCAGCACATCACTTGATTGTAAAGCACTTGCAAATCTAATCTGGTTAAACTTTGAGTTTTCGGTATCTAAGTGTAAGAAATACCCAAGTTACTTTAACAGGATAAATGTCATTACTTCCAATCATATTTCATGTTTGTAGTGGAGCAATACTTCCAAAAACTGCAGCTTGTATTAATGATGTGACACTGATTATGACTGGTGATGGGTGAAAGCAAAGACAATCTAGGTAAGGCTACAAGAGATTAATTTTTTTTTTTGCCTGACAGGCTGAATTTTACACTTTTTTTCCAGATCCATGAAATCTAAATGATTGTAGCACAATGAAATATCTTACTATGTATAGGCATTAGGGACACTTACTGTTCTTTCTTTTGATCCTATGTGTACCACTGGACATCCTTGTTTTGCCTTTTGTTTCTCTCCTGTCTACATTTATCTTCAATTCAAAGTGTGTAAATAAATGCTTTTAGCTTTCCTTTTTTAACACTGAACTACTAGTAGTTTCTCATTTTCCCTTATTTTTTATATTAGTCTGACTTTTTTATTTTTCCACTCTTATGTGACAAATTTTTGCCCCCAAAGTTTACAGTTGCTTTTTTTTTTTGGGGGGGGGGTGGTAATTAAAAACATTTCCATGGGGTTTTCTTCGTCTCTTTTCTTTTTTTTCCCTTTTCTTTCTGTTCTTTTTATTTGTTTGGTTTCCTCTTTGTTTTTTTTAATTTCAGCTGAACGACCTATAAATATTTGGTGTATCCCTTATGCAACAGACATACTATATCCTGTGTTGTTTGATTATGTAACTTAATGATCAGTGAGTAACTCCATAGAAGAGAGTGGATTATTTGCAAATCAGTGGCTGTTTTAATAATAATGGTAGTTTTTATCAACCACAATTAGTTTCTATTATGCTTTTTGACTAATATGAGGAAGAAAATCTTTTCTTTGTTTTTCATAGTACAGATGAGCTCGAAACAGATAATGAGTCAATATGGATGAGTTACTGAATGTCAGAAATAATTCAAAAGGCATTTCATTTCTACGTTCTGTGTAAACTAAAAATCTGTGAAGAGTAACTGAAACATCTTAATAGTTTAGAAACTTTTTAGATCCTTCGTTCTACACTGCAGTTACCTCAGATGCTCTTAAAAATATTAAGAATCATATGGCTTTTGCTTTCTGTCTCTTCTTATTTAAACATTCTGCCCCTTAATTAAAACTGGATCAAAAGCCCCAGACTTTAAAAAAAAAATAAAAAAAAAAAAATCTGGTTTTAGAGTGCCTTGCTGTGGCCGTTAACACATAGAGCTTACTGCTGGGAAAGACTGGTGCTCAAAAGACAGAGGAAAATAGCACCTGCTTTCTCACGCTGGTTTATGTTTGCAGTCTTGATAAAAATGCAGGACAGCATATGCAGAAACTGTGTGGAAACACTATTCACATGGTAATTCCTTTGTATCTGAATAATTTCTTTTCAGGTGCCTGAATGAATGCCAGACTAGTGGGAGGATTCGAACATCCCTTCCCTTAAGTTAAGACGTTCCACATATATAATCTAACTGATGTCTTAGATCAAAGACCACCACTTTGGGCTCAAAAATTAAATGTAGACTCACTGATTGAAATCAAACCCAAGTTAAACTAAATAATTTACCTTTAGATAAAAAAAGCTCAAATGAAATTTACCAAAACCTTAATTCTTCTAGATGAAAGGCAAAGTAATTGTAAAGCTTTCCTCATGTTATTTCCACTCATGTCTAGTGACAATACACAGAACTGGGCTGACACTTGCTAAATCTCAGTCAGATACAAAACACTATTTTTAATTAAGTTTATGTCACAGGCCAATGCAAAAAAAACCCTAGATCAAAGGTAACATTCATGATATGAGAAAAATAAGTGTAATCAAACTGGTAACATGAGTCAAGACAGGTGGATCAGAACACTGTACTTTTCTGAACTGATGTCATAGCATCGTAATCTTTGTTCAAGTCAGGAAAATGTCTAACCAAGTTCAAATATTCTGTACCCAGGGCTTCTGCTTCACATTTGATGTGTTTGAAAATTAAAGCAAGTAATATTCCTATGTAAGCATGTCCAGTGTCATTTTGACAAGTTTCTTAAGACTGGCCAGTAATAACTGGTAAAGTAATACTCTGACTGGAATGGAGTAGCTGGTCAAAATCTGTAGCCTCTCATATGCTGGAAGGCTAGCTGAACATGGTGTCAGTTTTAGTTCCAATATGTAGGTATACTGGTGCGTCACTTAATATCTATTTGCAGCATAAATTAAGCTAAAGGATTGCACCAGTGCAAGGTAAAGGTGCATGAAGTAGCAAGTGGTCATTAGACTGCAAATCATTTAAGTCTAAGTCCTCATCTTTATTTTTTACCTCTCAAGCACTTTCTGTTCCAAATTACTGTTCAGACTGGAAATGGGATATAGTTTAAAGTCGGAGTAGGGTGCACTTCCTTTACGGTAGGCATCTCTACCTGTTCCTGTTTGCGCTGTTTAACTGTGTTCTCATTACACTTCTGCTGACCCAAAAAAAAAAAAGGCATTAATCTGTGTCTTGATTGCTACATTTCAACCCAAAAAGCTAACTCAGTTATCGTGTTTTCCTACACAGACAGTGAATCTGTCCACATCCACTAAAAACTTACTCAAGCTCATTAACAAACCATGCCTAAGTATGCCTATAGTTTTGGCAAACCTTTTGGCATCCATAGCTAAGTGTCATTTTGGGAGTGAAACAATAAACTGGGCTCAGATTTGCATCGTTTCAGTTTTGCTTACGGAAAGTTTTTGATTTTCTAATTGTTGAGACTCACTAACCCGAAAAGTTTGGTTATTTTTCTAGGACTAAAAAAAAGTATTAGTTCTATGTATGACTAAAACATCTTGAATTTGGCCCATGCTCCTGAAAGGAATGGCTCAATTTTCCTTCTAGATGTGCACCACATAAAGGGAAAGAAAAAGAAGTGCTTTGAGTTTTGCTTTTTGCTTATTTTAATGAAAAATATAACTTCCAAAATAACTCAGAAGTAAAACAGAAAAATTGCTCAAGAAAATATGGGAACCTCTGTGCCACAAAATAGCTATTGATAGTTCATTTATAAACAATAGAGAAAACATGCAAACATGCATGTGGGCAAACTTTTTTGGTTGCCAAAGGTGTTGAATGTGCCTGACACAGGTCGTGAGAAGTATGCCAGGTGCCCAAGTGTGAGAAAACTTACAGAAGTCTACTCTTGTGCCAATGGAGTTCAGTGTGTAAAGGCTAACAATTGTTCAATGCTGTCTGCTGGAAGGCAGAGGCCCACAGAACCTCTGACTCAGTGGCATGGCTGAGAGTGCAAATAATTCTGTTCTCATCCACCAAATTGTGCGGATGGTGCATTAATATTATTGACAGCCATAACACAATAATAAACAACAATAAAGTAGATGATAAGATGTGCGTACTTTCTTTCTAGTAGGGGGTAAATCAACAGATCTTCCCAGTACAGAGATGCAGGAAGCAGGGTCAACTAGAAGTGGGGAACTCTGTGTTTATAAGAGGAAATATTTTGCAATCTCAGGAGCAAAATGTGAGGAAAGGTAATAGTCTACTGCCTTCTACCATCCTGTACTAAAAAGCCATTCCTGAAATGTATATAATTTCCTAACTCAGTTTGAGAGCCTGTAAGCTCAATTTTCACAGTAATGTGGAAACTGATTGGCAGAAAGACAACATGCGTTTATTGGCATGGAAAAAACCCAACCAAATCTTCCCTTTTTCCTAGTCACACCAATTAGTCATCTCAGCTTCAAGGAAATCAGGGACTTTTAGTAATGCAGACAAACTTGCCTGGATTGCATGAAGAAAAAGAACAAAATAGAAAGAAAAGATTGTTTGAGAGGCAATATCTCCAAGGAAGAATATGGCATTTGAAACACCATTTTAATGATCAGTATAGTCTGAGATTGGAGTAGTAAAAAAACCTCTCTCCACTGAATTTTCACATCCTTTAATGCTTTTCATCTTTGTCTTGGAAAGGGGATTTATTCTACATTTACATTAAATCTGGGATTTTTTTATTATTACTTATATATGGCTCTGCATGTTTGGAATGTTTCTCAATCTTTTAGTTGTGGAATAACAATGTTATGGCTTCTGTAATTAGATCATCCACGTTGTGAAGGGCTTGTTGGATACAGTGTCAGTCAGTAAGCATATTATTAGCCAAGATGAATTATAAATGAGGACATGGGTTTGTGACTGTTGAGGTATTGTGTTGGGAAGCTGTTCTGGCTCTCTCTGTTTGTAAATGTGAAGGAAAGGGATTAAATGCAAATGCCACAGCCACAGCATTACTTGTAGGTTAGGGTTTTAAGTTTTTCATTTCAGTTGTTCTCAAAATCCCACTGACTTACATTTATCAGGTGTAGCAAAAAAAAAACCAAAACCAAACCTTAACTGTTGTCCTAATGCTGATGGGACAGATTTCTTGAACTATGGTCTGAGGAAAAACATATTGACTGTAATAAATAGGCCTTATAAAAGTTTTAAATCCTACTATAGCTAATCAGTTTGAACGAGACATTTAAGCTGTAAATAGCTTTTAAAAGTAAACAGAGCTTTACACTAAGTGACAGCTACTATTACATTTTCTGCTTCTGAGTGTGAGAAAATTAATGTACCAAGAAAATGCCTGCTATTTAAAGACATCTTGCTCCAGACATTTTTAACAACTGAAATTTGCAGTGGGTAGACCACTGAAGTGTTTTGTCATTAAATTATGCACTGTACATTAGAAACATATGTACCACTGGAAACTTTACATGACAGCACAGTCTTCAAGGTCTGCCAATTTAGGATGCTGCTAAAACAGAAAACACAATATAAGTTACAGATTAGCTGGCCTACCTAAAAAAACCCAACAGAAACAGAGCAATGTTTTTCTGTTCTGCAATACCACTCTATGTTTGAGAATTAACTAGTGGATTAAGATTTAATCTGAAGAATTTAGTGGTCTGAATTTGGAAAAAAAAATTGAACAGAGAAATTAATATAACTGAAGGTGATAAAGTCATATTGGAACATTATGTATAAATTTACATAACAGTGGTTTTGTTAGGAGCGATTCAAGTCCTGCTACAATTCAAGATCAAAATACTGATAACCAGTTCCATTATTTATTTGGCATCTTTAGGATGTAGACTTTTTGTTTGATTTTATTTAGATAAAGAGAAATTATTTTGTTATGCTATCACAATGATTTTTATTTCATTTCTCAGAAACTTTTGTGTCTCTAAACCTCAGAATATTCATATTATAGAAATATAAATTTCTATTTTATGCAAACTACCTTGTGCAGGCTTATACTTCATGGTGCTTCTCTATGAGAGATGAAGCTAAAATGCCTAACTTCCCCCTTGTAAACAAACTGTGAAGTCAACAGTTGCTTTAAAGGAGGATTAAAAGGCTAATAAGAAACCCAGTGTAGGTATGCCTTAGTTGCCTCATCCAATAGCTGTCAGTGTTCTCTATGTTCAGTGGGTTTAAGAAATTGGATTGTAAATAGGCTTTATACAGGAAAAGAGTTTAACTCAAATTTTTTCATTTCTTGAATATTTGTACTGACATATTACAAAAGTTTCTGCTCTTCAAAAGGTTGGATGTTGTGATCTTCAAGCACAGAAAAGAGTACGTGTTTTCTGAAGTGATGACTTTGACGCTGACACTGCTCAGCAGTGAATATTGTCTGGAGACTTTGTCAATTCTGTCAAGGAAAATTGGGTTTCTGAGTGAAGATGGGTAATTCTTGCATGTAAAATTTGTGATTTTAACATACATTATGTTTTTTGCCTCCCCTACAGTAATTTAATCTGTGGGCCTCTTCCCTTGGGTGAAGGTGATGAAAAATAACCAGGACTTGGTATTCCTACTCTGTCCCAGGAAACACCCACCCCCTTTCCCATTCAGCTGTCTGAGATGGGCAGTATGAGTTGTCTTAAGATAAGAACACCAGGTCAGTATTGCAGGAGGAGATGTTTGGATGGTTGCATAATTAATGCATTCCAGAAATGGGGTGTAGGGGGTTCAGTTCATAAACCGGGCAGAACATAGGTGCACATTGGCCTGCAAAAGAATATAAAAGACTGTTGGAGACTGGACCAACTGGGCAAACTGGTCTTTCAAGGTTGCAGGCAGCTTCTGGTTGCGTATCCTCCTCTCCCCTTCTCCTGCTCCTTCCTCACAGGGATGCCTGCAGGTCACTACTGAAGACTGGGAACACTTTTTCGGATGGCTGAGTGAAAGAGCTAAGATCCAGTCAAATATGGAGATAAAATCTTAAAGTAACTATGAAGGTAACTGGTTGATTCACATTTCTGAAATCTGTAAGGCAAGAAAATGTAAACCTATACATTTCTAGCCCAACCTGCTTATAACTCTTTAGACACAGACCAAATCTGACAGGAAGTAGACCTAGTCACGGCTAGCCTTCTCCAAGTTTAGAAAGCAACGGGGTCTCACTGAAGCTCGTGACTAAACAGCCTCATAACCAAGATCTGATTCTACTATAATCTGTAGAAATAGATGATGGAGTTGTTATTTAGACATTGCACTGGCAATATTTAGATGCTGTATTAGCAATAAATCTAATCATAATCATCCACCATTATCACATATTTCTCATGCCTGGTGAAGAAACTATTCTCAACTACTCTACTTCACCTTCCTAGACTTTATTCTGCTCTCACCTCAATTTTAAGCAAGTCCATCAATAAAGATATGGTTAGATGGAAATAAAGCTAGTGGCAAAATGCAGCTTTTGAAGAGGAGATTAGTTATCTATCTCCAAAATCCGCAATTCAAACAGCAAAACCGAAGGAAATAGATTGGGAACAAAGAGCACAAAATTTATCTTCTCTTACAAAAACAGGACTGTGCACAAGGTTGGGTTGCAGGTTAGGAAAAAACAAGAATTTAAGTCTCAGAATCTTTCAAAAATTATGCTTATGCCACTGTTTGATGAGAATAAGGCCAAATCTGCTTCTGACAATTGCTGAAAATAACATTCACGGGAATAGCTCGTAACAGGGAAATGCTACTTAGTTTACAGACTTTAAAGCAAAATTAGGACCAAAGCACTTCATTAATTTATGAATGATATGATGGACAACACATTCAGGATCAATAGCAATAATAGATGAACTATAATACCCGACAAAAAAAAATAACACCCATATGCAGATACACACAGCCACATATGCAGACACAGACAGGGTCACATGCATATCCCCCCTGTCACACAATCTTTGGGGATTACAGTCGCACCCATAAGGCCCCAACAACTCACTTGATGAGACTATTAGAAAAGCTTACAGTTTTTTTGTACCGTGAGTTAGATGCAAGGGAGAAATACAGACAAGAGGTTCTCAAGAAGTCAAAACAACACAAAACTGTACTGGCAAATTCAGAAAATCAGAGAACTTTGCCAGAAGTTTAGACCAGCATTCAATCTACACAAAACATTTTACAAAGCACTAACTTAGACTATTTAATTTAGCAAACTCCAAATCCATCAGATTTTAAGTTACACAAAACTGCGAAAAGGGAATTAGAAGATGCAGAAAGAGAGAGAAAGACAGAAAAGATGTAGAAGAGAACAAATATAGCTACCACTCCTGGTTCCAGCAGTGTTCAGCTGGTAGAATTTCCAAGAGGAGGTAGGGTCAGGATGTGTGCTTGCCACAGGCTTTGATTTAAATACTCTTTGGCTTTCCGGGGCCCTTCCCCCAGGTGGGGCTTCTAGTCATTTGGCCCCTGCAAGGCCAGACTGGGGCTCCAGGGGTGGGGTGTGGGCGCTGCCTCCGGTGTGCCGGGGACTGGCGGCCACTGCGGGGCCGGGATGCAGGCCCGGGCTGGGCTGTGCGGGGCAGGGCCTCGCTCGCCAGGGCACGGCCAGGCCTGCCCCTTCCCCTCACACACACACCCCCCAAATGTTCCAGACAACAAGCCTCACAGTGTGTCACAATGCCCCACTTCTGAATGTGGATGTTCCCCTCTGTACCTGCATACCCTTCCTAGAGGAGTTGGATTTTTCAGCACTACTTTCACCTGCACTACACCCTACACCATGCTGACCCGTGTTTATTTTCCCTGAGATTTTAACAATAGCAGCTGTTTTTGCTAATATTTGTCTAAATAATAGTTCTATATTCTGTGTGTATTTCTTTTTTAAAATGCATATGTCAGAAAAGACCAATTTTAAGAGAAAAAACCGAAAGAAACAATGAAACACCCAGTGAAGCAGATTTTGTTCTTGTAAAGCCTAATAGGATAAGCCACTGACTGTCCTCAAGGTTCTTCTTGTTTTGTTGGCAGATTTTTAATTTTTTTAACCTAAACTATGATTTATTTCTTAATAGATCATTGTCTGGAGTTAGGTTTTGGCTATTCTAGTAGGACCAGTCATGTCTAATTTGAAACAAAGTCAATTTTTGATACAATCATTAGCCCATGATTAGCAGCATCCTTGTAGAAAACCGCCCACAATGAACAGTCCCATATTTTGTGGTCTCAGCAAGGAAAGTATGCAGCATCATTGTAATTGGACCTTAGGTAACTGCAGATTATTCTCTCGGACATAATTATTCAATTTTTCTTGGATCTTACTGGGTGAAAACATGGGATGTTTTAAGATAAGTTTTTTTGCCCGTTGTTTAGTAGGAAGGCAAAGAGTGAGGGCTTGGCTGCAGTCAGTGCAGGTCCGTAAGGAGTCTCTCCTCCCTGGTTGCATTTGTTCAGTTGCTCAGAAACTAATTTTTAGTTTTGCTGAAAGATTAAAAAGCAACTTGTCTCTTTGTGGGTATGTTACTAATCAAAGGCTTGATGACAAACAAGAATTAATATTAGATCTCTTTAGAGGAAAACAAGAGATGAGGGGAAGAAAAGATCACAAGAAGTATATTAATACAACATTCATGGATTTCCTCTCTGTTTCCTCCTCTAACTGGGTGGTACTTTGAAGCTGTCAGAAATGTGATGACATATCCCTAGAGTAGTAACAAGTAAGAAATCTTGACCCTTTCTGACTTGAAAAGATAAGCTAAATGAAGGTTTTACTGGACGGCTTCAACAGAAGGAGTTGGCTGAATATCTGCTGTTTATGTTATAGTCAACTTTATATTCTGTTTTCCTTGAACAGGGAAAAATGATGATGCTTTATGGAAACAGTTATGACTCAAGTGGAAAAGTTGTGAGAAAAAAAAAAGGATGTGCTAGAAAGTAAAAAGGGGGAAGTGACCCTGAGAAACTGACATAGGGGTAGAAGATAAACAGAGTATTTGTGGTGGAAGGCTGAAGGAAAAAATTACTGATTTCCAGTAATATTAGGGTGATGTGGCCAGTTTTGAATATCAATCAAGAAAGGATAAAATGTCCCCTTTCTCTGCAAGCCTGATAACAACAAGGCTAAATTTTAACTTGTGTTTTAGGGGGCTGACTTTCTAGGCTTGCAGAAAGTTGTGTGTGTGAGCATGTGTGCCAAGAAGCGGACTGTGTTATTTGTTAGATGCATGAGATATGAGAAGGCTCTGCTTTCTTAAAATATGACCAGAGAAAAGAACCCTTTACTATTGAAGAATTGATGTATTTACAATTACTAAGGTATTTCAATTATACTCCTTGACTTCAGCCTCAGCCACAGACAGACCTTGCCCTGTTTAGTAATCTGAGATAGAAGGACGATCACAGATTCAAAATCAATTAAGTTGGAAAAGACCTCTGCGATCATCTTGAGTCCAGCTTATGACTCAATACCATCTTGTCTACTAAATCATGGCACTCAGTGCCACGTCGTCTTCTCTTAAACATCTCCAGGGACAATGACTCCACCAACTCCCTGGGCAGCCCATTCCAATGCCCAGTCACCCTTTCTGTGAAGAACTTCTTCCTAATGTCCAACTTAACTTATGTAGAATTCCCAAAGAAACTGGGACTTTTATCTTGTTAAAGAATTTATTCCTATTGAATGATCTTTCCCCAGCACTTTTGCATCCAGATTGGCTACAGAGAATCCGTTGATAACAGAATAACATGCCCTTTGGTCTAGTATGTACTATGAATGTGTGGTTTCAAAACTACAACTAGACTCTATGCAAGGCTTTCTGTAAAACAGAATACCACAGATGAAGGAGGATGAGATAAGGATGGAGCTGGGGGATCCTCCACTGCATTCCGCTTTATTCTGAAGCCACTACCTATCATAGATCCAGACTTTTTTTTACTCTGGTGATCTTTTTGTTATCAGCTGTCTCATGTGCTGGCTTATAGGAGACTATTCTCTGGGATAATGCATAACAAAGCTTAAAGTTCGTAGCTGTTCTGTCCATAACACCTGAGTATAATTGGGAGTTTTTCACTTATAGAACCCACATAAGCATTATTGTTTACCTTGAAATAGCTGATTGTTAAATTTTCTGCGATATAATGTCTTCTGTGTCTCTGCAGAACCATTAAGTTTCTGAGACATATTATGCTTTGAATTTGTGCTGGAATGTAGAAAAAATAGAGAAGGCTTTCCAAATGTTTTATTTCTAAATGGATCTATTTGGATTCTCCTTGTTCTTACAATTCACTACTGTTGTAGAAATAAATTGTATTTCTGAGAAATTTTAACTGCTGAAGTTTTGACCATTTCCTTAATAGTGAAACACTTCTAGTAACTTGAGCAAGCCTAGTGATGCCAAATTTTGCCCTCCCGTGACCTCTACTCTTTCTGAGCCTGACTGTGTTTTTGCTAGAGAATGATGAGATCTGGATTTCATTGTCAAGGAATGCCTTGGAAGGTAAGTTTTTCCACATGACAGAGGTAAGTGTTTGGCTTTCAAGGCCTCTCTATTATAATTCTTAAACCTTTATTTCCAAAGGGGGAACAGAAGGAGTAATAAAAATGTGCAAAATACATGTTCTGAGGGAGAGGTGAGTAGTTAATGTATCACAAATTTTAATGTGCATACAGTTATGAGGTAACCACAGCTTGGAAAATCTGGCACAGTTTGCTTGTTGATGTTTTCTTTTTACTTTGTTCCCTCACACTTCTAAGAAAGAAGTGCATATTGAAATGCAGATCAGAGAGAGATGATGGACTGAGGGCTTCATAGTAGTAGGATATAGACTTATTCACTCATCGGTCAGTCACAGGGACAGCCAGTAATGGTACTCGCCTGAAGTCACTTCTCTTTAGTGAATGCTAGATAGGGCATATGAGTGAACTAAGAAACTTTTTATTCTTAAGGAGGTACGCCCACTGCTTACTTTCCAGCCTTCCTGGCAGATGCAACAGAGGTCAAGATTGAATGGTGACTGAGAATAGTCTATAAGAAATTGGAAGTCCTTGTACCTTGGGTGCAGCATGCCTCTTTTAGGCATTTGGATGGAGAGATGACTGTAAGACAGCAGCTCAGCAACTGGCATATCCATCAAGCTAATGAGAAAATAAGAGACAGTTACAACAGATTGAAAAGTACTGCTAGGGCTCATGAAGATTTCCTGAGGTCTCTAAGAGGAAACAGGGTAGTTTTCTAAATGTGATGTTCCAGTGGGCATCACAATGGACGTAAGATTTTCAATATACTGAAAAGTGGGCTGTGAGATACACTAACCTGAGTGGGCTAGTACACTAAATGAGATACACAGCTCCCATCTCAGTTAAGCATATATGTGATATCCTGCTCAAGGACTCATGATTAGTCATTTTGTTTACTTTTAGATGACAACAGATAGTTTAGAAAAGACAGAGTAATACCCGGAAGCTAATTCTCTTTTCCTATTTACCTTACTTCCCATCCCACACAGGGGTATTTTTGTTAAAATAGTATGCAACACTCATAACACAGAACTTGGGGGGAGAAAAAAAAATTGCCAACAATTATCAAAAGACTCCCAAAGCCATCTGAGGGGGTTTTTGAACAAGGAACTAAGATTACATTATCTAGAGTTTCATAATTGTAGCAAAATTCTTGATTTATTTTTCTGACAAAATAAATTGTGGTACTCATTTAAAAAAAAAATCATAAATTTGAAAATCTTTTTAAGTAAAGGTATTTAGGAAGTCTAAGTTATTTTATGTGAACAGTTGTTAGAAATCTGTGTGAAATCAGAACACAGACAAGAATTTAAATTTGAACCATCTTGTTTGGAAGACTGCAGTCAAAATCAAAGCTTTAAATCAATCTAAATATGTAAAAGTACAGAAAATTCTTCTTTCAAAAGTGTATCCAACTTTCTACTATAAAAATAATATATGGGTTTTGGTACACTTGTTAAATTCTGCCAGCTCTCCTCAGACAAAGTGCTAGGTTTAATTTTTTCCTCTACCATTGCTTCATTTCAAAATTTTTTCAAAGATTGTATTTTGTTGTTCTTACCATGAAACTTAATAGGCCACTTGCCCATCTCAAAAAGAATACGGAAACATTATGCCTTAGCTCCACAATGATTTTGGACATAAAAGTTTGGCATTTACCCAAATATCTTTGACTGTCCTTTGTGGCCTTCACTAATGAGGGGATTTTGAAAACAAATTAGTTGAGTCTTCTGACTTTAGAAGGAAAGAAATGAATTAATTTCCTGTTTGTTACTTTAACTATTAGGTTATGGAAGTGCTTTGCTGAAGTATTGGTCTTCATTGCATAAAGACTGAAAAGGTATCATCAACTCCAACTCTCTGCTCCTCTCTAAAGACAGCAACCTAAAACTAAATCATACGACGTTACCCAGGTGCTCCTTGAACTCTGACAGCCTTCTCAGACTTTACTCATCCAAGGTGAACAAGCCAAGTAACCTCAACTGCTATATAGA
Organism: Parotia lawesii; assembly: GCA_003713295.1. Classification (NCBI taxonomy): domain Eukaryota; kingdom Metazoa; phylum Chordata; class Aves; order Passeriformes; family Paradisaeidae; genus Parotia; species Parotia lawesii. The sequence continues at coordinate 67,844 of RAHM01000105.1, forward strand.
ATTCCTGCTCTTGAGGTCTTTCAGCATCTTGGTCATCCTCCTCTGGACACATTCTAGTACTTTGACATCCTTCTTATATTGCGGCACTCAAAACTGCACACAGAACTCACAGTAAGGAAGATCCAGCACAGAACATGGAGGGACAATCCCCTCCCTCAACTGTCCAGCAATGCATCTCAGGATGTGGTTGACTCTCCTGGCTGCCAGGGTACTGCTGACTCTTGTTCAACTTCCTGTCAACCAAAAGACCCAGATGTCTTTCCTTGGGCTGCTCTCCAGCCTCGTTTCCCAGTTTGCATGCATGACCAGGATTACCCCATTCCAGGTGGAGAATCCTGAATCTGTTAAAATGAAAACAGTTCAGGATTGCCCAGCCCTGTAGTCTATCCAAATCTCTCTGCAAGGCCTCTCTGCTCTGAAAGAAGCCCAAAATTTCTCCCATGTTTGTATCAACAACCTTTCTTAATGTATATTTGATTCCTGCATCCATGTAATTTTTAAACCGTTAAAGAACACTGACACTAAAATTGGGCCCTCAATTTGAGCCTCTCAAATGATTTGTTATCAAAGAGTATGCACAGTTAGACATTTACGTATACGGCAGCAAGCCCAACCATATAGGTAAGTCTAAGGTGCTTAAAAGATATATAGGGATTGAAACGTTGTTACTATTTGTGTGGATAATGAACGCAGCTTTTTCAAGATCTGAGAAAAAGTACATTGAATTAGTTCTTTAAGTATACCTTCTTTTTCAGTGAATCTAATAAGGGATAATGTCCCCCAAATCTTTTAAATCTGGATAAGTTAATAGCCAGAAACAGTAACGCTGGTTTCCACATTGCAGTAGAATGTAAGGAAAAGAAAAACAAAAAAAAGTACTCTTGTAAAAGAGCACTAAAAAGCAATAGTAATTCTAATAAATGTTTTAAGTTTGCTCTCTTTTATGTGCTGTGGCTAGTTAATGTCATCAACTGCAATACACTTTATCAAGTAAAGGGTGGTTTTAATTTGTCTTTCTTTTGTGAATCATTTGCTTACTTGCCATTTGTTTTTCTTCCAAAAGGCTGTTAATACCCAGTTTCCGTCACTGTGAATATCAAAACCAGGATTGGATTTAGAGAAAACAAGCATTTATAAGTTCATTTTTCATTGTCTTTTACTCTTATCCCTGAAATTCATGCATCCTAAACTTTCTGAAAACTCTCATGCATTCAAATTTCCTTTGTTCTTTTACTGTTTCTTCATGAAGCTCAACCATTACTTTTCTGAGTGTCTCTTCATTAAATCCTTTGTTATAACTATTCTGTAAGGAGTTCCTAAACAAAGAGGGTGTGTAGTGCATCTGATGTGTCTTGGTGCGCTTTCTGTATGACAAGTTTTCAGTAGATCTGATAGATGTTATGCATGTAACCTTTATTGTGAAGTCATTGCATATTTTATCTGGTTTTTGTACTCACTCAGCATTTCCAGAAATCCAAAGAAAAAAAAAAAAAAAGTGGCCAAAGCTTTTAATTTTCATTGGAACAGGACTTTTCCATAAAGAACTGTGGAAAACATCTTGTTTCGTTGCTCATGGTCCAGGGATTTTCAGTACTTGATTGAATCAGTGTCAGCCTAGAAATTTAGAGTGAAAAATCATTCATATTGAGAACCTGATGTTTGTACTCCAGCATTTTTTAGTCTTTTTACTTCAGGAAATTGGAATGCATCCTCTGGGCTTATTTCATCCATATGTTCCAGGAGTGCTCTGTGATATGAACCAAAATATAAATGGAAACAATTGGAATATTTGTTTCAAGATCATACTCCTGATCCAAACAAAACACTAAAGTAGATACATCCATAAAATGTTGGTTCTGATTATCTGATCTTCTATTTCTTGCAAGTATTTTCCAAATCACTGTTCTCCTTTGCATATCTGAAGCTTCTCCTTCTGTCATTATTGATTGCTTTGTTTTGTGGAATATTTTGAAGTAAGTTTACGTGAAATCTGATGAGTCGTTTAGAGAATTATAGAGGTATGTTTTTGGAAAAAAGGCTAAATTTCGTGGAATCATAGAAGAGTTTGGATTGGAAGGGACCTTTTAAAGGTCATCTGCAATGATCAGGGACAACTAGAACTAGATCAGGTTGCTCAGAGCCTCATTCAACCTGACCTTGAATGTTTCCAGCTACCATCCATCACCTCTCTGGGCAACTTGTCTCATTGTCTCACCACAGACATTATAAAAACATTCTTTGTTATAGCTAATTTAAATTGACTCCCTTTCAGCGTAAAGCCTTTCCCCGTCGTCCTATCACTTCATGCTCTTGTAAAAAGTCTGTCTCCCACTCCGTAGACCCCCTCTGGGCACTGAAATCCTGCTATAAAATCTCCCTGTAGCTTTCGCATCACAAGGCTGAACAGTTCCAACTCTTTCAGTCTGTCTTCATAGGAGACGTGCTCCAACCCTCTGATCATCCTCATGGCCTCCTCTGGACTTGGTCCAATAACATGATGTCCTTCTTGTGTTTGGTACTCCACAGCTAGATGCAGCACTCCAGCTGAGGTCTCACCAGAGCAGAGCAGAGGGGCAGAATTTCCTCCCTCAACCTGGTGGCCATGCTGCTTTGGATACAGCCCAAGGTGTGTTTGATTTTCTGGGCTGCAAGTGCACATTGTCAGGTCATGTCAAATTTTTTGCCCACCAGCACCCCCAAGTCCTTCTCGGCAGGACTTTTCATATCCCTTCATCCCACAGCCTGTGTTGATACCAGGGGTTGCCCTGACCCAGGTGCAGCACCTTGCACTTGGTCTTGTTAAACCTCATGAGATTCCCGTGGGCCCAGTTCTCAAGCTTGTCCAGGTCCCTCTGGATGGCATCCTGTCCTTCAGGTATGGCAACAGCACCACTCAGCTTGATGTCATCAGCAAATTTGCTGAGGGTGCACTTGATCCCTTTGTCCATGTCTATGATGAAGTCTTTGAACACTACAGATTCCAATACAGACTGCTGAGGGACACCCTTTGTCACCAATGTCCATTGAGATACTGAGTCATTGACTGCTACGCTCTGGATAAGATTGTCTAAACCAATTCAACTCATGGAATGGTCCGCCCTTCAAATACATCTCTTTCCAATTTAGAGAACAGGATGTTGTTGGGGACCGTGTCAAAGGCTTTACGGAAGTCCAGATAAAAGACATCTGGAACTCTTCCGTGTAAATGACACCAGTAACTGTCCATGGATATGGTCAATCTGTCATTAACCACTGTGTTGGCTGGGCAGGACTTGCCCTTGGTGAAGGGCACACTGACTATCTCTGATCATTTCTGTGCCCTCTCTGTGCCTTAGCACAGCTTCTAGGAGGATCTTTCCCAGGATCTTCCCATGCACAGAGGGGAGGCTGACAGGGCGGTAGCTCCCAAGATCATCTTTTCTACCCTGTATAAAGATGGGTACAATGTTTCCCCTTTTCCAGTCCCCTGGGACTTCTCCTGCCTCTCATGACTTTTCAAGTATCATGGAGAATGGCTTGGAAACTACATCAGTGAATTCCCTCAGGACTCTGAGATGAATTCTGTCAGATCCCATGGACTTATGTATATTGAGGTTTCTCAGGTAGTCATGGACCTGATCTTTACTTACAGTGGGACTTTGCTCCCCTAGTTCTTGTCTTGCATTATATCCAGTTGAGAGGTATGGGAAGATGGGTTGCCATGGAAGACTAAGGCAAAACTTGTTTAGTATCCCTTTTGTTCTTGGAATAATGTTATTCTTCTTCTTAAAATTTCTTATGGCAGATGGATTTAGGAGGAATAAGAAATGGTGATTTCTTTTAGCTTTTCTGTCAGAATAAATGCCAGATTTTTACCTGAATGTCAAGGAACAAGCAGCTTAGACAGTCACATACTGTTTCTTTGTATAAATGACAGGACATAAAATAGTGTTGTTAGCAGAAACTGAGCAGAACAAAATGAACCAAAAGGTAAAATCTAAAACTTCGCAATGGCTAAAAAAGTCACAGAATACATGGTGTTCAGTCAGTGGCATCCAAGAAATTTCATGTTTCTGAAGTCCCTGTGTCTCTGAACAGAGTAAAAGCAAAAATGTCATCATGAAAGTGTTGACAGATGGCTTTTATGAACTGTAGAGTAAGTTTGACACATAATGCTTTTGAAGAACACTGTATGGAATAAACTAGGCTGCAATATTTTTTAGATTAATTATTGTGACTCTGATCTTCCACTATGGTTATAAACATTCTTTATACAATTTGGGGTTATGTGTTTTCCTTTTGAACTTTCCCTTTGACAATAACACTTTATTCTTAGCATGCAATTTAAACAGCTTATGCTTAATGAAATGTGGCACACTTTTTCTGGATCTGACATGTTTTGTATTGTGTGGTCTGTTTCTTATGTTTCAAGATGTCTGTAAAAATAAAAAATAAGAAAAAGAGCTTGTGAGTTTTTTTCTTGCCTTTAAACCATAATCTTATGCATTGCTGAAAAAGTAATTTTAAAAGATTAGTGTAATCTATCACCTCAGTTTCCTTTTCCATTAATTTAGACTAAAATATATTTGCAAACACTGATTGTTACAAGATCCATAACCTTGTGCAAAATATCCTTAGAAAGTAAATTAAAAGTAAAGATGCTTTGGACATTTTGTGTCTCTTTAAGTTATTGAAATCCACTGATTGCAGTTTGTGAAGTATGGAATAGAAGACCAACATTTAAAAGAAAATTTAGTCATATTTCAGAGGTTGTGGGAAGAGTTTTCTTTTCCTGCTCCTAACATGTATACTCCTCTGCTAGCACTGAAACATGATGGGATACTTGCCACTTAGAATTTCATAAATACAAACAGAAGAACTTCAAATTAAAAAAACTTAAAATTTTGCAATATCAAAACCCAAAGTGCTCACCTTTATTCTGTATTGATTCTGTGGTTTTATGAAATTTATCACGGAATATAAGTTCAAGGGAGATGGAAATGATTGCTGTTAGAGGTCCAAATTAATATTGGACGGATATTCTTTGTTTGCCTGCTTAACTTCAGTATTTCACCTTTTTCCGAGAGCCATCTTTTTGCTAGTGGGAATATAACCTCTTTGGTGTGTATGTGTTTCATTTTAGTATGAATCTTCATATTATTTAGTGAAATGAATAAATGAAAGCACTCTATTTCTTACATACTGATATATGTGGTTTATGCTTTGCATGCTTTTAATTTAATAGGGCAGTACTTTCCATTAAAAGATGTCTCTCATTACAAGGAATGTTGTTATGGAACTGTGTGCATTAAGCTTGATTCTCACTCAGTTTAAAAGAAATACTTTGGAAACAAATACATCAAAGCACAGGAAAATGGTTAATAGGCATTCTGTTTTCAAACAGATGAGCAAATTCACATGATGAGTGGGGCCTCTGGGTCAAATAAAGCAACCAAACAATCTTAAATAGGGTGGCAGAATTTGTGTAAATAACCCTACTGATCTATACGTGCAGCTTTCTGGCTTTTCTTTAATAACCACTTGTTCTTTCCCTGCTACTGAAGAAATGATGTGCTTTTTAAAATTATTTTTTTCTAAGGCTGACCCTTTATGTGGGGAAACTGTTTCATTCTTCCTCTGTAAAATACGCTAGTTAGCAAGTGATATTCTTACTGTCCAATTCAAATCCTATATACATCTTCTATTGCCAAAACCTTGCTTACGCTAGTTTCATCTTTAGGAATGAAGTTTGACGATCTCAGTCTGGTTCCTGGTGAATAGCTGCTCATATTGCAAGACAACTTCTTAGCAGGTACTACTGATTTTCAGATGCGTAGAAGAACTTTTTTAATGGTAAAACAAGTTGAAAGGACAAAAATACAGAACTATTCACTCATTCTTCAATGTTCCATCTTCTAAGAAAAATGCAGTAAGTTTCTCATAAATTTAATGTGATTTTTTGCTAATGTTTCAATTACCCTGTCAAGTTACATTTCTATTATAAGAAAATTATTAATTATATTACAAATTTAGCACTCTCCTAAGTTCAATATGCATGTAGAAAGCAAGAAAAACCACAATTATTACTTCCTCTAAAATCCTTGGCAGAAAAGATCTGAATTTCTAATCATTCTACTATTCTTTCTTCAAATACCTCCACATCTGTATCTGGAGCATATTATCACTTCCAGGCTTAGTCCCTGATTTTACAACTAATTCAAATAATCAGCACCCTGGACCCATGGGGAAATAATTGCACTCCAGTTGAGATTTTTAAGGGAACACAGGTGAAACAATACAGAACTCATACCTATGTGGATAATGTCGTTAGGCCCTCTAGTCTAAACTTCTTTTAAAAAATGAACCTTCTTTGCTTTTCATGTCTCCTGAAAATGTAGGGGGTTTTGTTTGTTTGTTTTGGCTATTTTTATTTACATTTATTTTATTTAAGGATTTTAATTGAAATTTTATGGCTACAAGGAAATGTTTTGTTTCTTAATATAAATTTTCTCATGATGCTTTGAAATTCAAAGCTCTCATATAATGGCATATTGCTTATGGCAGTAAGTAGTACATTCGTTTTTTGCTTTGTTTTATTTTTTTTAATCAAGAAATAAATATTAAATTTAGATTAATAAATCTAAAATGAACAGTAAGGTAGTCTTCTGGAGGCAAAGGGGTACAAATTCTCAAGTATGATGTGGATTTAGTGGTGGTTTAAAAAATAAACTATTTACTCAGCAGTTCATAAGGGTATTCATGAATCAAACCTAAGGTGTTGCTGTTGAATACTGTAATTTTAAGAGTTAAATACACCTTAAAACCCTATTATTCTCATTCCTGGTTAAATATCTGTTTCTGGTTCAGGACATATGTTATTAGATCCTGCAGAATTACAAATATTGTAGGTTACCTAATTTATGACCCTGTGAGATCAAGACATCAGTCTCTGGGTTACTGAAATTTTAAACTTGGTATCAGTTTTTAGGCTTTTGTCTTTTTTGCCAAACTCAGTCATTATTGTTTGAGCCAGTTGGACAAAAAAGCAGATATGTCTGGCTGTTCTGGCAGGCATTTCTTCCCAGCTGGTCTGTCTATAGTTGGTTTCTGCTGGATCTCCAAGTAATTAGCAATTTGGCCTTGGTGAAAGGCTTTTAAATGAGAGGAGGTGTTCTAACCAGTCAGTAAATCACTGGTCCTTTCCCACTGTCGGGTCTAATAAATATTATATGGTACATGGCCCATACGTGTTCCCTGATTGCTAAAATGTTCTGCTTTTATCTCCTCTAATTCCTATGGGAGTTTTTTTAAGAGAGCTGACCAACGTCCTGACAGAAGTTAATGGCAGAAATTACACACTAGAGATTTGGATAGATTTTGTCTTTAAAGAAAGACTATTAATAAATAAATAAATAAACTAATTAATAAGGAAAACATCAAATGACAGACAAAACAAAACAACCAAAAACCCCTCCAAACCAAAACCAACATTCGTCTCCATGCCTCCATGTCAACAACCTCCAAAAAACAATTCTTTTTTTCCTTTCCATAAATTCTGAGTAGATGCACAAAGGAAATTTGATATGCATAGCTGTTCATGTAATCCCCACTTTGAGTTAAAAGTTTATCTTTCCTATCCAAACACTGCACAGAGCAAACAAAACAATATCTCTGACACTTTAAGACAATGATAATTCATCTCCCTCACACTGTGCGGATATATTTTCAGTACAGAAGCAGATTCCATAGCCTGGGAATGGTGCTTTCCTAAAGCCACCTTTTGGAGAATGGTTAAAAACACTTTATGAGTGCTCAGGCATCTATGGATTGTAATGTTAACATTTTTTTAGCATGAGGATAAAAGACAAGGTTTGTAGAGAGAGTTGATAGCTTTTATCTGACTGCATCTTTACATTGATGGAAAACCAGCATGCTATAAGCACGCTAAGATCATCTTTGGGGGAAAATTATGCTCGAAAAATAGTATTTGCCAAAGTAAATTTGGTATAAGCAAGTCAGTGGAAATCTGGAGGAGATTATATGTTTAAAGGAATTCAGGTGCACAGAGTTATTTTTTTTCATCCACGGCAGAAATTCACAAATATAAAATTTGTAATTTTTTGTTTATATTACATTTAAATTTCATTTTATAGCATGTGATTTACATCTAACGTGAACATAGTAGCACACAGGGGAAAATATCTACTAAGGACGTAGAAATGAGTCATTAAAAAAGGTGACAATTGCATTGGGATGTGAGCCTTTCACGTCCTGATGTCTAAGTCAGTCTGAATTTCAGTGCCGTGTAGCTGACACAATGGGCCATATTTTTTCCATTAGATATATAATGCTAGAAAACTTTTTGACGTCAATGAAAGTTTTATATATGCCTATGAAGGGAGAACTTGTCCCACTGTGGTTTTCTGTGTTATTGTGTATTTTCCAACAATAATAGAGGGCAACCTCTGTTTGTCTTTCAAAGTACCACTTTGCCACCCGGATTTCAGAGGCTTTGGCTGTGTTATTACTCAGTGTGGAACAGCTGAGTAGGGATAGAGAAGGAAAGATTCGCATGTGCACAATAGAGCTCCAGTTTTCGTAAGAAAAAGTGCCATTCACGTGCTGGGGGTGGGGTGAGGAGGAGGGACAGGATATGTGATCCAGTAGTTAAGACTCTTTTTCATATAACCATATGACACCACATCACAAGTGGAGTCATATATCCCCACATCACAAGGCTTTGAGAAATTATGGCATACACTGATACATACCACTTGAAGTGAAAGGAAGATGGCAAATATATTGACCTTATATTGACCAACAGAAAAGTTACTTTACAGAGACTGTGCCCTGCAGATCCATTAAAACTTATTAGTTTGATTATAAAGTCATTGTTTTAAAAAGTCTTGCTTTACAATCTGTGAAAATAAGCTGTAAAGCATATGTACTGTATATAATTATCTCTTCTGGTCTCATTTCATACACCAGAGTTTGGAAGGCATTCAAATTCATGGTTTTGTTTAATTAAAGTATTATAATTAGCCTACTAATATAGTCATTCACTCATCATGTAACTGAATTCCAAGATGCTTTACATGCACTTTTCTAATCAATTATGTTGTATGTTTTTGTAGATCTTATCTTTCTTTTTTAAATGGATATATGAAAATGTTTATTTTTATCATTTACCTTCTGCTCTTATGATCTGTGTACATATCAGTATGTTGGACTAACTTAAGCCTTTAGAAGACAGTATGAGTTCAGAAGAGAAATGTCTTTTCTTCTTGCAAAGAAAAACTTAGAAGTCTACATCATATTTTGATCAGTGGATTGGGGTACAACAGAACAAAAACGTATATATAATTAATTAAAGCTATTCACAACAGTGTATGTACTTGAGCTGAGAAAAATTACAGAGTATTTATCACATTTTCAAAAAAAATTGCAGATGTTAGAAAGCTGAAGATGTATCTGTTTTATTTGTGGACTATAAGAGGTTTAAGCCATGAAGTTATGGAAGACTACCCTTTTTTCTTTTTCCTGTGATGGTTGCTTCCACACTTATGTCTTCTTATTCCTTTCATTTAGACCAGTAAATATCTTTAGGACCACATATCTCCTTGTTTTCTTCACCAATGACTAGGAGATAACTAGAAGTGGGAGCGTTCATATAGTCATGAGTTTTGGTCATGTTTGAAATATGATGATATGTTTGAACATCTTACTCGTTCTTTTGTTGGTTTGCTCTTTCTTTGGTGTTTTGGGTTGGTTTTTTTGGTGGTTTGTGGTTTTGGGTTTTTTTTAACCGATTCCAGCAAATTTATGATTGTACTTAAAATTAAATATTTACGTGTTATCCTGAGTACAAAGGAACTTACTTGCCCGTGTGATCCTGAAAAACTTGCAGTAACAAAAGGAGGGCAGGCTTATGACTTACTAAAATAATAGGCTAAAGTTCCTGTTGACTTTTATTACAGTTTCTTTCATATTTCAATACTTAAAGATTGTGGAAATATCATTTGCGTTCTTCAAAAGCAAATGTGATTTAATTACTATTCATAGCAGAATCTTTTCTGATACCTTTTTTTTTGGGTACCTACAGGTTTTGGATTATGTTTAGGAGTAAAACCCAGTCAAATGTTAGGATTGTAGATGTCTGATCCGTGGCTCTTTGTGAATACATACTGTGTCATACAGTATCTTCAGTGCATGGAGTTTGTTTTTATTAGAACTCAGAATGAAAGAATGGCTGATGACCTTGACATACAGAAAAGTTATGTGAATGGCATGATGAACATAAATAGGGAATGCTTGCATATTGTTACTTGTAAAATAAATAGAAAAAAACTTTGAAAATTAACAGGCATCAGTTTTTAAATCAAAGAACATTTTCTATGGCACATGTAACTGAATCGTGGCATTGAATAACACAAGATTTCCTGCAGGTCAGAAATACAAATAAATTCAAATAGTGAGTAGGTAAGCCATGGAATAAAACTCCCATGTAAAGGCTATTAATCCAAATATGTCTAAATAACCATTCTCTCCGAAAGATTTACAGTTCAGATTGTCAGAAAGTAAACCAGTGACACTATTCATGGCATGCTTTCCTGTTCATGGAGTCTTTTCTTAAACATATACTCTTGGCACCATTTTCAAATTAGACTGCTTTTTGATCTCACATGTTGCTAGACATGTATGAACTGCAGAGGGTTGCCCTTAAGCCTGGAGCATTGGTTAAGTATGCAACCATCACATATGCTTAATTTTTAACGCCATTGGAAACACTCAGAAAGTAATGTCATATTTAAGGGTGTTTGCAAGCAACACAATGATGAAAAGAAGACTGAGTTATGAGAATAAAATCAGAAAGAACATATCTAGTTAATCCACAAAATTAATATAAAATCATTGGTGAGATTCTCTGAGCTTTGAGACAGACAGTGGAGAAACAACTCCAGAGAGCACGTTGGGTTTTTATCTTATTGAAGCCCACAACTAATTAACATGCACATCCTTCCCTGTTTGTGTCCTTGTTTGCTCTGTGTAAACAACTTGAAATAGCTGGTTTCCCCTTGTGTTCAAACAAGCGAAAACCTTTGATACTATGAAGAAAATTAGTAACAGGTGAAAGACCATGTTTAACAATGTTGGGACAAAACAGCCGCTTGCTTTAAAGTATTTGTCCTCTAATCTTCTTTAATTCCTAACAGATAATAACTGTTGTCTGTCAGCAGAACTCACATATATCAATTTCTCTGAAGCCTCGTGTAGTAAGAATACACATGAAAAAAACCACTTTAGTAATTTTCACCATATATACTAAAGAAGTGTGAGGGAACATATGAAATCATTGAGATTTTACCCAGGCATATTTGGCTTCCTTTTCATATTTGCTTAAACTGCACAAGAAAAATTGAATTGGATTATCACACTCTAAGGATAAACTATTATCAGAATACATGTGTGCTGTGATCAAATGCAGTTAAGGTGTTTGTGGTGTGGAAAGAGATTGTAACTTACAATGCTCTTTACAGATTTCAGTTTTGGATTATACAGTTCGTGTCTTTCTATGGTTTTTGTCACCATTCCTGTGCTTTTTTATGTTTGTTTTCTCACACACAAAGAAGGTGGAGGGTTTTGGGGTTTTTTGAGTATTCTAAATAAGTCCCTATCTGTTCCAAAAACTCCTCTAAAAGGCAAATATTTTCTTCAGATTTAAATTTCCCTTAAGAGCCACATTTGCCTTCTTTTGTATTTTCAATATAGAAAATATTCACTCAATTTTTGCCCAAATGAATATGTTTATTTTCCTACTGTTAAAACAAAATGGGCCTGATAAAACAGATTAGATCATTCATAGTCAATTTAAGTTGGAAATCTCAGTCATCGTGACACCATTATGTTTGTTTTCAGAAACAGAGGTTTCTACTAAAGATTGTTAGCAAGAGCTTAGCAGTTGTTCCTAGCTGAGCTCTGCCAAAATAGAAAGCCCAATCACATCATCATATGTTCTAGAAGGACTTTTAAAGACTGGTGTTTCAACCTGATTCATTGCCCTAAGAAGTGACACAGAAACTCATCATAAAAGCAGCTTTAAGATGGCTTACATCATACCATTTAATAGATCTTGGTTAGTAAAAATTAAGAAAGGGGAAGGAGAGCTACTTAAAAAAAAAAAGGCAAAAAGGGGGGAAAAAAATCAGTCGCTTGTCAACTTCTTTTGAATAACTCTAAAGGAAATAATTGCAAAATGCCTGCTTTGTATATAGTCTTCTGAAGGGTTTGTGAACTCCTTCTTGAGGACTCTGACACCCAACTACCACTTCAACTGGACTACAGAACTGAAGCTTCTGGTGTATAACAGAAATTGATGTACAGTGATTTAGCCACAGGTCAGTAAGTGGCTGTGAGTGGCATTGTGACTTTTACAAATTCAGCATACTTTGCAAAAATATGAGAATACTGGTTTCAGGTGTGAAATTCTACTGTATAGAAGTTTCCTACATACACTTTGTTCTTATCAGTATACACCCCCCCACCCCGCAAAAAACCAAAAACCCAAACAAACAAAACCCCCCAAAAACCCACTAAATCAACCAACCAACCAACCAACCAACCAACCAACCAACAAAAAACCCAACCAAACAACAACAACAAAACCCAAATTGTTCTTTTCCTGTTATTTACATGAAAAATATTTGAACCATTACTGAATTTTAATAAAAGTGTGTATGGTCAAAATTGACAGAAAAAAAGACTGCTGGTTAGAGCATCAGTCTGATGGAAAGAAAAAGTAATGTTTATCTAGTGTTTCTCCATCAGTACACAAAGATACTTTCTACATAGAAATTAAGTGCTGTTCCATGTATGTGAGACAAGCATATGTTATGGTCTGAAAATGAGATTGCATATTGCTCTAGAATGTAACATAAAAGAACTTCATTTTGGCATGTGGAATGTTCAACTTTTCCTTACCAACAGACTTCTGTAAAATGTTTCATAAGGTTTATCTTAAACATGTTTATTTACACAACACATGCTATTTTCCCAAAATGTTCTCTAAATTAAAAATGTACTGCAAATTCACCTGGGATAAGAAACCTATAGTACAGGTGTTGTGAAGAGGAATCAACTTTTATGGAGAGAAATGAACGTATCTACTTGCTTATTTAATTTCAAAAATACAGTTCAACATTCTGACTGAAAGACTCTGAGACCTAAATATGAGGATTCTCAGCAAAGAAGTTACCAGTTTTTTCTCCTTGTCTTTGCATCTCTTTACAATGGGAACACTGCATGCCACACCAGAAACGTGAGCAGACCTGGGTTTTAGCTTTGGGATTTTTTAGCTCAATTGGGGTAAATGCTTTATTTCCTGCTTTGCACTAGCATAAATCAGTTGAAGTCTTTCAAAAGCAGGAGCAAAAAAGAAATAAAGACCTTCTGTGTTAACTAAGACGTTAAATTAAAAATGAAGTAGTTTGCTGCATGACACTTGGAATAGAAAATATTTTTTGTTGTGATCTTCGTATGAAAAACCAACTAAAAAATCAATAGAGCTCTTTATCCTTTCACTTACCCTCTTCTTTTTTCTCCCTTCCTACCATCTCTCTTCCCCTCATCTTTCTCTCTCTCTCCCTTCTCCTTCAGCTCCCCTTTTTGTTCCTGGAACATTCTGTTTCTCTTATGAGCTAACAAGTTTGCTGTGGCCCTGTGTCTCATTCTCTTCCAGGCTTGCAGCTGTTTTGGCAACAGAAGAAAAAATCCCCATAACAAATCAAATAAAAGCCCATTCTGTGAAGAGGAATTGAAAACAGCAGGCCTCAAAGAGGACTGCACATGAGATGCCTTGTTCTGGCTTTCAACACGACTCAAATCAGAAACACATTACCATAATCTGAAACAGCCCACTGCTAACACAAGACAGATGGTGGGTAATAACCCATGCATCATTAATAAATAAATTCCAGCATTAAAGGCTTTACAAAGTATGACAACATTATCTGGGCAAAATTACTGCCCCTTTTCCACCCCCAGCATTATTTCACTCTCTTGTGGGTCTCTTTCACTCCCTCTCTCCCTTTTAAAGTGATTGTTCTTTTGAAGGAAATTAAACATGGTGCAAGTTTTAATCACATGAAAGCTATCTTAGTGTATAAGTCTGAAACTCCGTAAGGGAAAAATAAAATAGCTGCCAAAGTTTAATTGCTCCCATGTACTTCTATTGGATCAGCAAATGATGATTTATTGCATTGCACTCCACTAGCTGTCTTTGCCCTCTCTCATATTCTACTATTCTTTCATTTTACTGCAAATTTCAGGCAAGAATTTTGCATTGTGTTTTCTACTAAATTGTAGGATATATGTGTAATTTCTCAGCTTTCCTTCTACAAACTGTGCCATCTGTCTTCTCCCTTTTCTTTCTCACTTATTTCAGAAATAATTTTTGGGTAAGATATATACCTTTAACAAATGTTGGAGAATATTTACAATATAATAAAAATGACCTACCACAACAATTTTTTGCATGACCAACAGGAGTATCACTTGCAAAGGGAAGAGAGAGCAGATGGGATGAAATTTTTACAGTTTGTTTCACTGTTACAAGTACAGAGCTTGGATCCCAGGTGAATTTTGAAATCTGTGTTTCCAGAGTTCATAGTGTTGCACTTAGCGTGGGGCTGCAAATCTGTCATAAAGACCAAAGAGGACCTGAAAGTCTATTTGTGTCTGTGCGGTGAGTTAATCTTTACTGGACACCAGGTGGCTGCCAAACCATTTTATCACTTCACCTCTTCAAAAGGACAGTGGGAGAAAACACAATTAAATATAGGTTGAGATAAGGAAAGAAGATCACTCACAATTACACAGATTCACAGAATATTCTGATTTGGAAGGGACCAACAAGAATCACCAAGACCAAGTCATAAGTGAATGGCCCATGTGGTAATTGAACCAGCAACCCTAGTGTTAGCGCCACGCTCTAAAACAACTGAGCTAATCTCATGGGCATGGGCAAAGCAGATTTGATTTGAGGAAATGAATTTAATTTTTCACAAATTTACTGTAGTAGAGGAGAAACATGAGAAATAGGAACAAAAGTAAAAACATCTTTCCCTGACCCCTCCCTTCTTCACAGGTTCAACTTCACTCCTAACTCCTCTGTCCTCCACTCCCTACTTGACTAGCCCAGAGGAATGGGAAATTGAGATTGAAGTCAGTTCATAGCCCTTCATCTCTGTCTCTTTTTCTTTCTCACTCTCTTTCCCTGCTCCAGCTCTGAGCCCCTCCCAGAGGAGAAAGCTCTTCATGAACTTTTCCTATGGGGGTCCTTTCTGGGAACAACAGATCCTCAAGAGCTGCTTCAGCATGGATTCTTTCCATGGGGTGCAGTCCTTCAGGAACAGACTGCTTCCATATGGGTCCCCCATGAGATCATTGATCCTGACAGCAAGCCTGAACCAACAGGTGTTCCTCTCCATGGGATGCAGCTCTGGTCAGGCACTTGTCCCTCTGTGGGCTCCCCCAGGCTGCAGCTTTCTTCAGGTTATGGCCTGCTGTAGCACGGACCTCCACATGCTGCAGGAGAATTTCTACTGCAGTGGCTAGAGCACCTCCTTCCCCTCCTTTTCCACTGACCTTGGTGTCTAGAGGGCTGTTTCTCTGACACATTCTCACTCTCTTCTCCCAACTGCTTTTTCACAGCTGATTTTTTATACTTTCTTAAATACATTATCACAGAGTGACTACAAATGTCCCTGAGGGGTTCAGTTTTGGCCAACAGTGGGACAGTCTTGGAGCCGGCTGGCAGCAGCTCCATGTAGCCTGGGGGCAGCTGCTGGTGTCTTCTCACAGAAGCATCTCTCGCAGTCCCTTCCTGCCACCAAAACCAGCAAGCAAACTCAGTAAAATATCGAAACTACCATGACTCTCTGTGAACAGAATATATTTTACTCTAAACATTATCCTGATTTCTGGATTTTTCTGTTGCTTGCTTTGACGACTCACTAACGAAAAAATGCCTGTGAACTGAGCTGAAGCAATGAATAGAGCACCTTAGTTGGGAGTAGTGGGTTGGCTAAGATTCAACCCAAGTAAATTCCAGTATGAATATTTGCATTCAGAACCGCATATGTAATTTAGATACTCTCTATATATTTACTATATTTTTAAATTCCTGATGTAAATTGTCCTTTTACAATCAGTACAACTAAGTGTTATTTCCCCTAGTAGTAATGATTGGAATTCTTCCTAGTAGTAATGATTGGAATTATTCCTGGTTTATATATTTGTTTACTATTCTTTCGCAAGACAAATTAGATAGATGCAAATTTTTCTATATAATGAAATAATCCAAATTATTATTTTTCCCAGTTAATGGATGGAATTGCATACCTTTCTTCCAAAAGGACTTTTAGAGGGTGCAAAAATATTTCTGCTTTGCAGGTACATTGCAGCTATATGATGGTGCGTGTCTTTGGTCATAACTGTCCTTGTGACTTGCTACCTTAGCTCCTACAAAGAGCACAGCATGGGTAGCTCTGAAATACCTACAGGAAACTTATCTTCTGCACAACACAATGTTATGCTTACTAATTTCCACAGGATTTAATGAACATTAGTGTTGAACTGAAGCTTACCAGACAATCTCATCCAGAGCACACATTTCTAAGGTCAGTAATGGAATCATATTTATTCCCAGGTTCTTTTTCTTTTGTATAAAAGTTGCTTTAACAGTTAGACACAGCTATGTGAGAAATCCTTCTTACACAGGAGTAATAGAGTCCAGAAATCAGCAAGAACAAACCCCAAATTCTAAGTGCTCTGATAAAGGGGTCTCAGTGAAATATGTACTACAGATTTCATTTACTTCTTGGCTCAGTTTTCTGGGTTTATTCACTTTTAGGGCTGCTGCTGTATTAAAGCAACCTGAAAACCCAGAGCTTTTCCTCTATCTTTAATTTACTTAAAGCAGTAGAAAGAATGATTGAAGATAGTAATGGTATGATATATTGAATGCGTAGGCATAGAATAATGCATCTTATTAAAAAAATTAAAAATTAAAAGTAGTCTTATACTCTTTTTAAAAGCTACTTGGAGAGGAAGGAAGGAAGGAGGGAAGGCAGGAAGGAAGGCAGGAAGGCAGGAAGGCAGGAAGGAAGGAAGGAAGGAAGGAAGGAAGGAAGGAAGAAGGCTAGGTATGAGTATTCCTGTGGTTAAAATATTGGAAGGGAAAAGACCAGAAGAAGGGAGACAGTGTGTGCAAATGATATCAGTGCATTTAACTCCATAACTTTTGAGTAGTATTTTGCATGGGAACTGAATCAAATTTGGTTTCAGTTTTAATCACTAGAAACAGAATGACAAATAACCAACAGAAAAAAAACCCAAAAACTTTTCTAGAGAAAAATTCGGATAGACTTTTTAAGGGCTTTCTTCCAGATACTTGACTCTGTATTGGATTTGTATAGTCAAGGTTTGGTAGGAGGAGGGGCTACAGGGATGGCTTCTGTGAGAAGTTGCTGGGAGCTTCCTCCACGTCTGGCAGAGCAAATCTGTGGCAGCCTCATAGACAGATGTGTCACCGGTCAAGGCTGGGCCAATTAGAAATTATGGTAATGCCTCTGTGATAACGCATTTAAGAAGAAGGAAAAAAAAGTTATTGCACAGTTGTAATTGAGGCCGGAGAAGAGCATAGTGGGAATATGTAAGAGGAACAACCTTGCAGACACTAAGGTCAGTGTAGAAGGAGGTGAAGGAGGTGTTCCAGGCACCGGAACTGAGATTCCCCTGCAGCCCATGATGCAGACCATGGTGAAGCAGCTGTGCCCTTGCAGCTGATAGAGGACCACAGGGATGCAGAGATCCACCTGCAGCATGTGGAAGAGCCCCACACTGGAGCAGGTGACCCCATGGGAGGCCTATGATGAGAGGAGTCCCCACTGTAGCAGCTTGTCCTTGAAGGACTGCACCCTGTGGAAGAGAGGCCGTCTACAGCAGTCTGGGGAGCACTGTTGCCCATGGGACGGACTCATGCTGGAGAAGTTCATAGAGAACTGTGTCCCATGGAAAGGCCCCTACACTGGAGCAGGGGATGGGCTCCTCTCCCTGAGCAGTGAACAGTGTGATGAACTGACCATAAACCCTATTCCCTGCCTCCCTGTGCTGTTGGGGTGGAGGAGGTAAAGTTGGGAGGAAGAAAGGGAGGGGAGGTGGTAAGCAGGTGTTTTGAAGGTCTATTTGTACTTCTCATTATCTTGCTCTGATTTTGTTAGTAACAAATTCAATTAATATCGTTAATTCTAGTTTGTTTTGCCTGTGACAGTATTTGGTGACTGATCTCATCTGGTCCTTATCTCAGCTCATGAATCCTTCATTACCTTTGCTCTCCTCTGTACAGCTGCAGAGGGGAGTATTAGAGAGGCTTTGGTGGATGCCTGGCATCCAGCTAGGGTCAACCCACTACAGACTCTTAGGAAATTCAGAAAACAAGACAACATTCTTTCCTAAAAATATTTATGCCTCCTTAAAAAAAAGTCACTCTCCAGACCAAACCAAAACATAATGGTTCAAAACTTGAAACTCTTCAGCTCTGTGATATTTGTATCATTACAGTAAGTAATACCGATATTACTTAAAATATTACTTTCGAAGAGCTGACTGAAAAAATATTCACATTTATCAAAGTAAATGTTCTATAAATTTATTTAAGAGAATTTCATCACTCTGTTTGAATGACAGAAAAGACATTTAGAATAGTTTTCAATATCTATTAAGATGTAAATGTTTTAAATGTAATGCTGCAAAGAACTTAAAATAGAACAAAACAATTTTTGATGTCAGCAGGCATTGTATATACTAAAAATTTCTGCTAGAACTTCATGAGAGCTCCAAGAGTCCCTGAGGGTCTGACCACCTAAGTGTGAGAAAGTACATTAACAGCTCTTTTATCTCACAATATAGAATTTCACTACAAGAATATTTTTAGCTGTAAAATCACCTGAAGGCTCTGCTGCCATTCAGTGGGACCTTGATAGGCTGGAGGGTTGGGTAGAGATAAATCTAATGAGGTTCAGTAAGGGCAAGTGTTAGGCCCTGCACCTGGGGAGGAACAGCCCCAAGTGCCAGCACAGGCTGGGGCTGACCTCCTGCAGAGCAGCCCTGTGGAGAAGAACCTGGGACTCTTGGTGGATCACAAGCTGTCCATGGGCCAGCAGTGCCCTTGTGGCCAGGAGGGCCAATGTCATCCTGGGGTGCATTGGGAAGAGTGTGGCCAGCAGGCCGAGGGAGGTGATCCTCCCCCTCTACTCGGCCCTAGTGAGGCCACACCTGGAGTGCTGTGTCCAGTTCTGGGCTCCTCAGCACAAGAGAGACATGGAGCTGCTGGAGAGGGTCCAGTGGAAGGCCACAAGGATGATCAGGGGTCTGGAGCATCTCTCTTTTGAGGAGAGACTGTGGGACCTGGGTCTGTTTAGTCTGGAGAAGAGAAGAGAAGACCGAGAAGGGATCTCATCAACACACAGAAATATCTCAAAGGCAGATGCCAAGAGGTTGGTGCCAGACTCTTTTCAGTGGTGCCCAGCGACAGGACAGGGAGCAACGGCCATAAACTAAAACACAAGGAGTTCCACCTCAGCATGGGAAAGAATTTGTTTACACTGAGGGTGTCAGAGCACTGGAATAGCTGCCTGGAGAGGTCGTGGACTCCTCCTCTCTGGAGACATTCAAAACCCACCTGGGCACATTCCTGTGTAACCTGCTCCAGGTGACTGTGCCTTGGCAGGATGGGAATCAGACTGGATGACCTCCAGAGGTCCCTTCCAACCCTAAAAATTCTGTGATTCTGTGATTTTGGTAGTAGCTGGATAATAGCAATCAGGATTGTCAACCTATATTGTAAATTTCTGGATGTGACAAGAATATTATTACTTTCACAAATGTGGGTGTAAACATTGGAAATTAAATGGACCCATCTATTAATGTTTTGCCTACATTTATGTTCATGTAAAATCATTTTAGGTCTCTCTAAGGCAGTAATCAGCATAAAATAATCTACCTAAGCAACAATATAATGCAGCAGAAAAGTGATTATAAAGTATATCAAGATTTGCCTAAAAGTGGTCATTTTTATGGAAAAGATGTTTTTTTCTTATATATTTTTGTGCTTAATGCCAACTTCTTAACAATGACTCAGTTCAACTTAGATCAAACTTGTGTCGAGATCCTTCAATGGATTATATTGCCAGACTGTATTGGGCCAGCTGAGGATCCTTCACATCAGTTTGTTCCTCTTCCAGTTTCACTTCCTTTTCCTGAGTGATGCAGAGGGTTCATGGGGCATCCTTCTCTGGGGAGAGATTAAATGACAGTGTGATAGATATATCTGTGCCTAATTAACTAATGAGCATTTTCTGCCATTATGCAAGAATATCTAACACTGTTCATAAAAAGTAGTGTAATTGCAAACTATGGTTCAACAGATTGAATTTCCCTTAGTATGAGTGTCTTTTATTTTCTAAGACAAATACTTTTCAGCAGACTTAAACTAGAGTCAGTACTACTATACGTGCCAATGTTCAGAATATTTTTTAGGATGTTAGGTTCTGATTCATAGATATAAAAGGCCAATGTCTCAAATATCTCTTCCAATATGAAATCCAGAATATTTTGTATTAAATATTGGGGAACACACAATTAAAAAGTGAAACAAAACCAAATTATTTTCCTAGTAGTATCAAAATGTTCTCAACCAACATAATTCCACACAAGTAAATGCCATTTTTCTATTAGTGAGAAGAGATACACTGTTCTAAAACAAAAATTAAATATTTTAGTTATATTTATAATCATATAATATTGAAATTAATTTTTTTCTTTTAACATGAGATTTCTGTACATAGGGGATGCATGAAGTACACATGTTTAATTTGAATAGAAACAGGATGTTTTATAAAAAAGCAGTTTAAAATGTAGCTTTAAATT
Source organism: Parotia lawesii (assembly GCA_003713295.1). Lineage (NCBI taxonomy): Eukaryota > Metazoa > Chordata > Aves > Passeriformes > Paradisaeidae > Parotia > Parotia lawesii. Next base: position 88,808 of record RAHM01000105.1, read on the forward strand.
TATACAAAAAGTTCATAATATTAATAGCATATGCATTTTTTGCTGTTGAGCCACTTTTGCGTTATGTTCTTATCACTGGCTCAGTTTTCAGTACTTAAGTGCTTACAGATGCTCGTCAGACATTTGCTGCTTATGGAAACAAACTGATATTTTTATTTCAGAAGCTGCAAATAAATTAAAGGTATAAAAGAAAGGTAAGGGAAAACATAACTCCAATTATCAGCTGGTATGCTGAACAAATAAACGTTAATATTGAACAACATATCTTTTGTCTTCTAAAAGTTAACTGTAATCATATGCATACCAGAACTAATTTCAAGAGTATGGGAACACAAGAATAATGGAAGCTTGGGTTAAATAATGTTTAAATGGGTTATGTATATTGCAATTTACAGGGTTTTAGGAAATTTGTCTTTGCATGTTCAATGGCTAGCTGAAGCAATCTATGATACATCAGCAAATATCTCTAGAAAGTTGTGGATGACGCTGAGGTCTCAGAACAGCAGGGAAGGTCAAATGCAATTCCTATCACCAAAAAAGGTGAGAAGGAGCACCTAGGTAGCTGTAAACAATTCAGCCTGGATTTAATACTGAAAAGCTACTGAAACAAATTATTGAACAATCAGTTTGTAAGTTCTTGGAGGATAATCAGGTGCTAAAGTATGGTCAGCAATAATTTGTGAAGAAAAATGATGTCAAACCAATTTCATTTTCTTTTCCTTCCGGGTACTGGCTTTGTGGTTAAGGAACAGTCAGCAGAAATGCTGTTGCCTGTCTCTATTTAATTTTTTAATGCACCACATCTTTTATAAGCAAACTAAGCAATTATGACGTAGCTATTACTACTTTTAGAGAAGCCACAGCTGGTTAAAACCTCAAAGGATTGTTTGTTTTCAAACATGATTGGGCAAGGATTTTTCTTTATTTTATTTAGTACTTTTTTGATTATAATTTTTTATTTAAGCTAAACACATGATTGATGTAGTAATAATAAATCAGGGGAAGTTTACTTATGACATTCAGGACTGAGATTTGGCAGGCCCTTTACAGTACAGAACTAAAACTGAAATAAATTGATTTTGATAAGTAAACTATAATCATAAAAATTAAAATCAAAAGAGATAAGAATAATGTGATAGATTTAGAAAGAAAAAATTTCCATTTGAAAAATAACTGCTTACAAAGTAGTATTGCAGAAGGAACATGGGCATTTTTTGCAGTGTGGTAAAAGCTGAATGTAGACTGACAACAAGATGATGTTAAAGGACAGGCTACTGGGTATCAATTTTTCAAAACAGAAGTGCTAAGATGCAAGAGGTAATTATTCTCCTCATGTTGGCAGTCATGATGTCTATCACCCGGTACAGTATACATAATACAGGTCACACAGATTAATACAGAGTTGATAAGTTGAATATGCTCAAGAGAAGATGGACAAATATAAGTGGATTTAAAACAGTGAATACCAAAAGTAAGAGAAAATTCAGAGGTATTGCCTTGTGGAAAAAAATTGTGTAAGCAGTGTCACTATCTTCAATTATGTAAAATTGTTGTTTTAGAGAAGATGATGATCAACTGATCATCTAAATATACTGACACAAGGAAAAAGTAATAAACAAAGGGGCTATGCCCTTGTTAGGAGTATCTTCTTTTGTTTTGTGGAATGGAAAAAATCATCTACGTGTGTGCAACCCCTGTCATTTTAAGGATTTAAAAACAGATTGAGTAACATCTACCAGCTATGAAACAAGCAAAGATAATCCACCCCTAGTTCAAGCATGGGCTTACTCCGACACTTGTAAGGTTAGCAGACTGCGGCATTGAATAATTATTCTAATCGGAGGTTGAAGTGGGCACATTTTTTCTTACTTCACTTTTGTCTCACAGTTCAAAACATTCCATCCGAATATCTCCTTTGCACATATTCCAATCACTTTGTGAGTGTTTCTTTATGACATACGCAAAATATAGACCATTTCTTTTTTCAGCAACTTCCAGGAGTTCTTTACTTCATTTTGCGGGTAAAATGAGAATTTCTTCCTGTATTGCTAGAATTTTTTCATCTCTGTGAAAAGCCAGGAAGTTTTGATGGGTATATTCTACTACAAGTAAACATATTATAAAAAAGTGTCCTAAAATATCCAAAGCACTTTCTATGAAGTACAGGGAAGTAATATTCTGATTGCAGCTCAGAGCACTGAAATAGTGATCTCTAACTTCATAATTTCTTGAGAAGACTGAGAAGAAGGAATCACTAACTACACTCCAATCCAGAGTGTCAATCAAAAAAAAAAAAAAAGACAAAGGGAAGGGCCATGTTAGTTGGGAGAAACATTTACTTGTCTTGGTACACATTAACATACAAAATTTATAGTGGAAATTGGGATTTGTTGACCTTTCAGGAGTAGTTTTATTTGTAGGAACTAGGTAAAAATGTTACTTGAGTGTTCTTTTAAGTTACACCTACCTTTAAGAAATTAGTAGTCCATATAAGTATAGTTCACCCAAAAGAAAATCTTAAATAATTTAATTAACTCCGTCATTCTAGATAAACATTTTGCCAAACAATATCTGTAGAGAAAAATTTGTCAAATTTTTGTCTTGAATTTCAATTAATTTTTTCTGTACGTTCGTGAAGAACTTTGTAAGCCTCTGAACACCTCAGCTTAGGTCAGACATAAAAGGTATAAGGCTGAGCAATAAAATAAAAATACACGTTATATTCATACAAGAACAAAAATACAACCATGGCTATAACAAGAAGCAGAGAAAGAAAGCTTTATTTTCCCTTGTACTGAGTTTAAAGTTAAGTGATGTAAGTGGCAAGTAGCTGGAAATTACAGCTTGCTAATGAACAAAGAAATCAGAGTCTTTAGGCTCTAAAACATTTAAAAAAAGATTTTGTGACTATCTTTACAGGAGGATCTAGAAGGTCTGCTGTACAGTTAGGAAGGAAGGAAGGGGAAGTAAAGGAAGAAGAAAGAAGGAAAAAATAAGGTGATACCTTGTACTTAAATACATCATCAATGCAAAGGATTTTGTTTTTTTTTTTCCAAGTGTCTGAACTGGAAAGTGCATATATAGCAGCGGTTTTTTTCAGTATTTACTGATACATCAACATAGGATACATCAAGAAAAAGTTTATTACTCAACCTTTCTTATACAAGTCGTCTTTGTTTTTCTAGCAAGATGATGTTAAATTATATTCAGGGGCAACATCAGAATGTTAAAAACAATTAGGATTTCCGTTAATTTCTGGTACTTTTTTTTCCACTTATTAACACATATTTCAGAGTCCTTGTGTATATTTAAGAACCAGTTTACATATTTGGCTTAACTGATCAACCAATCAGTGCTTTTGTAAGAAACGCTAAGTCCCTCTTAAAACAGCCCTCTCTTCAACCAAAGACCATAGCTAGCTCTACAATGGAAGATGAAACGCCCTTTATGATTCCCTGGAAAAAAGTCTAGTCCCTGTTTATTGGAAGGTATAATTAATAAGTTCTGTTTATATTTCCATGCAGTGTTTGACGAATATGTGAGATGCATTAATAGTGACTGATGATGGAAGGAGTTCATTGAATGTTTTCCATTAAAAGATAGTCCTTAAGAGACTGGTGGTTTGATGACAGCTTTCACTGTGTTTGTATTCAACTAGTAGGAAATTGATCTTCTCTGAAGAGTCATTCACTGAGTTCATTTGCTTTAATCTAACCCTCTGTACTGGCATTATAGTATATATGTATAATGTCTATTGTGCTATTCAAAATTTTGCCTGAAAGAGACACAAAATTTACCCACAGGAAGAGAACAAAGCCAGGAAAATTGATCTGTTTGATTTGGATAGCGTTTCTTGTTGATTTGTTCCTTCAATTTTGTCATGTTTTTCATGGTCAGGAGGTAACTAATCAACATCAAATTTATGATATATGGGATCTAAATAATATGCTTGTTTTTTGGAGATATTATAATGTTGTTAGCATATACTCAGATACTCATAACTTTTTGTTCTAGAAGCACTTAAGAGTGTAGGAGGGTTGATTCAAGAAGGGTTTTTTAATTTCCTATCTTTTTGACAATATTGCTAGGCCTTGACTTTGTGCAAAGAAAGATTAGAAATATGTCTTCACACTTTCTTACTAATACCGTTATCCTGAAAGTAAAAAAGAAATCTTGAAACATGTATGCCAGTCACAGCCGATGTGATAAGAAGAGTGGAGAAGAATGAAGAATTAATGATTTGAATTGTTTCAGGAAAATGAGATAAAAAACTAGCAAAAAGAAAAATGGAGGCTCTCCTAGTACCAGTATGCTATTTGTTTGTTAGGATTAATGAGGTTTCTCAGAAATTATTTCAGTATCAGCAAAAGTACATTAAAAGACTTGTTTAAAAGTATTAGCTGGCAATACATTTCTATTTACTATTTGATGGCCTTTTCAGTAATGTCAAGCACATACAGATGAAAAGATGGTTTATTCTGAAGAAGCTTACAGTCAGAAGACAGTATTAGTGAGCACACCACAAGGGAGTTAGTTTTTTCTGGACACTTGGAAAAGAACTCATCTTTTTACCTTATGTGTTTATGGCCTTAGATACATATTTTACAGAGAGATAATAGTGTATGTCCTGTGACCTCTGAGCTCAAGAACATAAATAAGAGAGGAAGTATGAATTAACACCTCCTCTGATATTTAATGGTGAAATTCTGGTGGGATAAATTGTTCGTTTTTAAGAATATAAATTAAAATATAAAGACATCATCCCTACTAACATACTGCTAATAAAGAGATGCAAACATAAGGGAAAGAAAATCTGATTAGAGGTTTAAATTACTGTTTTAAAATTATAATAACAGCAAGCTGTGTAATTATAGAACCATTGCCAGTAGTGAAAGAGTACAAGTCCAGTGAGAGAAAGATGTCCTTATTTATAAGGTGTCAGGGAAAGTCTGTTGGTCAGGCATAGTCCAAGTGCCACCAGAGGGTTTCAGGGATAGACTCTAGCTATAAATAAATTACATTTCCAAATCCTCCTGAATTGAGGGGATTCACTTAGGCAAAATGCCTTTTAAAATTCCTCTAGATTTCACTCAAGGTCAAATTTTGTCTGCAAGTACTAATAATGTGTCTTTTGTATATTGTCAAAATTGAAAGACCAGCTGGGTAAAATACCTTGTTCTTTGTAGCATATATTGAGACACTAAGGAGTACAGAACTGAAATAATTTACTGCTGCTTTTATAACTTCCTTAACTGATCTGGACAGTTATATTTTGACTTCAAATAAAACTTTTGGCCTTTAACTTTCGTTAGACACTGCAAGGTTTTGCTCATCTATCTGTTTCTTCATTTAACAAAGAGTATCCTGATGCTTAGTATCCTCCCACACTTTTGGTGGGCTCTGCCTCTCACTTTCTGTTTCTAATTTCCTGGCCAATACAGCACAAACCTGCTTAGTGATGTTATTTTGTAATTTAAACTACAAAGTCAAAATCTCCTAAAGGACTAAATTATTGCCTTTTCCCCTCCTTCTAATTTTTCCTTTGAACAAAGCTTACCAAAATTGTACTGAGTATAATTCAAGGATACAAATGTCACTCTGCTGTGTATAATCAATCACCTACTGAACATGTGATCACATTCTTTTATGTTAAGACATGAGAAGAACCAGGGAGACCATGAAAAAAATGCTCAGTTCTGTTGATTAACTTATTAATTAATTAAATCAAAAGATTTTGTTCAGTGTATTATATCTGTTGCAAATATCAAATATTTAGAACTTTTTGAAAGTGTGGACTTCTTTAGACCCTTGAAAACCTTAAAAGATGAAATATTTATATAACAATAAATGTGTGGGTTATTGAAAGTTTCCTTTTTGAAATCCACTCCTTACTGTCCACAGATAGACAGCTTCATGGGGTGATCTGTTCAGACACAAGAGCAGACGCTAAGTAAGTTCACTGAAAATGAAAAAGGAGATTGAGAATAATTATTTCCATTATCATACCATTTACTCAAAAATTCCCTGAACCTCTGTATATTATTTATTATTCTAATGTCTGCATAAGACATAACTGTACTGGAAGGCATTTAATTGTGAGGAAAAAAAGAGGTGTTCAATTTGCTGACAATAAAATAATATTGAAATGTAATGACATTGAAAATTAAGACTGCTATCATATCCCTAGTGCAATTATCTGCAGATCTGTGTTGCTACTTGGGCATTTATACAGTATATACTAGTGGAAGGCAACTGCTTAAGGGTCACTTCAAGAAATTATGATTTTTTTTGTTCACAAGAGTGAAAAGAATATCAGTATAAGATCTATACCTGTACATCAGTACACAGTTCTGTTCAGAGAGGTGTTTTGGAACATGAAATGGTTGTTTAGGTTTTTTTGAGAAGAAAATTGTATGGTGAAGTGCACAGGTTTGCATCTGAAATAAATGAATTTTTTTTTAAATGTATTTTTAAAGACATTAAAGAGAGAGCTCTAATGTCTGTCCTTGTGACTTTAAGACTTATTTTCTGCAGGTTAGTGCATGTATGAGATTTGACTTACATAAAAATGCAACATCTAATAGGTACTATATAGTGCAATCTTCCGTGCTTCTAGCAAACCATTCCTTTTATTATCTTACATTAAAACCTGGCAAGTGTCTTCTTTTTAGTAATTTTGTGGATCACTGACATGACAGTCTGTGATGCTTCCATGTCTTGGTCAAACACACACAAAGTTTGAGTCTTTCCACAGCTTAGAAATTGCCCAGAGCAACTTAATTAGCATTTTAGGTTGTGTTTGAATTTCTCACAATTGTTTTATTTACTTGAGCAGTGAATTGCCCAGTAACTGCTCTGAAAATCATAATATTGAGTATTTTAAATACGTACCTAAATTCACGTAACAGTGGCTTTTTTATCTTAATGTGCAATAATTATATTACAGACTCACAGTGCACTTAGAGTTGTAGAGTGTCAATTTAGCAGTCATATTTAAAAATAATATGAAAAAAAATCCAAATAACTTCATGAACATAGTTACTGAAGTTATAAAGTTGTTGTTACAACCTGAAAAATTTGACCATGTTTTCTTCTATGGCTGTATTAGACTAATTACTTTCAGAACTGTGTTTTTATGAACTAATAATCACTATTATATTTAAATAGGCATGCAGTACACTATTTCTTTTTCTCTTGCCCTTCTCTTGTTTTATAAGTGGAAAATTAAACTAAAGAAATTTAATAAAGTTTCTTTCTATATGAAAAAATCCCAAACACATTATCTGAGATTACAATCAGCTACATAACTTTATAACTTGTGTGAACCTAGGAAACAAAGACTTGGAAAGCCTTAGCTAAAGCTTTTAGCAACTTAGCACTTTAGCTCTGGTTTTGTACTATGAGCTTAACTTTTATGTAAAAGATGTGAATAACAGCAAGAAAATATCTGAAAGACCAGATGGGCAATAAAGTTTTTTCCTAATTTGGTGGCCACCGGTGAGCTGAACAGGAATGTCTTATAATGTTTTTGTCTCGTTGAATAAAAAATAAATCTCAAGCTACAAACCCTAGCACTGTAAGCAATAATAGAATGCCTTTGATCTTTGCTATTGGGCTAGCATAGGATTATCAAGTGACAGCATTTGGCCTTTTGCTAGCACGTGAATAAGAATTCATTCTCCATGTTCTTTTTTTAATGTCTTAAACACATGATGGCAAAGCTAAAGAACAGAAGAGGGTTCACATAAATTTTGAACAAAGACACCACACAATTTGTGATTTAATTTAAGCATGAAATGGGAATAAACGATATAGTTCATTTAAGTCACTGAAATTAGAGTTGAATATCTTTTTGGACATCCAAGTGAAATTCAAATAGATAAATGTCTTTTTATATATAGGGGGAAATTTACAATGTGAACAAAATAATCACATAGTATAATTATTCACTGTGTCTGATGCAGTCAGACACTGTTTTTTTACTTAATGTGAAGCTACTCATTTGCAGAATCAAATATGGCAGGGTGGCTGCAGGGAAACCTGTCTTGTGTTCTGCTTCATTGAACAGAGTGCTAGAAATTCTCTGTTACTGAGCGTTTGTTGTCTAGATTGCTAACAAAAAAGAGTGAGTATGGAAATAATGGTAAATAAATGACAAAAAGTATTCAACCTACATCCACATCTCTGGTTATTTAATCAGTGAGGGAGTCAGATTGGGCAGGTCTATTTTACCCCTTGCAAATCTGTGCTGGCTATCCTAAATTTCCTTCTTCTCTCTCACCTGCCATGAAATGTGACTTTCCCAGAGATGAAAGTGAGGCCAACTGGCCCACAGTTCCCCTTTTTTCCTTTTTTGGCTATGTTTTGAAGATGGGTGTAAAATTTGTCTTTCTCCAGTCGCCAAAGGCTTTGTTCAGTCTCCATGACATTTAAAATCTAACAGAAAATTACCCAGAAGAGACACTGGCCTGTTACCTCAGCCCTTCTTGTTACTGCCCATCAGATTCCAGAGACTCATGAGGAATGATGTCTTGCAATCAATCTTTGACTCAACTTTCACTCTTGTCTCATAGCTCCCCTCCTCCTTGAGCCCTGTCATTAACCTGCAAGGCCTGTCACAGCTTGTCAGTGAGGACTGAGGCAAAAAAGACAGTGAATACCTCAATGTTGTCTCTCCACTGTCACTAAAGCAACAGCCTTCATTCAGAAGCATTGACACTGTGCCTTTGTTTAGCTTTTTACTACTCACACAGAGACTCTTGTTGCCTATGATATCCCTCCAACTTCAGCTGAGTTTGTCTTTCCTGAAGCCATCTATGCATCTGTGAAGGGCAATGTTTTTAAATTCTTCTTTTGTAACCTGTCCCTATTTCAACCCTTTATGCTGTCTTTTCTCCATTGGAGTTATGCTGGGAGTTTCCCACTTAGCCAAAACAACTTTGATTTTCTAAGTACTGGGATAAACTGTTCTGGTTTGCTGATCAGAACTGTCTTCAGAAACTGGAATATCATCTTCAAGTTTCTGAATAAGCTGAAATCTGTTCTTGTGAAGCTTGGGTTCTGCATCCTCCTTTCTCACTCCTTTCAGGAGCTCAAAGACCATTACTTCATGACCACTGTAGCTGAGGATGCCATTGATTACCACATGCCCATCCTGTGCCTCCTTGTTAGCAAACAGTAGAACCAGCTGTGTGTAACCTCTGCTTGGCCCATCCAGTTTCTTTATTGGAAAGTTCCCCCTAAAACTCTCCAGAAGTTATTATTACTTGTGTCCTGCCAAACTGTCTTTCTGGGAGGTGTCGTGGCTCTGAGACAGACACCTTCTCAAACAGTTTAAGGAAGGCTTCATGCACTTCCTCAGCTGTACTGGCTAGCCTGTATCTCATTCCCACCATGTTGTTAGCTTCATCAGTCTGACCCTGGCCCACAGGCTCTCCCTCACTTGCCATCTGTCCCACACATCTGACTGCTCATTTGCACACAGACCATCCCCCTCCTCCCTTCCACGTGTGTGCCTGCTGAAGGACTTAGATCTGTCCACCACTTCAGTCAAGTGAAGACATCCTCCGAGACATCCCAGGGATGCCGCAGGTGTGTGACTGACCTTGCTATTTTTTAAAACAAAAGAAGTATTTTATATTTCTTGGACTAAATGTGTCAAAACAAAAAAAATTGCATTGTCATCCTTTTCTTATTATTACTGGATGACAAGAGTTTCAAAATCAAGAAACGTGAATGTGGTAGGTACAAAAAAATTACAAAATATATATAGAGTTATAAGAAAGGTAACCCATGATATTTGTCCGATTTTGATTCGTCATAGTTTGGATTAGAGACACAGAAAGTTGTAGCTGTTGCCAGTTGTGTAAGCAGTAACAGGAAACAGCTTATCAGGTATGAAACCTGTCATTTGGATAAATATCAGTCTTGGCTTTTGCAACCACTGAACTTGGGTTCAAAGCATATGTAAATGGCTCTTGTTTGGTAACATCTCACAGTAGTTTTTAGGAGTGTAAGTGACTTCATAGTGTATAAATCTGTGTTACTATTTACCTAAGGAATATTTGACTGTTTCTGGTAAGTACTCTCTAATATACTAAGCAGGCTCATTCCTGTAAATCATGTGATCTTAACTAACATACCAGAAAGTGCAGACATTTTAATTTTCACTTAGCAATTTTTCCATGAATGGGAATTTTTACTTTTTAATTTTTGTGAAAGTTTTGAAGCTCAATTTTTGGGAAAGTTTTCAGTTTTTACTTTTCAATTTTTTGGGAAAGTTTTGAGTTTTGAAGTTAATACTGTATGCGGTCGGAAAAAACCTGAAATTAAAATGGTAGTTCCTCAAATATAATTTTATCTCAGAATAAAAATGTGTTGTTCACTGTGGGTTTTTTCCTGCTCTGGTGATTAATGAAAAAAAGAAGAACTCAAAGATACATTTGCAGCACTGGTAGTTATAAAGTATGCTTGTTCCTATACAGCTATGAATATTATCACTGTAATGTTCTTTTTTAAATGGCTTCATGCATGTAATGCTTGTTCTATACATGAAAGATTGTTCTATACATCACTTAGTAGCATGAATTTAATTAATTCCTCCTACAGCGGAAGTAAGAATTTGAAAGCCCCGCTCTTTCAGCTATGAAATATTCAGTAAATTTAGATTACTCTAAATTTTCAAAATATATAAAATATGTTGGAAGTAAGAAAATACAGTGTTAGTTGTACAAAGAACATTAGATATGAGTTTGCTCTAATGGACTATAGATGTCTTATTCCTCAAAGACAGGTAACTGGAACACTTAAAAATGAATATAACTTAAAAAAAGATAGGTCTGTCTGACTGTAGAAATCACTGACCTCATTCAGACTTTGTGTTAACTTGTGACCATAACAGAAGCCAGAGGTACAAGTGGAAAAAAAAAATATTAACAGAATTTCTGTGAGCAATAGATCTTTTCATAGGGTTCCCAGACAAGTGGGGAAAATTAGCTTGACTCAGATAGACCCTTTACTAGGAATAAAATGGCTGGGTTGAAGGCTCATTGTGTTTTGCATCTGCCACCTAATAATATTTTGTATCCCTCAGGGTTTTCGTATGACCAAGATTCATCACTTCTCATCATTTTCAATACTGAATCCCTGGACACCCATGCAAGAACTCACAGTGTGGCCTAAGTTCAGCTGATAAATTCCCTGAGGAATGAGGAGAGTGTTTTGTTTTAGTCAATCAATTTAAGAGTCACTTATACTTTAAAGAGCATGGGGGGAGGTTTTAGGCTTAACTGCTTTTATTACAGAAGCCATCCTGAGCATTCTGAGCAATACCCTGACTGTTATAATCAGGGGAACAAAATCAGGTCAATGGGAAATTGAATAATGTAATAGAATATCCAGTGAAGTCTTATGGGATAGAAGCTCAATAATGATAACTTCAGTTCTTTTGCACAGTCTTTCAGCACTTTCCTACCTAAAATAAAAGAATAGTAATAATAATGATAATAGTAATAATAATAATAATAATAATAAATGCCCAACCAAACCCAAACCTTTAACATTAACTAATATCATGGCACTTTCCAGAACGGACTTCGAAGTGCTACATGAGTAAACCATATTATTTTTAAAATAAACCCCAGTGGACAAGACAAATGTTAGTACCAGTGCTCTCTCATGCCTCATTGTACATTTTCAACACTCAGAACATATCCCATGAACCTAAACAGCAATTAGCTGAGGAAGGAATTAGCATAGTTTTCACTTTTTTTCTTTAGAGATAAAAACAAGAATTCTCAGTAATGCCTTGCATTCCCTAAATGGGAGACTTTTGCACTGTAAAAAGTATGGAAGAACTCTCTTTTAGAAAATAGTAATTTAAAACTTGCTTCAAAGAAAAAAAAGTATGAAGTGAGGAGACTAGCCAAAAAATTTCCTATAAGACTGTTCATGAAGTGACCAGTTTTAACCCAAGTGTGTGCTAGGGCGTAGTGAGTGACTGAATTTTATGTTCTGATGCTACACTGAAAAATAAAGCAGCACGGACTGTGGAAGAAGAATGAACAACAAAATAGTATAAATTAAACTGTTTCAAAGAAACACACAACTGAAATTGATCCTTCTCTCTAGAAATTTACTAAAATGCAAAAATTCTCCCTCTGAGTAAAATGTCTTATGTCGGGAACGTCTACTTCAGGGATATTTCAGTATGTGAGAATATAGGGCTAGGATTTCAAATTGGAAGAAAAGATAGAAATGATTTTAAAACATTGCTCAGTAGTTGACTCACTTAAGGCTGTGTTTAATTTGCCCTTGGTGAAGCCACATTAATTATCTCTGAAAACCGTCTCGTCTTCCGTATGCTTTGACATAACTTCAGGACCATCTGTTCCACATCTTATCGGTCATTGATGTGAGGCTGCCTGGTTGATAGCTCCTAAGGTCTTCCTTAGAACTCTTTTTAAAAATGAGTCCCATGTTTCCATTTTTCCGGTCACCAAGAACTTCACCTGACTGCCATGACTCTTCAAATATAGTGCTGAGTGGCTCGGCAACTGCATCAGCTAATTCCCTCACGACTATGGGATGCATCTCACCAGGTGCCATAGATCTATGACTGTTCAGAGTCCTCAGGGGGTCATGAATCTGGTATAATTTTATGATGGGAAGGAGCTGATGTTCAGGGATGTGTGAAGACTGAAAACTGAAGTAAAAAACAGCATGACCACTGCAACCCAGGCTGACAAGACCCTTGATCTCTCTAGTTAGTTTATGTGTGTTGGGAAGCAACAGATACAGTAAGGGTTTGCCTCTGATTGGGCTTCCACCTGCATTACGAACCTATCTTCAATGCCCCCCAAGGGTTTTTGAGGCTGTTTATAGCTTGCTGTTCTATTTTGTCGGCAGACAAGTGCCCAGAATGAGTGCAACCTGTGATCATGGTGCTTCCTGTAGTTGAGCTTCATTGACAGGCTCCTCTTTATTGGAGTAAACACAAGCCACAAGGTTTCATTTACTGGCTTGGCCTCTAATTTTCATCCATAAGATCTCAATCTGGTCATCACTGTTTTCCTTTGGAAAACAGCTTGGTGAAATCAATGAATATTTTCTACACATGGGACAACTCTTGTCCCCTACCCCTCCTTTGAGTGCCTGTGTTTTGATCTGCTTATAAGACACGAGTTGCAATGTTCCAGTTGTGTGTTTCATCCCATGAAGTTTAACTGCTAGCAGTTAGATAATAGCTTTCTAACTTCACAGAGGTTTCCCACTGTGGCAAAAGCTTTCTCCTTGGACGAAGGTGGTTCATTATAACCTAACTGTAATATTTACACACCCCTCCATGCCAAAGGTACCGGCCTCCAAGGTACAACTCCCCTCACTGGGCATGCACTCTATATTTTTTGACTGTATGTTTAAAAGCAAAGTGAGAGAATTTTACGCCATCAGTAACAGAGATACGTATTACTAGAGTCACTCAATCTCCACCTAAGCATAAAGAAGAAGTAAAAAAGTAAGTTAAGAATGGGGAAAAAGTTAGGGAAGACTCCATTGAAACTGCTGGGATCAGTCAACGGGCTGAACCTGTCTTCTTTCCCATAGGGATGCCTGTTGGGTGAGAACCATACCCATGCACACTGAATATTTTACTGGGGATTTGAGCTTGTCTGTGTATTGCTTTGACTATGTTTTTGCAGTCAGATACTATCAATGGCAATCATCAAACCTTAACTTGTCACAATTTTATATTAATAAATAGTGTTATTCCATAAACACTTGGTGTGAGTCCTTCAAGGGCACTAGGAGTTGCTAGCAGAGGGTAACATACTCACAGAAAGAGGAAGATCCACTGAGGGGTCATAAACTGGGAAAGCCTGCTGAGGGATCTCCCTTGTGCTGTTGTATTTCCCTAAGTCAGTCAAAACACCCGCAATCCAGCAGGACCACTCAGTGAAGGACCCCCATAACCGGTGGCTGACAGACTGGTTGAGCACCTGGGTTTTGGCTTTCCTGGGGTGCTGACAGACAAATTAAATACTAAGGACCAAGAAAATCTCCCCACATTAAAGGTCTAGAAAATTTCCCCTTTTCAAGTGATAAGGGTCTTTCTTTGTCTGGACGTTGTTTAAAATTTGCTAGGTACCTTATTCTTAATATTCTAAAGCCTGCAAGTATTGAACCTCCTGAGAATTTTATTGTTTCTCTCAGGCACTACCCAGAGTAAATCAAATTACCTTCGCCTAAACCTGCTGAGTAGGCTACGGCATGTACATGCTTTATGACTTGAACAGTTGCCCTGTCCACAGCAAATAAAATAGCCTCCCCTGCAGGAGCCACTCCAGCCCTAGTGTTGACAGAAGTGCTCCAGCTGGGTTATACAATATCTCAGCTTTGTCACAGGCAGGAATGTGGGGTAGGCAGCAAGAGGGATTGCCCATCCTATTTGTGTGTCCACGAATCTGTGCATGAACAACTCCCCTGAGGCTTTCTCATTGTTAAAAAAAGGTAATCCTTATATTCTAGGGGTACTTAGTGTTACTTAGAGACATTATTTTGAATCAAAATTTCTTCTTGTTGGAAAGAAATACTCTGAAATTTGTTCTGTAGCAAAATAAAATCAATATTTAAATACTTAAATTTCATCCAGAAACATGTTCCAGGAATTTTCAATGGGAAAATGTTGAGAGAAGACATTCTAAAAAGATCTCAATCAGTGTACTAGAAAGACACTGAAAAATGCTAAATGTCCATCTCAACAGCACCATATCACAAAATCACAGAATGGTTGAGTTTGAAAGGGACCTCCAAAATCATCTAGTCTGACCACCTTGCTCAAGAATAGCCATCTACAGGCTGTTGCTGAGGACCATGTCCATGCACATTAATGTGCTTGTATCCTCTACATTCAGGAAAAAATATATGAGAAATCCAAATATTCACAATTTTTATCACATAGTCAGTAAAGTAAGTTGTTTTCTCCGATATAAAAATTCATCAATTAATATTTGCATGCAAACAAAAAAATAGCATTTACCTTAAAAAACACACAGTTAGTTGAATATTTAAGATGTTAAGTATTTCTATAAATAGAAGAATTTATTATACACTTGGTATTTTATATTTTGTAAATGTTTTCTTATGTTAAATATCATATTTAATTAATTCAGCTTCCCAGTGTTGTTCATCATGATTTGTCTGCAGGGGTTTTTTTTCATATTTAGAATTTTTTATATAGTTATCTTTTTCAGATTTCAATCTGTAATTTCTTCTGTCTGTTCCACTTGCAGCCTGCTTAAGTAACATTGTTGTACAGTTATCAAAAGAGAACTCAAACTTATCCTGCATGCATGACACTATAACTGAAATCCTTGTTTAATTGCTTAGCATACCATTATTACATTAATAAATCAGCTATTTTTGATTTAGTGTTCAGATAGACAAGATTAATTGCCTGGAAGTAGCTTTAGAATTCCATACTTCACTTTAGTCTTTGAAACAATTTTGCTTCTATCCAATTTGTGATGCTCAGCCAAAACTGGACCTGAGTCCTCGAGAGCATATTAATCTCATGAAACACATAGCAAATGCAATTACACTGTAAATTACGCTGTAAAGAAGAGTTCCTCTTAAGACTTGCATTTAAAGCTAATTTGAAGTTTTGTCAACTTCAGCCATATTATGCAAAATCTCAGTAATTTGAATTTTTGCACTGGTTACTAATTCTCTCAAAAAGTGGTTGCAACATTTGAAAAACCATTTTAATGACCAAAATTGTCTTCCCTAATAAATTATTTTTTTTTGTTTGATGAGGTACAATTATTTTTCAACCACTACTGAGACATGACTTTATATCTCTGTCCAGTTAAAAATTGAAGAAAGTCATGGTGAGGAAGGGCATGGGAAGCTGAACCACGTGGGCTGGTTAAATCTGTCAAATTATATATGTTTAAATGTTTCCTCAAAATGGCCATAACAAACTCTGGTTAAAACATATGATTTCAAATTGCCACATAAAATGTGTTAACCTCAATTTCCTTGGAAAAGTGCAGGCTTATAGACATACTATATTTATCTCCAGGCCTGCTAATCAGGGTATGCTTGCACTTCATGGTGCAAAGAAAGGAGGTCGCATTTCTGCAGCGCACTGCCCAGGCTCATTAGCTCTAACAACAGGGCTAATTAACTCAGATGCACAACCACACAGCTAAGGCTATTCTGCTTTTGGATTTAACATTGACCTTAGTATCTGCAGAGTACCAATTTATTCCTTTAAAATGCCTGTGAAAGCTTCATGTACATGTAAGTGAATTGATAAGGAAAGAAAAGACTGCAGTTGCAAAACTGATGCTTTTTTCATTCAGTAAAGTAAAAACTACATCTGTTGTTATTTAGTGTGTTAATGGAGTATTATATAACACAGTACATTCATATTAGAGATGTTGATTTTATCTGTAAGGCTTGAATCACAAAAAGTTGTGCATCAGTTGTTATCATTTACTATTTTGTGAGGTACGTTACTTTTCAAAGGATTTCATTAGTCCTTTATTAAAGATGAAAATATCCATGAATCTATCTGTCAAAGTGAGGATGCAAGGAGAATATATGTTTCTGTTTCATCTAAGAAAACACTTTTTTCTCTTTAGCTGGTATGTGTTTATGTACTCACATGTAGGCAACATCTCTGGAAGTGTTAAAGACCAGGCTGGATGGGGATTTGAACAGTCTGGTCTAGTAGAAGGTGAATCTATCCATGGTGGGGAGGTTGAAACTAGGTTACCTCTCGAGTCCTTTCCAGCCCAAACCATTCTCTGATTCTATGAAAATTCATGAGCGCATCTCCAGGAACAAACTTACTTGAATGCAAATCGGTATCCATATAATAAGGTTTTTTTTGATCCAAGGCACTTTCAAGGAAAAACTTACTCTAAATTGCTGATATTCCACATTATTTTGTTTATGTAATCTGTTGTGACAGCCACAGAGTGCAGTTGTAAGTAATCACATAATGAAATAACAAAATGACATCTTAGTGAAGTTTCAGAAATTTGTAGGTGATAGGATTCATCATTGTCATCATTTCCAGTGCAATGTCTCAGTAGATGGGGGCAGGTGCTATCCACATACCTGCAAGCCAGATATCCCTACATTTCTGCCAGCAGCATTTGCTATTCAAATAGCTCAGTGCATACTCACGATTTTGGTGCTCAGTGCTCAGCTCAAGGTTTACTGATGATCTCTCACCTTCCCTTTCTCAACCTCTGCACTTTTCCTCTTTATCATTCCTTGATTTATTTAATCTACTAGGTTCGAATTCTATCAATGGATCAGAAAATTCTGTCTTCATTTACTTGTTGCTGTTTTGTGCCATAGTTTACACTTCTAAATAATCAGTGTGATCATTCTATTTTCATAGTTTTATCTTAATGCCCACAAATATCTGAAGTTGATCTGTATTAGGGTTTGCAATGAATCTTTACTTATCTTCAGGCCTAGATACTTGTGAGCTTTTAGTGATTTTCTACAATAGTCCAGAATAATAGTCAGGAAATACACATTCGGAGTATTTTCTGTAGGAAATACAAGGATCCATTTGACAACTGTGGAAATACAGAAAAGACTAATAATTTTGCAGAATGGCTAAAAGGCATATATGTTAGGAGACAGAATTTCATCTGCCTAAAATTCCTTTTGCTAACTTGATTTACACTATCAATGATCCCTCATTTCTCTTTTTCTGCTCAGCAAACTTCTATCAGTTAAGGTAACAAGTTAAGAATTCATCCTCACATGTATGAACTTAGCCACTTCACCTATAAAATGCAACCCATACAACTCTTCAGAAACTGTATTTCATATTTACAAAACTGGCAACGTTAATAATTTATGAAAAAGTACATTTTGCTTTTAGGTGTCTATTGAAAAATTACTATTTTACTCCCTCTCCCCTTCCATCCACCTTATTTCCAACCAAGTTTCAGTAAGTCAAGTGGAAAATTCCTGATCTGAGTATATAGAGGAACTATATTTTTTCATTGTAGATGAATAAAAAAAGTTGGAAGCCTTGAGCTGAGATCAAGCAAAGCTCATTCCAGGAAAGTCAGAAGAAAACGAAAAAACCCAACAACAAACAAACCACCAAAACTTAGGATAGAAGATGCAAATCAGTACAGTTCAGAGTTTATGGCAAACAGCCTATATAGGTGATAAATAACTTGGCCTTACAGAAGTCAGCCAAAGAACTTCCATTAAATTTGATGGGGCATTTTTTTTCTATTTGTAAACTCACTGTACAAAGAGTAAAAACTTAATCCTTCCCATATTTCCGAAAGCAAAGCAAATAGGTCTGCCACGTGTTTTGTACCTGGGGAAATACAGAATGATTAAGAGCATATCTACCTGCCACAGAACATAGTAGCAAATTAGCTCCTGGGTTGTACCATGCCAGGGAATTAACTTGATCCCTGAAAACAGGAACCTCAGGCCTGGGCTGATACAGCACTTGTGCTTCTTGTCATGAAATGCCAGGCAGCTGTGATGCAATGATGTGGCTAATGGTTTACTGCTTTTGAATTAGTTGAAGGATAGCCATTTTGTCAAAAAAATATTCTATTGATTTTGTTTTAAACCTGCTTCCTGACAATTGAATGAGCACTCTCTACAGTTTATGTTGAGATGTGATGGGTTGACCTTGGCTGGCCACCAGGTGCCCATCAGACCTCTCCATCACCTCACTTCTTCAAAAGGACAGGGGGAGAAAAATTCAATTAAAATATAATGTGTTGAAATAAGGAAAAGAAGATCACTTAACAATATTGTCATGGGAAAAACATGTTTCACTTGGAGAAATTAATTTATTACAAATCAATTGTAAGCACGAAGTATGGTGAGAAATAAGAACAAAACTAGAAACATCTTCTCCCCATCCCTCCCTTCTTCCTATGCTCAACTCAATCTTAACTCCTCCTAGTCCCAAGTCATACAGCAGGATGGGAAAACTGTATTTGCAGTCAGTTCAAAACTCTTCATCTCTGCCTTTCCTTTCTCCTCATGCTTTTCTGCTGCTTTGGTATAGGGTCCCACCCATGGGATACAGTCTTTCATTAACTTCACCACGGGTCCTTGAGACTGGTTCTGCCAGAAAACCTGCACCTGTATGTGCTTCTCTCCATGGGGCACAGATCCTGTTGGGTGCTTGCTCCTGTGTGGACACTTTACAGGCTGCAGCTTCCTTCAGGGCATATCTGCCTGCTCCAACATGGGGTCCCCCTCGGGTTGCCGGTTGATATTGATATTTGCTTCACTATGGACCTCAGTGGCTGCAGGGGCACAGCTGCTTCACCATAGTCTGCACCCCGGCCTGCAAGGGAAGCTTGGAATCCAACACCTGGAGCACCTCTTCCCCCTCCTTGTCCACTGACCTGGTGTCTGCAGAGCTGCTTCTCTCATGTTTTCAGCCCTTTCTTACAGCTGTGCACCGTATTTTTTATTCTTAAATATTTTATCACAGAGATGCTACTGATGTCATTGATTGGTTCAGCTTTGGCCAGTAGTGGGTCCATCTCATAGCAGGCTGGCACTGGCTCTGTCTGAGATGTGGGCAGTTTCTGGTGTCTACTAATAGAAGCTGTCTTACAGCCTCCCTCACTAGCAAAAATCTTGTCACATAGTTTCAATACTAGGAAAAAAAGTGATAATTTCTTGCTCAGTGTCTCCTTTATGTTCATGATTTTATAGTCTTCTAGAAAACTTCTGTCTGGTGACTTTTTCCATGATAAAAGGTTCCTGGCTATTTAATTTCTCTTTGTATGGAGACTATTTCTCATCTGAAGATTGATTTCACTATTTTCTGTGTTTTCCTATTTCTACTGCTTTCTGGTTTAGATGAAATTACCTCAACCATATGTTGTATTTTAAATGTGAAATTGTACAGTAGCAGAGTGATTGCAATTTCTAATTTAGTCTCAATTCTCTGCTGCTTCCTATTAATTTGTATGACATTTTAGGTGTTGTTAAAGCTTGAATTGACCATTGAGAAAACTATTTACTATTAGTCTTTTCTGGCAAGTAGGAAGGTATAATTGTCTGTTCAAGGCTTTTCCCTCCCACCCTGTAAATTGCTTTGTATTGGCATAGACATTATCTTGACAAATAATTCCAATAAATGCATTAAACAATGTAAGATCTTTCTGGAACTCTTCACAGTCAACTTGCATTTGGGTTATATTATTTATCAGCGAATTTCGTAACTTATCATAGATCTTTCCTACGTTAGTTTTGACTACAATGAATTTAGCTGAGATGGAGTTCATTTCCCCACAGCAGCTCTCACAGTGCTTTGCATTGGTGGCTAGCTTGATAACTGAGCTGTGTTTTGGCTACTTCTGAGCAGCACTGGCACAGCACCAGCCATGTCTCTTCCAACATTTTCCCCCATCAATAGGCTGGGGGTAGGCAAGGTCTTGGAGGAGGACGCAGATAAGGACAGCTGACCCAAATTAACCAAAGGGCTAACACATACCTTTTTTAGATATAAAAGCTAGGAAAAGGAGGAGGAAAGGAGGACATTTGCTATTTACAACATTTGCCTTCCGTAGCAATGACTATACATGCTGGAGACCTGCTTCCAAGAAAGTAGCCAGAATCCACTTGCTGATAGTAAGTACAGAATAAAACCTTTGGGATTTTTTTTCCTCTGTGTGCGCACATGCAACCTTTTGCTTTTGCTTCAGTAAGCTGCCTTATCTCAACCTACAAGGTTTTTTTTCCATGCTATTTTCTCTCCCCTGTTCAGCTGAGGAAAGGAGTGATAGAGCAGCCAAGGTCAACCCACCACACTATCACAAGTTCCTGTAACTACCATTCTTCTGCTGTAATAAACTAGGTGGTCAAATTCTTTACTACAACAAGCAATTGTACTGTTACTTTGCTCACTGGAGAGGTTATAAATAAAGGGATGTAGTTCTGTTTAACTTTCATAGACTCTGTGCTAAAGATCAATGTCACACTTTGATTATTTTCTATTCTTTTGGTATAGACTTTAATGATAGGGGTGGGTGCCACAGGATAGCAATTTAGGATTTTAATTCCTCTATAACACTTGAAGGAAAATACTGTCTCATTATTGCAATTTGTTACTATTACATTAATGAGTTTATTTTAAATGCTGTTATACTGACATTTTAGAATGAACCTATCCCTTGCCTTCTGTGAAGAACAGATTAGTGTGGAAACTTCTGAAAACAGTGTTAGAGTGGATACTGAGACACACACAAATCTGATTTGGCTTTTCTGCTATGCATCAATTATCTTTGATATTCCATCTACTTCTTAATTGTGTATTTTTCTTATTATATATGTGGCAGATTGGCAGATTTTTGAAAATAGTTTTTCTTTTTTTTTTTTTTGCTTTCATGGTTTCAGCAAGCTGATGCTCAGAGTAATTTTCAGCTTTTCTGATGGTGATTTAACATTTTTGCTACCAGGCTGTATGTTCCTTTCTTTTCTTTTTTGGGAACTGGCTTCTCTTTGTTAAAGGATGCCTCTGCATCCAGTAGTCTCCTCTTCCCCACTACTTAACTCATGCCAACCTTTCTACATGGCCCACTTAAAGACTTTATTGATCTCTTTGGAGTTCAGTAAAACTTTTCATACATATGGGAAATTATTAACCAAACTTGAGAATAGGACGATTTACAGAGAAATTGGGTAAAAAAGTTGCTGGAAGGATATATCTCCTGGTGCAAAGCGTGTATATGATAGCTCCTCAAGAATTAGCCTTAAGACTGACATAATTCCATATTTTGACAACAACGAAAAAGGCAACCCAAGCTATCCTATGGAGAGAGTTGGAAGACTTGTCTGCATGAAAACTCATAACTAGTCGTATCATGACAACGACTTCACTATTTACATTACACTGCTCCTTACTAAGACATTTACTGTTCACTGAGCAGGGAATAGCTAAGTGGTCGACTGTTTTCAGTTTAATTTACTGCTCTTCTAAGGGAATTAACTGTCTCAAAATAATCTTACTGTGAGAAAGTAATCATGGAGAGTAATCACATGAAAAGGATCACAGAGATAATTTTTGTAAAGTATCTATAGTAATATAAAATCTTATCCCAGCTCACTGTACAGTAACTTTGCTGGGTAAAAAAAAATGTCAAGATTATTGTTTATTTAGACTTGTGTTTTAGCTGAGGCTAAGGCACTGTTGTAGTTTCAGATATTAACAGCTGACCTATAGTATATTTAACCAAAGAAAAACTGTTAGGGTCTTAAATTAGCCTGATATTAGTGGGCTCAATATTACACCTGCATGGCAGCTGTAACCCAGTAGAGTTCTAACAAGTGGGCAAAAAGCTGTGCTTTGACAGAGCGATCCAGACTACCTAAAAAAGATCGATTTTCTGAATTGCTTCCTGAGTAGCTTCTCTTTGCACTGGCACTTTCTGTGAGGGCTAAGGAGAAGCAGAGCTTCATCTCTTCTATTGCCATGGAGCATATACATCTCATACATAAACATGAGCTCTCTATCTAAAGT
Organism: Parotia lawesii; assembly: GCA_003713295.1. Taxonomy (NCBI): domain Eukaryota; kingdom Metazoa; phylum Chordata; class Aves; order Passeriformes; family Paradisaeidae; genus Parotia; species Parotia lawesii. The sequence goes on from RAHM01000105.1 coordinate 111,351, forward strand.
CCAAAACTCACACCAACGCATTGGCTTTTGTCTAAGCGGTTTGATTGAGGGACAAGTCGATAAACTATAGAAAACCCCTCTTACTTCATAAATCATACAAAATTTCCCAGTCACCACAGAAGAATCATATCAACATCAGCAGCCAGTTACCCACTGCAGCTTATTTTTAGTTTACATAAGGATAAGGTCTACAAATTATTTCTGCCACAGTCATCTTTGGTTCCCAAGCTATAAAAACATAATGCTAATACTTACCATTATGGAGGTGAAGCTATTGATCATTCTGAGACTTTCACATGCTACAAAGTTAGTGGCCATTTAGGTGTTTAAATGGAAAAGAGAAAGATGGAATGTCATGCACCACACACATTGCATTTTGTGTAAAACGACGTACAGAGGCAAACCTGATTTAAAGCATGCAATCATTGTTACACTGTTACACTGTTTGCACTTTAGATGGCTGCGTATATGCAACTAGGTAGATATTTTCACAGAAACTTTGAGCCTTATAAAATCAAGGCAGTCCTTGAGGCTTCGTATATCATAGTAAAGTAAGCATGTGCATCCTCTTACGAAAAAATTCCAGGAATTTACTTTTCCATAAAACAATTCTACATGAGAATTTTTGTTTTAATTTTTATGAATGTGACAGCAATAGGGTCAGAACACGACCCTCTACCTGTGTCATCAATATTAATTTTAAAACACATGAAATCAGGAAAACCTGTTTCAGAAACAGATGCGCTTATACAAAGCACTGTATAAGTTCTTTTGTAGCAATTAAGGCCGCATGTAAAGTACTGGAAAGATAATTTAAAATATATTAAATGTGCTTTTATGCCTGTTTTGGGTTGATTTAATTGAAATATTTTTAGCTTCATAGAATTTCAGATGTACAAAGCTTTGATGCTGAAGATCAACTATTCAGAGGAAAAACTAAAGCTCTTTGTAAACTCTTTATACCAGTTAGGTCATCTGTTTATTTTTTCTGTTCAAACATATGGGTTTGTAGAACAGCTGGCCAGTATTGCAAATGAAAGTTCAACAGTAAAACAACAGCCCTTCCAAGTTAGCAGCATTAGAGGAAGGAATGCATCAGGGTGATCCACACCATCAAATTGATTTATTAGTACAGATGGTAAAAAGGACTAGCCAAAGCCCTGAATTCAACTTGACTGTTTATTTATGTCACTGCTAGACCCTCAGCTATTTCAGGAAACCAACTAAAGAATTTCTGCCAAAATTCTTTAATAACTTCTCGAAGATAAACTTTAAGGACAGTCATAAAAATAGTGAGCAAAAATCCAAATACAAAAAATGAACATACCAAAATAGAAATGTCCCTGTGTTTTGGGGGGTTTTTTTACCATTGATATTGTCTGTGGAGTTTTTTTATGATATTAAGTGTCTATAACTAAACATTTGGGATAGTACAATAAAAATGTTGAAGTCTTTCACCCTATTCCAAGGATGTTCTTCACTTCCTGTATATACAGAAATAGCTCTAATGACTTCAGTAAGAGTGCACTCAAATATGTAGAATATAATCATGGCCCTAAAAATCATTTTATAAGGAGTTGCCACAAATCCACTCTTTTAAAAAAAAAAAAAAAACAACAAAGGAAGCCTATCAAGAAGTATTTCCAGGTACTGAAAAAGGCTACAATTACCAAAAGTATGAACTATTTGGTTGTTAACACAACAGTAGTTTGTTTAGGAATTTTGAAATGATACAAAGCACTTGACAACATTTTTCAGTTTTATGCAGTTTCATATGTTTCTTTACTCTTGTTAGATATACCAGTTTATCTTAATGATAGCCTCATTTTACTTAAGTAAGAGCAAATACTAATTTAACTTAGTTGCTTAGTATGATTTCTGATTTATTGTTGAATGTGTATATTTAAAAATCCTTTCCTTTTCCATTTTAAATTTTAGTGACTGATAAATTTTGATGCCGTGACCCTGATTCATCTACAAAAATTTCATTTCATATCTTAAGATATTTTCAATAATGCATAAAGCAAGGCTTCAGCAAGGCTTCTGAACACGTAGCTTTAATAAGTCTATAACTTACAGGTAGTTCCCATGGGTCCCCTTGATCTTATCCTGCATACTTGTTTGATTACTTGATAAATCAGAACCTAGTTAAATCCTAGGCTTCTGAACAGATATGGAAAATCAAATGATAATATTTAGCCATTTTTTCTTGCAGGAAGTTAACTGTTAAAACAGGGGACAGAAATAATGTTTTTGCTTTTCAAAAATGGGAGTGACATTTTTACAAAACCGATTTATTACTGATTATAAAGAAAGCCTGTCATTCTTAATTATGAAAATAATGCCATATATTCTTTGAGATTTCTAGGGTGGTTGAGCAAACCTGCCCATGTCTGAAAATCTCTGCTATTAAATGACAATGTAACTGTTGCCTGAACAATAAGTAGCAGGAAGAACCACAGAATCGTTCGGGTTGGAAGGGACCTCTGGAGGTCATCCAGTCCAACTCCCACTGCCAAGGCACGGTCACCTGGAGCAGGTTACACAGGAATGTGTCCAGGTGGGTTTTGAATGTCTCCAGAGAGGAGGAGTCCATGACCTCTCCAGGCAGCTATTCCAGTGCTCTGACACCCTCAGTATAAACAAATTCTTACTCATGTTGAGGTGAAAATTTTCATGTTTTAGTTTATGGCCATTGCTCTTTGTCCTGTCGCTGGGCACCCCTGAAAAGTGTCTGGCACCATCCTCTTGGCACCTGCCTTTGAGATATTTCTGTGGTGAGATCCCCTCTCAGTCTTCTCTTCTCCAGACTAAACAGACCCAGGTCCCACAGTCTCTCCTCGTATGAGACATGCTCCAGACCTCTGATTATCCTTAGGACCCTCTGCTGGACCCTCTCCAGTAGCTCCATGTACTGAATAGCCCAGACCTGGACACAGAACATCCAGATGTATTGTAGGCCCCACTACATCTGAGTAGAGGGGTAGGATCACCCATCTTGGCCTGTTGGCCAATCCCTTCCCAATGCACCCCAGGATGACACTGGCTCTCCTGGCCACAAGGGCACTGCTGGCCCATGGACAGCTTGTGACCCGCCAAGAGTCCCAGGTTCTTCTCCACAGGGCTGCTCTGCAGGAGGTCAGCCCCAGCCTGTGCTGGCACTCGGGGCTGTTCCTCCCCAGGTGCAGGGCCTAACACTTGCCCTTGCTGAACCTCATTAGATTTCTCTCTGCCCAACTCTACAGCTTGTTGAGGTTAATGGCAGCACAGTCTTCATGTCTGTGTACAGCCTTAGCTAAATTCACCCCACTACTGCACAGAAAGAGAAACACACTATAATGTCTTGCTACTTTATGTCAGCATATAGCAAAATAGGGGAAAAGTCAATCAAAATTTTAGTTTGACATCCTTCCCACACACAGAGTTTTTACATTTAGATGGGCAGTCAGACAAAGGAATCAAGTTTTTAAATGTGGTTTGATTTTACCGTGATACAAAGAAAGAGGATCATGCATAGCTGCTATACGGTTTGTTGAGGAATCTCTTCCTTTTACCTTAAAACAGAAGTTTTCAATATTTTCTTTTTGCAATCCTATTCTTATTGAAAGGTGAGGGAAATGGAAAATGGGTTCCATTTAGCATTAAAAATGTAGACATTGTCCCATTATCTGTCCTCTGTCTGGATTGTATTCCTTGGCCTTTTGGGGATTTTGGAGAATTCTGAGGTTGGAAAAATCGTATTTTGGTCACAGGGTTGGTAAAGATACCTAGTATCTGCCTTCACTAAACCTATTTAATTTCGCTTCCACCACTAGAAAAATAAAAAAAAGCAAACCAAACCAAACCAAGCTAAACAACGAAAAAACCCACCAACTATAAAGGTGTGGTAATTGATGTAAGAAATGTGGCCATTTCCAAGGATTACAAATAGTATTGTCCTATGTGAGAACGAGAAGAGGCAGCAAAACCATTTATGGCAGGATATTGGGGCAGCAAGCAGTGTGAGCTGTTCCTTTCCCAATGATACAGCCAGCAGAATACATCTAATCCCAGAGATACTTCCTCACATATATCTCTGGCTTTATATTCTCTATGCAGTGTTGAACCATGTACTTGTGTTCGTTAGAAATTAACAAAAAATATAATTAATTATGTTTGAAGTAATAGATGAAGGACGGCTTACTTTCAGTTAACTTTAGTAAATCCAAAGGGCAAGTTTAGTTCCTGCAAGTAGTCTGACAAAAGGAATTTAGTCCTATGTTAAAAATGACAAGAAAATAAAAGGTGAAAAATCTGTATATTGTCTAATTGAATGCTTTGTATCAAAATTCTGGGTTTGATTTCCTGTTTTGGTGCCCTCAATAGACATATACCTAACAAAAAGCATTAAATTAAGTGTATCCAAAGAGTCAAATGTACCTCAAGAGACAAAAATTCAACAGGATATCTTCAGTATTTTTTGACATTCTGAGAGACTTCAAATGAGTCTGTAAAAGCAGATGGGGAGAGTAATATTACTTTATACCCAGTTTTCTTCTGTGCTTGATTTACTTCAAAACCAAAAATTACACAATCATAGTTGTGAGGAGAACCTTCACAATTTACCAGCAAAGATGATCAGATATTCTGGTTGGGGAAATATTCAATATACTCTATTGTTAGTGAAATCCTTATTAATATGTCTCTTTATATCTAATACAAAAGCTTTTCTTTTACCAATATTTAGTTAAAAGAATTTTCTTGTATTTGACAGTTAATTTTACAGAAAATATTTAACCACATTCTCTCAACAGGAGCAGGTATTGTAGATATTTACTGCAGGAAAATTATGTAACAGTTGCTTTTATCCAAACAGGCAAATTAAAAAAGAAAAGCTACATGTGAATTTTTACGTGTCATATGATTCCTTTTATTGAAAATTCTTGAGACGTAGAATCAATTGTCCTGTTGTAAGTACTTTAGACTAAAATGAAGCCTCCCCATCTGGCTAAGTATAAATATCTAAATGTACTGAGGCTCTGATCCTGTTCTCTCATTTCATGGATGTAATGAAACAAACAGAAGAAACAAAGGAGGACCCCAGAAGTGGACACAGCACTCCAGATGTGCCTCACTACATCTGAGTAGAGGAGCAGGATCACCTCCCTTGACCTGCTCGTTCTTCCTGATGCACCCCAGGACACCATTGGCCTTCTTGGCCCCCAGGGCACACTGCTGGCTCATGGACAGCTTGTTGTCCACCAGGACCCCAGGTCCTTCTCTGCAGAGCTGCTTCCCAGCGTTATCAGCTCCCATGCTGTACTACATATATGGTGCATACGTCTGTATACAGGAGCATACACCACATATTTTACAATGTGTCTGACTGCTTTTCTATGGAAGTCATAAGCATTCTTCTTTCTCCATACCTTTGTGATGAATGACACCTCCTTTTTTTTCTCAAGTCCTTTAATCAATTGGGGCATTTTTTTTTTGCCTTTTTCTTCCTCTTTTGTTTTCACCACTTTAACACCAATGCTTTTCTTTTAACTAAATATTAAGAGATCACTCTTTCTGAATTCCGGAAATCTGTAACTTCACATTTTCCCTTGAGTTTCCTTTGTCTTTGACATGACTACTTCTTGCCTGAACTACTTTCTGCACTATTATCCCAAGTTATATTTTCGTCTTTTGCACATCACTCTTTCAAATGAAGGTGTATACTTCCTTCTCTACATTTAATTCAGAACTCAGAAGTAATGCTAAGCCATATTGTTTGGCACAATCCTTGAACATGACGGTATTACCTAGTGAAATATTTTCTTCTTTTTTTTTTTTTCCCTTTTCTTCACCCTTGTTGATATTATTTGCATAGTTTTTACTAGAGAGCTAGAAGCTGAGAATGCAGAACCAGAAAACTATCACTGAATTTCTGCAATGTTTATAAACTTTTTCCATGGCATCTACTATTGGTTATTCTTCTGAATGATCCATCAGAAAGGATGGTTGAAGTCCAGTTTGAAACCAAATACTCAAGAAAATCCACAACAAACAAAAGTTTCTTTGGAATATCAGGGGAAATAGCATCTGTTTTTAAACTGACTACGTGCTCCTCGCTGGATGTAGGTTCTAGTCAAGTATGGTTGCTCTCATCCTTGTATTTTGTCTCCTTTTCAAATAAGGCTTTTAACAACTGAAAACAATACGTACAAGAACAGCCAGATAAAGTCTCTAACTATGAAAGTAAAACCTAATCTCTTTTCTGTAAATTATCTGGCATATATCTCCTATCAGACCTTTGAATTGTTTGGTGCTACATGGCTTCCTTAAAGACAGGACTTATAAGGAAACTTAAGCTCTGTTTCTCATTTATCTTCTGCTAAATATTTCTCTTTAATCTTTGGGGATCTTTGGGGTGGGGTTTTTTGGGGTTTGTTTTTTTTGGGGGGGGGGGTTGTTTGTTTGGTTTTTGGGTGTTTTTTTCTAAATAAGTTGTGCCCAAGTGCACACACACATACATATAGCATCTTTACACAAGTGGTTTTATGCTGGGTATTTACCATATGTATCCTAGACATCAGTATCATCTTTGGAGACCACTGACTTCTCATCCTAAGAAAATAACTGCCATAGTGAGAATGACCTTTGCAGAATACCTTGCTCCAAGGTCTTTTTTTTTATCCAGATATAATGATCAAACATCTCTTTTAGGAGGAGTTAATATGTGTTTTCATCAATGGTGACAATGGCAACTATGTTGACACAAATCCTGAGATAGTCTCTAGTGCAACTTAGGACAGGAAACTGACTAAATCAAGGAAAGCAATACCTTCTTAATGACTTTATGCCTTTGTGTCTCAGCTGTAACACATCTGTCTCAGCTCCTACTTTTTTTCTCTTTTATCCTGTGTGCAGGCTTATTCAGAAAATATGAAAAAATCTTGAGGAAAAAGCAACAAGTCTAAAAGAAAAAAGAAATTGACTTGAACAGAGCTGTATCTACTTTAAGGCAATGTGGCCACTTTTAGGCTATCTAAACCTAGTATAGTGCATTGAGGAGACCACGACAACAGCTGAAACGTCATGTGCAAAGAAATACCTTGCTCTCGGATTCAGTTTCCCACCTCTCTCTAGGAGCACTACACATGCAAGGATTGTCTTTCATTGTTCAGGTAAAGAGAATGATTGGGTGGCTGTGAGAGAGTGAGTATGTGTCCCTCTGAGACAGAACAGATAGGCATATCTCCTAGGGAAATAACATTTTCTGCAGTAGCCACAAAACACTGTTAGATCCTACTATCCTGCAGTGAATTCTTTCTGCTGTTTTCAGTTTTTGTAAAGGAGTAAAATGAATGGAAAATAACTATATTAAGTGATCGGCATTTAGATTACAGAAGAGCTCAGCTGTTAGAAAACACTAACATTGCCTAACTGAGGTCTTTGTGACCTTGCTTCTCCGTATGTTCCATGCATGTCCAAGTCTTTGTTTACAGAATTTGTGTTCTATTATGCTTTAATAGGCAATCACAAATGTAAGATTTGTTATAATTTGGATATTTGGCTTTTGACACCTCTTTTACCTTTTAAAATATGTTTTAATTATGTAACTGTGTATGCAGTAAGAAATCTGGAGGTCTTTAGTCTTTCAGGAAAAAGTGTAGGATTGCAAAGGATTAGGGCTATGGGATTATATGAATACCTTCAGTTAAACCTGTGTAAATTGCTCACTGACTTTTAAACTGCAATTTGTGTCCTATGTTTGTAGGTCCATTCTGACCCTGATGTGTACTGTCTTTGAAATGGAAATCTTCAGTTGTTACCTCTACACAGCTTTAAAGGCTTGACTGCCCACTCTGAATTCCTTTGAAATGCTTAATTTGAATCATAAGCTATTCCTGCAAACAGTCTCATCATTTTGTTAGAAATCATGTCTCTTTTGAAATGGATTTCTGTCTGTAGGCCTCTTTGATGTGTTGCTTTGGTGTGGGAAATTCTTTAGAACTTTTAACTTTTGTATCTGGTAAAACTTAGTACTTAAACTTAGTATGTAGTGATTTGGTAACTCATTAAAATAAATTTAGTTCTGCAGTAATATCCATTGCCTTAGAAAAGAGTATTTCTCTAGATTGATTTGTCTAAACAGATGTTTTTGTTGAAATTACTGCCGAATCACAGAATCACACAGAATGGTTAAGGCTGGAAGGGACATCTGGAAGCCATCTTGTCCAGCTCCCTGCTGAAGCAGAGACATGGCTAGAAAAAAACTAATATTCATATATTTGACATGCTAAAGAGTGAGTTAGTTAGACAGGTGGTTAGTTTCTATGAAGTAGCATAACAGAAACAAAAGAGACTAAATATAATGTCAGAAAAAAATAAAACTTCCAGGTTGCTTGTTCTTCTAGACTTGGGAAAGCTACATTATAGCCCAGAGAAACGCTGAACTGGTACACATCCTTCACTTGTATCCAGAGACTGACTTAAAACACCCAAGCAACCCCAAAGGGTACTGACAAATTTTGGAATATATGCTTTGGATTTCTAGGTCTCTCAGCTAGTGGCCTCCTCAATTGGACCCTGGGATAAAGGTTTTTACAGACAAAATATTAAAATGTCTTTTGTAAATTATTATTTAAGCTTTTTAATTTTTTTCCTTGGATTTGGAATTGTTATTATAATCATTAGATAAATAAACATTAAAATACTGATTAGAATGATATAAAACAGTTTGCACCATAGCACTTTGTTCTGTTGGAAAGTGCTAGTCACTTAAATCTAAAATATTTCTGAAAAGCTTAATAATTAAATCTTAATAATACTACTGACTTGCTCATCAGCTTTAGACACAGGGTACTAATGTTTTTAAAATCCATGACTATTTGATCCACTGGTCTTCCTTATTCCAGATATTTCAAGAGTTTCACAGAAAATTCTGAGGACCTAGCACCAGACCACTCTGTAGAAAGAATATTGTTTACTTCAACAGGCAATGATTAGGTACAGGATATGAAAGAAAGAAAAAATGTTCCTGCAGTTTATGTGTTCTCTGACACAATTTCATTACTATGGACAAGTTGTGTAGCTCCTTACTACAAACCCTAGCTTTAAAAAGTTCATGTTGAGGCCATCGTGCCAAATGTACCTGATTTACAGCCATGCTTATTAAAATCTGTAATAAAAATTCCATACAAGAAAAAATATTTGAAGTTATTGTAAAGGGAATATATGTTACCTTGGTAACAAATAAAATCTGTATTACTATTGTGTATTTTATTTTCATTGAAGAATTGAATCCTTTTCAATTATTGTGTGGGATGGGAAAGTAGTAAACAAGGTTATAAATCTCCGGAATTTGCTTCATGGTAATAGTACATTAAGCAGGCAACTGGTATTCTCCATGCATTGAAGTAGAACTACTATGACTCACTACTTTATAATTATGTGAGGATTATTAACACAACAGGAGAAGTAAATTGGCTACTCAGCACGAGTATCACTCTGTATCTTAACTAATTGCATATATCCTAGGTTAGCCGAGCTAGGCAGATCTCCCATTGTGCTTGGAATTGAGAGACATACATAAAAATGGTAATAATTTATGAGGTAAAGTTGATGTTGAAAATTACAGAGGTTCTCAGAGGATTATTTAAATTGTTTGATATTTTTAATATATATTTTGTGTGATTGTTTGTTTGTTTAAAAAGCATCATAGCAGCCAAAATTAAAAAAAACAACCAACCAAACAACAAAACAAATCCACCAAAACATTCCAAAATAAAATATAACACTTTATAGGATCTAATTGAAATTTTAGCTCTTTTCACTCTTATGTATCTTAGGTGGCAAATAAGTTTGTCAAGTTGAATGAATATGCAAACCAGTGCTGAAATTTTAATATACCTATATCTCTTCTGACTAGCTGCTAAAATCTTACATAGTCACAATGAGACGACAGCTTTCAACCCAAATATACTTTTTAGAGGATGTGTGTGCATGTGTATACTAAATAAATATAAAACTGTGTTCTGATAAGAATATTTATATTGTTTGCTGTAGTTTTAGGGAAGTAATGTTAATACGAAAAACTTTTCACAGATTAGGAACATGCAAGTGATAGAAAGGCAATAGTATTTAAAGAAATATGCTGCTAAATGGTGTGAACTCCTTCTTTGGTTCTGGAAACACCAATGTGTGAAAAAATTCCTTTAATGAGCAGTCTTTGAAATAGCTTCCAGGAATAATGTACACAGATGCATAAGAATATGATCCTATGAACCTTTATGTAGTGACTTGCCTGTAGGAACAGAAGTTGTGCTATTGGTTTTAATGACTTCATATACAAATGATCAATTTAAGGATCAACTTGGCTGTGAATATATAGATTTTATGAGATGAATTCATATTGATACTATGATAGAAAAAAATCTTATGGCACACAGTTTTGTCTAAATCCTGAAAAAAGCTCAATTGAAGGGCTACATATGTAAAAGAATATTTTAGGATCAAGTGTCTTTAATCTATCTCAGTTCTAATCACAACTGGAAATAGTTGTGATGTTCATTGGCTAAATAAATTTAGTATAATAAGCATGTCATGATAAGTAAATAGAGGCAAATATCTTGTGTATGTGCACTCATGTACATTTTCACTTTAATCTTTGCTTTTAGTAGCAAAAAATAAAATCTCAAACACCCTGTTTGTAAAACTTCATCAGTGGTCTATATACACAGCCAAATCCAGAGTATTTCCATCCACAGCATCAAAGAAGACAGGAAAATAACACAAATGCATAGTTCTTACCAAACAGTTATAGATTTACAGCTGCAGATTTTTACCAAAGTAATAATTTCATTTACTCTCCATTTATGCAGTTCCTTTCTCCATTATTTAGTACCTAAAGGTGTTGAATAGAAACACCTAACATTATATATGAAAACAGAAAAATATAATTTTATTCAAGACAACTGTAAAGAATAAAATACTTTTGTTAGAACCTGTTTTGAGGAACGTTAGCTGTGCTAGTTTTGAGTAGAATTTAGTTGATTTTCCTCAGAACAGACCACATGGTGCTGTGTTCTATATTTGTTGTTAACTTAGGGATATTTTAATTATAGCAGAGAGGAGCTTGCCCAGCATCAAGGCCTTTTCTGCTCCTCATGCTGTAAATGCAGTAGATGGGCTCCTCATGCAGTAGATGGCCTGGAGGTCCTCAAGAAGTTGGGAGGGAACACAGCTGAGACAGATGATTAACGTTTGGGTTCACCATGGCCATGCCGTATGGCTTTGTGCTTGGCAGTAAAATCTGAGGCAAAGGAGTAACAGGGGACATTTGGGATGGCATTTTTCTCCCCAAGTCACCATTAGGCGTTATGGAGACCTGCTTTCCTGGAGATGGCTGAATCCCCGCCGTGACACACTGTGAGGCTTGCTGTCTGGAACATTTGGGGTGTGTGTGTGTGAGGGGAAGGGGCAGGCCTGGCCGTGCCCTGGCGAGCGAGGCCCTGCCCCGCACAGCCCAGCCCGGGCCTGCATCCCGGCCCCGCAGTGGCCGCCAGTCCCCGGCACACCGGAGGCAGCGCCCACACCCCACCCCTGGAGCCCCAGTCTGGCCTTGCAGGGGCCAAATGACCAGAAGTCCCACCTGGGGGAAGGGACCCGGAAAGCCAAAGAGTATTCAAAGCAGAACATGGGGTAAGAACATATCCTGACCGTACCTCCTCTTGGGATTTCTGTTGGCTGAACATGACTGGAACCAGGAATGGTAGTTACATTTGTTCTTTCCTATATCTTTTCTGTCTTTCTCCCTTCCTTCTTTTTCTAATTCCCTCTTGTCCAAACTTTTGAGTAACTTTAAATTGAATGGGCTTAGAGTTTGTTAAGTTGAATGGGCTGAGCTAATGCATGGAGAAATGTTTTATGTTGATTGAATGCTGCTCTACGCTTTTGCCAAAGTTCTCTGATTTTCTAAAGTTGCCTGTAAAAGTTTTTTATATTGTTTTGACCTCTTGAGAATATCTTGTCACTGTTACTCCTGCGCATCTAACTCAGAGTACCTGGACAACTGTATGCCCTTTTAAAAGTCTCGTTGAGCAATTTTTTTGGGGCCTTACAGCTGCCTGCCCATGGGAAGTGGTGAATTAATTCCTTGTTTTCCTTTGCTTGTGTGCACAGCTTTTTTTTACCTACTAAGCTGTTTAACCCACAAGGTTACTGTAGATCTGTTTTCTCTTAGGCACAGTTTTACTACATTATGACTGAATTTCTTGGATAATTTCTTAGAGTCTGCTAAGCATAAATTCTTTCTGTGCTCTTAGTATTCAGAATAAATTAAATAGCTCAGTGGTTTATAGATGGGCAAGTATTTCTGTTAAGTTTGATAGTTGAATCCCAGATAATAACTGATTGTTGCCACAAAGCAATTGATTGCTGCATTTTGGGGGGGCTGGAGATAAAATGTTTTTTTGCAGTTCAGTCAACTTCTGATTGCAGTAAACATAACCATCCTCACTCCATTCCCTTTACGCCTCGAACCATTCAGACGCATATCTTTGTCTTTTTTATATTTTCTGTAATGCTGGATATCATCATTCAACAGGAAGGAAATATGATGTTTATGTGTTTAATTCTTTTTTTTTTTTTTTACCCTGTGGTAGATCTACCCAATAATGAATTTCAACAGTATGAAAAGCTTGAGGGAATGGCAGATTTACTATTAAGAAAAGATGTTATAAAAAAAGAAAAAAAAATTCTCACATGTCATTTTCTTAAGTAGGTATATACTACAGATTAAAAAATTCTATTTTTTATTAATGACAATGTGTATATTATTACTTTTAAAAAAACCATTTTTTCTTAGTAAAAATACCCCTCACACAAGAAAAGTACAATACCTATAAAAGACCCTGAATTTTTCTTCTAAAATTAAAATTGAATTCAGATTGAAAAATAATAATAAGAAAAAAGAACTAATAGGGGACTATATAACTAATACATCTAATGAGCATCTAGAATGTATGGGTTTGTATATAGAAGAACACATGCTTTGTTTGACAGCTTCTAGTTTTAAAAACCTGTATTTCAAAAAATAATGTGTATAGCATCCACATTTGTTAATCTCTTTCTGTTGTCAGTAACAGAAGCCAGAAGTGAAAAAAATGTATTTAACTGAAAGAGCTTTATAGTATTTTCAAAAATCTTTCATTTCTTTCTCTTAGGGGAAAAAAAAAAAAGAAGAATTAGAAAAAGAAAAAGCCTGCATAATTTGTTTTATTTGAAATTACTCGTCAGGCTTTTCAAATGTATTTCTTTCAGATCTGTCCTCTTGTAGAAGTTTTTTTGTCCTGAAAGGGACATTTATCCGATTTTGTGTCTGCAACAATTGCTCCAGATGAGCATATTCCCACAGACAAATTTAGAAGCACTAATGCAGCTTTAAATCTTTGAAGTGTCCTCCTCTATCATCAGTAATCACTGAACAGTAGGACCCAAGTTGTGGTGTTTTTCAACAAGTACCACCAAGTCTTTATTCAGCTCTCGCAAGAAAGCTATACTTCTGACTCTCAAAAATATCACAGAATATGCTTCTGTGCAGCTAAAAAGAATAAAATAAACTCATAAAATAAAATATCTCTGACCTACATCCAAAAAACCCAATAACATATTTTGTTTGCGTGGGTCTCTGAATATATCATGCAATAGAGCCATAACAGAAAAAACCTTTGTCGAAGTCTTGCAGGCTCTGCCAGTATTTTGCTGTTTTGCTCACAGATTTATTTGTAGTATTGTTTCCCTCTGAGATCTTCCTGCAACGTACCTTTCTTATTATTTATCCCATGTGTTCCTTATTTTGGTCAACAGCTCTACTTTGTAGGCAATGCCTTTTGTTAAGGAGATAAGACCAGCCTTACTTGTTCGAGACAAAGACTTGACTCCAGCTGTGATCGTGACTGTCTGTTCATGTAGGTAAGGGTTTGACTGTGGCTGGCTTATATGTTTCTTTCTCCTAAAATGCTTCTTTCACCTCCAGCCCAGTGAAGCTCTTAAGCACAATGTAGCAAGAGCGTTTAAAACTGACCGAAATAAGGCACACGATTCAAAAGGAACTGCAAACTTATATGATGGCTTAGATATTTTCTGATAATTTTTTCACTCTTATTTTCCCAATAATTCCCTGACTTTATTTCTATTTTTGGCTACTCTTGCTTTCATGAAGTCATTTTTTATAAGCTCAAGGCCTTGCTCTTGAGTGATAACACTCAATTCAGAATCCATGAATTTATTTGTGAAAATATAATTTGTTTTGCCTAAGTGTATACCTATGTTAGGAGTAGAGTGTTCAGCTCAAGGTCAGAAAGAGATCATGACTATGACTTGGCTATGACTTCTAACAATAACACAATTCCTTGATTATGTCTGTATTATAACAGGAGAAATGTAAATAACCTCTCAATTAGAATTTATCCACATAAGAACAAAAATTGCAGTGAAGAGTTGCTATTAGATAAAATATTGTTTCTAAAATGTCCAGCATTTTTTGCTTTATTTGATACATTGATTTTTATAGTATCTGTGTTTATAAATAGAGTTCTTTTCCTGAATATATAAAGTCCTTTCCTGACATTCATGGGGCAGTTGCACACCTAGCAGTCTTAAAATTCTAATTCATCACCAATCTGTCTTCTACTTCCTTTCCAGAAAAGAATATTTTAAATCTTTTTTAAAATCTCTCTATGCAAATGTAATATAAGATGTGGAAGAAGGGGAAGGGAAGAGGTAAAGTTAATTTTGCTATTGTCATTACGTGATTTTTTGGGGGTGTTTTAGGTTTTAGGTTTGTTTTTTTTCCAAACACCAAGTCCAATTAAAGTTGTTTTCTTACCACAGCTTTCCACTCCTGTACCTGCATTGGCTTCTTAAATACATAAGTATAACATTTTGGGAGTGAAAATATTATAAACAAGATCAGTTAAGTACATTTGTAGTCCTCTTTACACTTTTTATTCATTTACTTATTTAATTAATCTAATTGCTCTGTTTTTCTGTAGTACACATGGTGCCACAAGGTTACAGTGCAAAGGATAGGGTGAACTGTAGTGCAGGAAGGAAGAGGAACCAATGAACAAGCAAATGTTAAAGAGATTTTCTTGAAGAGTATTAATGATACAGAAACCACAATGTTTCAGTTAACTGAGAGGATATACTGTACAAATATTTCTGAGTTTCTCTTCTTGATGTAAGCTGAGACTTGCATTCACTTGTCCTCCTTACAGGTACTAAACGTTTAGTATTACAACATGCACAGTAAACACAGAGCTATAAAAACTAATTACACTATTCCCACACTGGACAGCAAAAATAATTTATTAGTTGTATCTTTTTCCAAATGTTTCAACAGTAAATTAGCAAATGACAGCAAAACAGAATAACAGTGCTGCATGGTCAATACAGTCCTCACACAAATGTATGAGCCCTGAAAAGTGTTTCAATTTTAAAAATGCATTTTAACCAAAGTTTTACTCAGATATGAAAGCTCACATTAGATTATGCTTTTTTTAAAGAATCATTTTGCTGAGAAATCTKCTTTGCCTGCTGCCATTACCAATATAAATTTCTCTCCCGCACAAATTTTTTGCATGTTCCAAATTAATTTTGCTGGCTTGCTCAAATAAACATTAAGAAATCATTTAATAGGGAAAGGAGACATGGTCACTTCATTTGTGTAATTGTATTTAAAAGGGTAGCAAAAATGATGATCCTATAAAATTTAAATCAAGCTCATGGGCTTGAATTGCAAAATTAGCAACCCTTGAATGAATTGTAGTCTACATACTGCCCTTTAGCTGTTGCAGCTGAACAGGTTATTATATAACAGAATTATACATCTAGAAGTACGCAATGAAGATCCTGAAACCAGTTTTAAAATAAACTCTGAAAAACAAAGGAATCCTTAGAATGATGATATGTTAGCTATTTGATGTCAGATTGGCAATCATCCTTCCTTTCTCATTTTTATGACTTTGTTATCTTGGCCCTCACACCATCTGCAGAAAAAGGAATATTTTATTGCTAAGTGATCCTTCCTGTATTTTCAATTTATGTTTCATTTTCTAAAAGCAATAAGAAAGTTTCTCTTTTTGCCTTCCTTAGCCTGAAATTTTTGAGACTTGCTACTTACCAAACAAGACAGGATGCTGTTCCAAAAAGATCTTGGTGTTACTATTCACATAGTTTCTATTCTCTGTCACACTACTTGCTAATTCTTTTTTTCTTTCTGTGTTGACCTGACAGCTATAAACACACATGACCCAAGAATACAAAAGAAGCTCGATTTTTCCTTGAAAAACAAAGGAGAATAAGAGATGAACCTGCACAGGATAAAATCTTTCTGTTGCCTCATGAAAGAAATTATTCAATGTATCGACTGAGTCACCATTTGTTGTCAAGTGCAATCGAAAAAATTTCTTCTGTTACTTTATTATTGACTTAGTTATGTGTCATAAAACTTTGGACTTGAATTACCTTCTACCAGAGCAGAATAATCTTTGTGAGCAGGTGACAATATTCTTATATAGTCCATCACCTGAAGTTTTCGTTCTGTAATGATAAGCTGCTAATAGAGAATTAAAAAACCCACACAGAATCTGTTAAGTTCTGCATGCTTTTGTAGTCAAGGATTGCAGTAGTTGATCTGGTGCTATCCACATAGACTGGCAAAGGCTCTCACCAGCAAACCCTGCTATCTCTTGCTGTTGGCCTCTTTGGTGTGCTCTACTGCCTGCTGATCAGGCTTCCATCTCCATCTTCCCCTTTCATCTGACTAAGCTTGTGACCATGAACTTCAATTCAACCTGGTCATGGCCCATTCAGGATATGTTTATTCCAGACGGACATCATTGCCTGTCAGAATGTGATGGATTCATTCATATCCTATTGTGTGTCAAATGGTATTTTACTGGTAAGAGATGTTTGCCTCTTTGATTTTTATATTATCCTTTTGATGCTCTTACTCTAAAGTTGTGCCTTACTCCTCACAGACCTAACTCTCATTAATTTGAATCATATTAAAGGCAAAATTTCCTAATGGAAGTGTCTGAACACTTCGTACCTTGGATAGAACATGTGTGTCTCATTCTGATGCTGTTACATTTGCCTACTGTGCACCAGCATTTTTTCATTTCTTTATACAGGTATTACGCTTATTGAGAAGTCACATTGCAGGAGTGTAAAAAAAATAGGATACTTAAAAATATGTCTATTTTAAAATACATGAGTAATTTTAAATCCCAGAATCTCAGAATATGCTGAGTTGGAAGGGACTCATGAAGATGAGTCCAACTCCTGGTCCTGCACAGCCACATCCCCAGGAATCACCCATGTGCCCAAGAACATTGTCCAAATGCTTCTTGAACTGTCAGGCTGATGCTATGACCACTTTCCTGGGGAGCCCAGACACCCTCTGGGTGAAGAATCTTTGCCTAACATCCAACCTAAACCTTCTCTAAACCTCCTCCTAACAGCCTCTTAAACCTCAGGCCATTCCCTTGGGTCCTGTCACTGGTCGCAACAGAGAAGAAATCAGTGTCTGCCCCTCCCATTCCCCTCAGAAGGAAGTTGTAGACTGCAATGAGGTCTCCCCGCAGTATCCTTTCTCCAGGCTGAACAAACCAAGTGACCACAGTCACTTCTCATATGGCTTCCCCTCAAGGCTCTTCACCATTTTCATTGGCCTCCTTTGGATGGTCTCTAATCTCTAACATCTTTCCTGTATTGTGGTGCCCAAAGCTGCCCACAGTATTCAAGTTGAGGCTGCACCAGTGCAGACCAGGGCAAGACAGATGGGGACAATCCCCTCCCTTGCCTGGCTGGCAATGCTGTGCCTGATGCCCCCCAGGCCACGCTTGGCCCTCTTGGCTGCCAGGGCACTGCTGACTCATTTTCAACTTGCCACTGACCAGGACCCCCAGGTGCTTTTCCATGGCACTGTTTTCCAGCATCTCGTTCCCAATCTGTCCATACATCCAGGGTTGCCCCATCCCAGGCGCAGAATCCAGCACTTTCCCTTGTTGAACTTCATATTGTTGGTGATTGCCCAGACCCCTGATTTGTCACGGTCTCTTTGCAGGGCCTCCCTGTCCTCAAGGGAGTCAACAGCCCCTCCCAGTTTTGTATTGTCTATGAACTCCTAGTCCCATGTCCAAGTCATTCATAAAGATGTTGAAAAGCACAGGGCCGAGGATGGAGCCCTGTGGAACCCCAGCAGTGACAGGTCCCCAGTCTGATGTCACCCCATTCACTGTAACCCTTGCTGCCTTACCTGTTGCTCACCCATCCCACGATGTGTTTATCCAGCTGTGGGCTGGACATTTTGTCCAGAAGGTCCTGTGAGAGATGGTATCGAAGGCTTTACTGAGATCTGAAAAGATCAACTGGCTTCCCTTGATCAGCTGGGTGGGTTACCTTGTCATAAAAAGAAATCAGGTTTGATAAGCAGGATTTTCCTCTCAAGAAGCTGTGGTGATTCTGACCAATTACTGTGTTGTCCTTCAGGTGTTTTTCAGTACCCTCAGAATAATCTTCTCCATAACTATACCAGGCACTGAAGTGAGACTAACAGGCCTTTAGTTTGTGGAATCTTTTATAAGCTTAGTTTAACACTGATTTAGAACATACAAATTTCTGAAAGTTCATTTTATAGGAACTTCATATATGGTATGAAGTATTACTATGGTTTCATATATTTTCAAATATTTTCCAGGTATCTTCACACTAGATTTATTTTATGGAATAAGGAATATAAACAGCTATTTTCAGTGCTAATTTTAAGGAATCACAACTCATGGAGAACAATATATTTTCTTAAGCAAGCAGACAATCCAACCAAACAAAACATACATGAGACGGAATCTTACAGAAAACCTTATGAAGTAAGCTTTAGTACTCAGAGACCCATGCTGATCCTGTGCTCCAGACAGTCTTTCCCTAACCTGAGCAATACCATATTGAGTAGGACTGCGAAGTTACATGAGGATACAGTCAAATTAGTTTGTTAAGCAAGAGGTCTTACTAAACTCCAAAAAAAGCCTTAGTTTCTGCTGCAGTCTCATTTCTTCCCTGCCTCTTGAGCAAGGTGGGTGCCAGCACTAGTGCAAATTATTCTTCTGTCTTTTTTCGTTAAAAAATGATCTACAAAATTGTGAAACAGCTGGTCTTGATCAGAGTAGACCAGTGACTTTTTAGGCTTGCATCATGAACACAAAGTCTCACACATCAGACTCTTGGCTAAAGCAGTACAACATTTTTATAAAATTACCAGTAGTTTTATCAAGTTACCAGTGATTTATCATCATAAGTGGGATAAGTGGTACTCTTGTATTTTTAATAAAAAAACCCCCAACCCTCAACTTCCATAAGTTGCCTACAGTCATCTATTCTTGTGAAGTACTAATATTGCAAGTCAGAAATGTCTATAACAGAGGTGGACTCTGGGGGCTCTAATAGAAACGGAAATGCTCTCACTTGTCTTTAAAACAATGGAAATACATTGTTCATATTTGTACAGACACTTTCCATCCCAACTCTTTTTCTCCAAACCCTTGGATTGCACAGGCTAGCAAAGTAGTGTAACATCAGAAATAGTAAGAGGAAAATAATATTAATTCATCCTTTGTATAAGAGCCAAAGTAAAACTTCAGCAGTATGCAATGAGGAATAACAGAGGTCCAACTTTCATTTAGGAGGGTGGAGGCATAAAGCTGCCATATAAGTGGCTCCGTATTGGTGCATTTAGATACAGGACTCCTAAACTCATGCTAGAATCATAGAAGCTGAATATTGGAAAAATATTGATCACCAAAATTAGCTTTTACATGTTTTCTTTTCCCCTTGATTGTTACTTTGCCATTATTATTCTCATATAAACATGTTTTTGTAGGGAGCTGTGTCCCATTAATTTACCTTTTTAATTGTTACCTATTACTTCAAATGTTCACAAAAGTTTTAACCCTCTGCTTTGTGAATTCCATGTTTATTTTGAGTCCAGGCTTTTTTACACAGTCCTGGTGGATATCAGAGTCCATTCAAGGAGAGAATTTATGAGAAGTTTAGGAACTTGCTAATAGCTCTCCACATCTGGTGATGAAAAATTTTCATACCTGGGGGGACTGCATGGATGATGGAGGGACCTAGTGAATAAAGAAAGTGGTTTTAATAAGTGCAGTTAAGTGACTGTGGGACTGAAGAGTCCTGATCTAACCATCTGTCAAGCTGGTAGGTACTGGGGGAGATTCTGGCTTTGCTTCCCCAACACACCTGACTGCTCAAATACCTAAATTTTCTGTTATCATGCATTTTAAACCAATCTTTCACTTGCTGTTTCAGTCTTGTATTAGTTTGTTTTCTCTGTGAGAGCTTGCGAAGTTTGTGGAAAGAAATCTACCATGTTACCATCTACGACCAAATCACAAAGCACAGAAATCAATACCCCAAATCTGACTGAAAAAAACGCAGACTTGCTTGTATTAAAATGCACAAAACATGCACCTTTTAGTGTTACCTTTGCTCCAAAGTGAATTTGCTTTTGCTGTTATATCATACCAGCTCTTTTCCTGCCCACTCTGCCCCCAGCTCAACATGTGTGTTGTCTGTGACTACAGGTCAAGACGGTGTAAAACCAAAAGCAGTAATCGCATGCAAGGGTGGGGGGAGAACCCCTGAGCATAATAGGATAAAAATGGTTCTGTGATCCCTAAATGCGGACAAACACTTCAGTTGCTGGTTGGCACCAGAAACAAACCTTTGCCCTGAAAACAGAATTGAACCCAGCTGCCTGACAGACACATTCATTTCCTTCTCAGGGGAAAAGTAAATGGATTACCCAGGAGTTTTATGCTTATCAAGCAGCTAGGGCAGTCTACAACTATTTGTTTCCCGATTTCTGTTTACATGTGATCAGGACATAAGGTTAGAAAGACATTTATATAACAAAAGTATTTATAAATTCTGCATTTTTGAATCAGAGACTTCTTTCTGTGTCTTCTACTGCCAAGTCATCTGCAAAGTAGGTATTAGCAAATTGCCTATAGGGTTATATTTTTAGTGCTATATTTTTAGTGCAGCATTAAAATGCCTTCTTAGATTTTTGTAGCAGCATTGTCTATTCCCCCATAGTTTACCGTCACATTTACTTGTTATTAAGTCTGGTATATTTAAAGATGTTCAAATTTTTCTGCATTATAACCATCTTATTTTTTACATTTTTGCAACTCTATTATTAGGCAGATGGTTAGAGCCTTAATTCATTGTAGATATACAGGAGTCCATTCTTCTTGAAAACTGAGTCCATTAGATGCCTATTAGCATCTTTTACTTTTTTTTTTTTTTTTCAGAAAAATCAACTCACAACAAAAAAACCTTACAGAAAACTACCCACATCAAGCAGTACAGATAAGAAACCACTGCTGTGGATGTTTTGCCTACTATTAGTTTTGAACTTATGATGATACAGAATTATCACTAAGTTCTTATAGATGACCGCAGAATCTTTCAGCAAGAGAGATTCCCCACAGCTTGCCTTGCAGATAATAGCCTACCTGCTTTGCACAAAAGAATACTGCTCTCTAGTGGAATATGGGAAAAGATTCCATGACCTCACCACTTAGCTTCCTCTGCCTGCATTCTTAGCTTTTTGCAGATGAAAGGCAGCTTAGCTTTGTCCTAGAGTTATGACATGTTATGATATATGGCTACAATTACTGTGATACTATACTGTGAAGTGGCTTTTCTTTTGTAATCAAGTAAGAGAATTTTTCTCCCTCCAAACTCCTCTGTAAATTGAAATCAGTGGATTTTCCTTTTTTTTTTTTTTTTTGAGAATGCTGATGTCTATATCAAGAGCATGGAACTAATAACTATTTAATTTACAGGGGAACTCATAATAATTTAGCTGGCATAAGGTTAATTTGGGAATGATTAATAGCTACATTTCTACAGCTGGAAATTTTAATAATCTCTTTCTCTGGAATTTATAGTGATAATATTTTATATTCAGAATTTGCTTTCTGTTGTGATCATTGCCTCCTTTGGAGTGTGAAAGGTTTTCTGAAGCAGGGATCAGGTTGTACAAATCTTTCAATACATTCTGTCTGTCTCAGCAGGTGGGACACTATGAAAACACGCATGCACGCACAAAATGTGGTGCTTACAGTTTCCTTCCTCCAGGGCTAGTTGTAGATCTGTCATCTGTTTGGCTAGACTTGATGGGATCAGGGCTCCTTTGACAGCATTAATCGCTATCACTACTCACAGCAAGCCTGCAAGCTAGTGAATTGACATGCTGGACATACTTAAAATGGGCATGTAGTGCAGGACTGAAATGAACCTAGCCCGGAATGTGCTGTAAGTGTGCATTCAAAATAGGCATACACTGCTTTGAGGTATTACAATGTTAAACCTGGAGCCAGCTGTTTTCTGAAGATTTATTTTCAACGTCTTGTCCCTTAGGCACTGGAAAGTAACTTAAAACATCATCTGCAAAAGAGCTGGTTAGTCAGTGCGTGGAGTGCCTGGTTCTTGTTTTGTTTCTGGAAATGGAGGCAGTCACACTAGGTTAATGCAGGAATTTTCTGAATAGTACTGTACTGAATAGCTGTTTAAGGCACTTAGTTTTAAGAATGAAAATAGAGGTGTATGGAAAGATATGTAACTAAATACAATATTTTTTTCCTTAAAAGAAAGAAGTAAATGGCCAAATTGAACCAAACCAAAAAAACCACAAAACACAGCAAACAAAAAAAAGCCTCCTTGAGCAGGCAAGGAAAGTAAGCATAGGATGGTTGCCTCAGATGTTTTTTACTCCTTTATTTTCTGAAGAGTGCCCTCACCATTCAAGTGAGGATTAGAAATTCAGAAATTTCTAAGTATCAGTTTAGAAAATTGTGAGATGCCAAAATTCATTGGCAACTATACTGAAACCAATGTATCAGAAGAATAACTCCTCTTCAGAGAAACTCAAAGCACTTGAAACTTGTTCTGTTTTGTACTGTTGACTAGTCATTAACAATTTTGGAAAATTTTCACTGGTCACAAATTGTACAAATAGGAACAATTTCCACTTACACTGTATTCAGTAATGTGGTGTATTTTATTCAGAGATATCTGCTATGTTGCCATCACACCAAAATGGACACTTTCTCTTTTGTTTGGCAAACATAGATGGCTGTCCATCACTATGAGTTTCTGCTGCCATCTATGCTGGAAATTAATTCCTAAATTAGAATCAACCCCCCAAAATGTGGTAAATTTATCATTGAAACATGGAGGGGTTGAGGATGAAGAAATTCTTGTCTTCTTCTACTAGCAAGGAAATTAAGGTAGAAGATGAAGTGTTAAAATTATATAAGATTTTCACTGGTGCTGGGAATAGAACCCAGATCCTTTGCCTCCTACTCCTGTGCATTAACCAGAGTATTATGCTTCCTTCCCTGGAGTATTTACAGTCATTCATTTCTACTGGTAATGGAAAGTTTTCCTGGGGGTGGGAAGAAAAACTATAAATGGAGAGTACAAACAAAACCATCTGGAATATAGGAAAACAGAAGAAGAAATCATCTGCAAAATCTGGTAGCGTGATATAGAACAAATAATGAACTACGGCTATCATGCAATAGCTTTAATGCATATTAAAGCACATATAGCAGAGTGATCCTTGATAGTTCTCAGATGCCTTTAGCACTGAAATTGCAGATTACAAAACACAGATATTCATTCTGTGTCATGACAACAATATTCAAGTTATACATCAAGGTTTTCATTGTGGAGTGTACAGGGATAACATAGAAAGACCATGGGTTTCTCCTGAACAGACTTGCCATACATGGTGTTACTACTGGAAATGTGGTTTCTGATAGACTGAGAAAAATTTCCTTCTGCCTCAATACAAAATATTGACATTTTCTTATTGACTCAGTAATTATCATTAATTAATTGGGATGGATGATTGTGAAGCACATTAAACATAATGAACACTATTTAAGTGCCAAGCAATATTATTATTGATTTACAGTATCTTTTGCAAACATTGGGGCTTTACAGAATAAGAAAAACAATAACTAGTACAGCACATGTTTGTTTTATTTTTTTAAAGTTGAATTATATGGGTAAATGACAAAATAGTTAGAGTGAAAAAATCTTTCAAGCCAACATTCAAAGGAAGTCAGGGAATTAGCTGTTCAGCTTTCATCTCAGAGAGTGCAACAAAATGAGAAACAGATGAGAAAAGCCACATTGCTTAGAATAGCACATAGTAAAGTTGATAGACGAGGTTATACATCAAAAAACTAATTATATGTTCAAGACGAGCTTTGAAATGTCTGTAAGTAAAGAAGAGTAGAATCAAAATAGCCTTCAGCCACATATCTCCTAGTCTTATGGGTCACAATCCCTAGATATGCACATGAAAACATTCCTTTTCATATGAACATGTCTCATATCTAAGTCCATATTATCTCATGTCTAAGTCCATCATTTCCATGGCACAAGCAGTGAATATGTGCATCAAACACACATGGTGGGGAAAAAGACTTGGTGTTTCCACAGCCAGAGAGTGGAGATGGAGCTTTCAGGACACAGAAGGACCCTCTAAGGAGATCCAAGTGCTTGCTAATTTCTAACTTACTTTTGTTTTTCTTCTTCATCTTCCATCTGTCAACTATCCTAAAATATTGTTGTATCAGCCCTAACAAGTTTTACCAAATGCACAAGAATTTTCGTTTTGCGTTTGGAGAAAGGAAATGCTGGACATTTACATCCCATAGGGAGTAATTGTGTATGCTGAAGTGTTAAATTTTATCTGGAGATATCTACTTCAAAAGCATGTGTATGTACAAAATACTTTGATGCTACATCTGTCTTCTGTGAACTCTCACACTATTTCTTCGCAATATTTAATACATTGGCCATAGAGACTATTTTGACCATCAGTAGGACCTTGGGCAATGAAACATAAAGAATGAAAAAGGACTATTACACAGTTATCAGACTGGGTCTTGTATCCAGAATTATATTTCCAAGGTTTCTGGAGTCCACATTAGTGTTTTCAGTTCAGGGCAGCTCAGGTGCTTTAGACCAAAATTGTTCTCACAGCTCCTGAAAGTTTCCAGATCACAAGTTTGGAGGCATGTGCTAAATTCAATGGAAACAGCAGATCCGTCATCAAAGGAGGCAGCTCTTGAATGTCCCTTCATTGTAACATTTTAATAACTTTGCTCTTATTTTCAATGAATCAGTATCTCATGTCCAACTTCTAAATAGCATTTCTCAGAAGGGGAAAAGAAGAATACACAGGGAAAAGTGAAAGGAATACAATAATGGAAGTACTAAAAAAAGACGGAATTTAGCTTGGAATCCCCAGAGCTCATTAACCCCTGGCTGTCTTGTTAAAAGTTAAAAGAAGGGCATTTGGAGTTAATATTGTGTTAATACAGTGTTTAGAAGCTATATTGGCTTGCTTTATTAACTATGAGCTGTACAAGGTACAGCATTTGCAACAGTACAATGGAGATGGTATTTAGATTGCATTTCTTATTGGTTTCTAATCTCCTGTTGATAGGAAATGTGACTCAGTCGTCTTAGCTATTTCAGATATTTGTATCTGTGACCATGAGAAACTGCAGGCATGGCTGTCTGCATTATTAGGAGAAATGGACTGCTGTTTCATAAGTCCAGTGAAGTCCAAAGGAAGTGACTATTTAAGCTCTTGCTTAATAATCACAATAACGAATTATTATTATTTTGTTATTTTAAGCAACTTATTCCTAAAAAGGAATAAAAAAAAAATCTTTCCATGGTTTTTTTCAAACATTTGGGCTTCTAGGAGGAACTTAACTGTGCTGCTTAGGATTTTTTTTTTGAGAACTGATTCTCAGACATCTAATATAGATGACCTGTAGGGAGCCAACAATAGGGCTGGAGAGGGTCTTTTCACAAGAGTATGTAGTGACAGCACAAAGGGTAATAACTTTAAACTGAAAGAGGGTAGGTTTACGTTAGATATTAGTGAGAAAATCTCTAATCTGAGGATGGTGAGAGATGGGAACAAGTTGTCCAGAGAAGTTGTGGATACCCCATTCCTAACAGTGTTCAAGGCCAGACTGGATGGGGTTCTGAGTAAGCTGGTCTAGTGAAAGGTGTCCCTGCCCATGGCAGGGGGGATGTTGGAACTAGAAGATCTTTAAAATCACTTTCAACACAAAGTGATTCTGTGATTCTATGAAAAAAAAGAAATCTTAAACATTTACTAGGGTAAGAGTTATGCTTCCAAATGGATATTAATCTCTGATCATAACTAATGAAAAAGTTACTACTGAATCCTGAGAGATAAAGACATATTGGAGGAAATCTAAGCTCTGTCAAAGTTTGTCTAGCTTTTTCATTTGACTTTAAACAGGGTATGATTCAGTCAACAGAACAGATGAACAATTAATATGAAAAGGGTGCTAATTGCTATACTTAATGCTGATCTGAAAGATTTTTCCATCTGAAAACTCAACCATTTAATGAGAATTTGAGAGTAAAGTAATACTTACATATGCTTATTTTGGTTCCTGTTAATAAGCAAATTGGCAGAGCTACATAAAGATGGTCTTACATTGTCGAGATCAGTATAGAGAAATGTACTAAAAATCCTGTTGTCTTTTTCCTTTAGCTGCAATAACCCCCTGATTGTGATATTGGGGAAAGGTAGTATCGGATACCAACATTTTATAGTGTTTCTAAGTCCTGTCAATTTCTACACCGACCTTAAGTTGATGGTTAATTAAAACTCAAAAAGCACACTGTTTAATCTCAAAGTGTCTATTTCCATTCATGGGACAAGATTTTAAAAACTCCAGTCAAAGACTGGTGGCAAGTTGTAATATTCATAACTAAAGGAGAATGTATCAGGTCTGCTAATTGTCTTCCCTGTACCAAATGGCATCAGATTTCCAGTTGCTTCCAGATTGCATCAGATTTCCAGATTGCTTCTCTCAATCATGATAATCAACTTTGAATTAATACAAAAGAAAAGGAGAAGGAAAATACTAAGTAGAAAGAGCAAAAATTAGAGAAGGTGAGAAGTTTCTTACCAATTGGTTATCTTCTGCGAAACTCATCTTCACATTATCTGAAGCTTTCCTGTGACTGGGTTTGCATTATTAGGATAATGTATTTCCAAGAACCTGGGAGAAGAGCTTGATTTTTTACCTCAGTCTTTTGGATCAAATTCGTAATTTTTGCATCACTATAATTTCCGTTGTTTCAATGGTTTGAAGCCAGTGTGCAGCAAATTAAACAGCCCTTTGAATTACATTGTTAGTGAAGTGTACCACAATGAAGTTTTAGGTATGGTATTTCTAAATAAAGAAAAACTTTGATTTAATATGATTTTATAAATATCTGTCACTGACTTCCAGACAAAGAAGGGTCCTTGCTTTACATCAGAATTCAGACAAAAAAAATCACTGAGTTCAAAAGCATTGAAGCTAAGTAAACTCAGTCCATTAGAAGCAAATACAAGCCAAACTTTCTCACTAAATGTTTTTACAACATTCACTATAAAAGTTGCTTACTATGGAAACTTAATTAAAAACCTCTTGATCTGCTGATCAATGTCATCTCTGCTTAAACTATGAACAATTCATGGGTAGTTTTGGAAGTCAAATTCCAGATCTCAGACTGTGGTAAGTTAAAAAATGTCTCTAAATTTCCTGGTGAAAATTAGCACACAAAATTCTTTTTATTTTTTTACTTTATTGACAAAAGCCTAATGTTCTTCTCTGAAAAGGGCTATGAAGTTTGTAGATGATAACTAGTCATCCATGGAGATCAATATATCTAATTCTGCAGACATGTCATATATCCACTATCACTTTTTGTGTTAAACTAATAAAAAGTAGACACATTTTTTGGGCGCAGCTTTTAGAATATGCAGTGTGTGCTGACTGAAATCAGAGAGCTTTAATAAACTTAAGTGTGTTCTATATTTCAGTCTACAGTGTGATGATATTACATAACTGGCAAGATATTTCCTTCAGTCTTTGCAAATGTTGTAAAATTTTATATAAAAAGCATAAAAATTTTATCCCACAGTTTCTTGTTCCTGTTTTTCCTGCGACCATGCAATTGATTTCTTTTTCTTTTTTTTTTTTTTTTTTAAAGCTAGGAGAACTTCATACTCTAAAAAGTGATTATGTTTTAGTATTTGATGTGTATGATTCCTTGAAGTCATGCAAGACCTATTAACCCTGATAGTCTGGACCATATTAGAAAAAAAGTTTAATCCTGATTCATTCTTACGTTCCCACAAAACAATGTGGAAAATATGCCTAAACACAGAATTTATTTTCAAGATGCATCTTAATCATTCTGATTAATAGATTTTCTCGAAGTTTGTGGACAGAATTGTACAGATTTCTTGCATGCAAATTTCTTCCCTGTACATATTACCAGAGTATATTTTTATATATTCAATTTACTGTTTCTTTGCATGAGCTCCTTCCCAGCTCTTCCAAGTGTGCTCCAATATTGAATTCACTGTTAATATGGATGGATATTGCAAAATAGACAGACCTTTTACCAGGTTAAACCAGCACTACAGCATTTTAAAAAATATTTTCATATTAATAATAACTTTTTTTCCTTTTCTTTATTTGTTTTCATTTTGACAATTTTGTGACCCTGTTGAAGATGACTCAAGGTTTTTACTCATTCTGTCTAAAATCCTGCAGATAAAATCATAAAGGTAAAAATCTATGAGTTGATAGATGTGCTGCTCTGTATTTCTAAGAGATTTAACATCTTGACATATGACCTGCACTGCTGACATTGTAATATGCTTTGCGTTATTTCAATAAATTAAGAGTTTAAGGTTAAAAGCTCTGAAATGCTCAAAATGAATTTATCTGTGATGTACTGTGATGATCATGCTTTTGTTTAATCTATATACGGTTATGATAATGCTGTAATTTCCAATATGCTGCTAATCATGATGCAGTCCTGTTCACGGTTTTACCTAGTGTTGTTCAGTACTGAAAAAACAAGAACCTGAGAAACAAAAAGACATATCTCAGAAAGCAGCTGTTTGCTGGTAGACAAATAACTTCAAAGAACTGCAAGAAAAAAAATTTTATTCCACTTTTGTCATTGATTTTCCACATTGGATGCTTTGATAAGTAAATATTCTGTGTCCCACTCTACAAATGGGATTATTGTCTCAAACCTATCTTCTGGAGTATTGCTGTACTTCTAAATAATATAAATCTGCTCAGGTACTACAATGCTGAGAATGCAATCATAACAGTACAAGAAAGAGGCAGACATTTAAGAAGTTCCTTTTTTGTTTAAAATCCAGGGTCAAGTAGAATATTCTGGTATGTAGGACACCCGTTTGGAGTTAAGAATAAGAACACTGTTCTCGATTTTGCCAACAATTTACAAACTTTGAGCAAATTAGTGAACCATCAGTACTCTTCAGCCGTGAAATTTGAATATTCCTCTTCTGTAGCTTACTTTGAGATCTATGAATATAAGGATCAATGTAAGATATAGGCATTCATATTATACAGTCATTTCAAATAAAACGGAATATGTGTTATACAGGACACTACCTTACAGTACAAGGTGGTTTGAAATTACCTTCTATTTAAAAAAATTCATCTTATGCAAAACCTGTCTCTCTCTCTGCCCCTCTAAAAGACATTTTGCTGCTCTCTGGTAAACTTACTGCCTAATTACAAGTTACAACCCCATATTTTCCTTTAGAAACATCTTTAAGATAAATTTCATGCTGAAATAATATTTTTCTGCTTTTTCCAAATGTCAGTTCCAGATATATGTATGCACAAATCCATTATTTAGTCAAGAATTCACTTTGCTTAATCTCTTATTAGTGCTAAACAAAGAACTCAAGGTGAAAAAGAACTTTCTTCACAGTGGTCCTTTCTTTCTTTCTCCTCAGAGCACTGGGGGTTTTTTTGAAGTTCAGATTCTGCTTATAATTATGCTAAAAATATCAACATGATGACAGTTACCTAGTCCAAATATATGTGGAAGAAACTAGTAGAAGGTTTGGATCAGTATCATCTACATTATTGCCAGGTGCAATAAGAGAAGAAAGGGAGATACTGAAGAGAATAAACATCTTCATATTGTGCAATGAAGCTGGAAGAGGTATCTAGAAAGGGTTTGAGCTTGCATGCGGGTGATGCTTAATTTTGGGGCTACAAAAGGAAAGAGGGCACAGCCTCGCCCCCTAAGCCAGTGAAGAGCAAAAATATGTAAGTTAGTTCTCCCTTGCACCTGACTTATTGCCAAATCACATGGTCATACAGCGCTATATAAGCAAAGCCATGTGCCTTCTATGCTTCCTGGAGTCTGCCCTTCAGCACAGATACAGGAATCTGATGAGAATTATTTGAATGGCATCCTGCAGAGTTTAGGTGATCCTACAGTACTCACACTTGATTGAGTCTGGATTCCTGGTGACCTGGGAAATCCTGGCATTGTCTACATCATGATGTGAGACCATGGAGTCTGACCATAACTTCCAGCTGTCTGAAGCTTCCTACTAAAAAGATTTGGGATGTGTATACTGTACATATCTCTCATTGCAGAGACTGATTACAGAGCACTCAAAAGAATTGTTAAGAACTAATCTATTTTGTGTTTTAGCCATTAAATCTTTTCAAGCACTTTCGTAGTGAAGAACGAGACAGAGCAGCTAAGTTATTGCCACCCTACAAGTAAAATTTCCAGGGCTGTTCTAGTCTTCCCTGTCCTTCCTCCAAGTCTTTCCTCATCCACTCCACCCTCCATTTAAAACAGTGCAAAGCAATTATGTTGAGGCTAAATTTATAATGCTTAATCTCAGTCCAAAAGAAAAACATTTTTTGAAAAGTTAATAAATGTATTCCAGAATTCCACTGTGCTGGGATTCCTGTAGGGCTGTGAGTCCAGCACATAAGTTGCTAGAGCTCAGTTATGTCGCCTTTTAGAAGTGACTCTACTTGGCTAGATGTATACTTCTTGTTAAATTTTGCCTAACATGAAAGGGAAGTCACACCTGAGAGTTTGTGGGAGCCTTTGTTTGTTTGGTTTGGTTTTAATAATCGCAAAAAAGGTCTAGAAGACTGTTATTTTTAGATTATTTTTTCCTCTCCTATTTATTAGAAAAGTAGATCCTGTCTAGACTTCTAAAATTCACAGGAGTGGAGGCTAATGAACTTGCAGCCTCTGGTATACTCTAGAACTTATAGCAGGACAGACCATAACTCTCACTAGCCTATGGTTTCCTGTCTGTAGATCATACTAGTATATCATAAGAGAGTAACAGAGGAATGCGGCACAGACAGTAATGCTTCTCCTACTCTGCCCTCCTAGCTTCCAGCGAATGAGATGTAGAGACTTCCTGAGTTCGATTTTGTTCTTAGACTGATCACCTCAGTGAATAATGGCATCAGAAGGTTTGAGAAAGAAAAGTGTGGAACTATATTGGGATAGCTAACTAATAGGAGAGACACCTTCATGCAGGTGATGTTTATCCTTTTCCCAGCACTGGAAGTTGCTGGGAGTGAATAACTGTGCAGGAGAAAAAACTCGTGGTTTCAAAATATTGTACTCTGTTTAGTGGAGGAGGAAAGCTTACATAACTGCAAGGAAAAACTGAAGATGGAAGCTTTTTTTTTAACTATGCTGAAAAATAGATACAAGTTGAAAAAGAGAAAAGCAGTTCAAATAAAATTCATTTGAAAAAATATTATCCACAATATAATAAATAACTTTTATATAAAATAACTTTCATTAACATTTATGGAAACGTACAAAATGGTACTTGAGTACATGCTAAATGTCATGCTTTTCAGATTTGTAAGTGCTACATTTGGTCTACTCATACCAAAAATAGCTCCTGAAACACTAGTTGGAGCTGAACACTTGGAATCAGTCTATAGGCTAAGGTGTCTGTGTTTTTCATTGGCATCTCCTTCAACACTCTTTTTTTGACCTTCAGCTAAGGAAGACTCTGTCAGTCTGGATAAGTGTTTCCTCAGCTAAAACATGCAGCACATCAGGAGGAACTGAAAGTCTACAAGTTCCAAATTTCCGCCTACTGTTTGCAAATTAAATACAAATGTGAACAGCAGGAGGCTGACTTTTAAAACAGACAAGTGTTACCACACATTTATAGGATGGCTCCTCTTCAAATCTCTATATTGGCTTCCCTTCACCTTCTGCATCTAATTTAAACTCCTGCTTCCTGATTTATGGCTGTCCTATGGCCTCTGCAGCATGGCACAGAAAGGAGACTTATGGAGGCAACAGAGAAAAATTTTGAGGGAGCAGACACCGAAAAAGTGTGAGAGACTAGAAAGTGTCATCACTAGTGGGGCTTTAAGAGACAGTTGAAAACTGTGTGGTGACCTCTACAAGCAAACAAGTCAGGGAAAAGAGTAGTTCCTCTTCGCAACTCAAATTTTACTAACTCAGGAGTGTCTGAGGACATCCCCCTCATCTTTCAAACTTCTGCTAATTAGCTGTCTGTGTAGTGTATATTTAACTATTTCTTGCTTTTCATTTTTCTCTTTACTTCCTACCCTAAATTATTTCCTCACTCACATCCTGTTTTAACATATTGCCTATGATAATATTCTAGTGTTTCCTCTGTTGTCCATAAAAATCTTTACCTCATCTACTTGAGCTCGGTTCTTTCATTTTTTTCTATCAAACTTCCCTAGCTTTCTCTATAAATATATTTGCTGTCATTTTTCTATAGATGCTAAAACTTCACATTTATATCAATTCTCCTAAAGTACTATTCTTCTGTATTTCCATTTGCACAAGCAAGGCATGATCTGAACATCACTGTTTTTCTACTTGATATCACTCTTCTTTCATCTGTGTAAATGCAATCTCCATCTAGTTTGAAGATCACTTCATGGTTACTATTGTAATCTTGTGACCATAGCAAGGACCTTTTTCTCTAGGTACAGTAGGCCCATAGTATAGCAAAATTATTCTTGCTGACTTTATGTCTGAAGATAAAACTACATTATGGAGAAAAGTTATGAAGGGGTAAGATCAGTCCTAACTTCAAGATGTATTTTGGTTTCAGAGTGTAAAGAGAGACTACTTCAGAGGCTTGTGGGACTAATCTGTGCATTTCTATCAAAAAACATGTACTTCCCAAAAACTTTTCAAGTCCTTGATACTATTCCTGCTTCCTCTTGAAGCTTCTTGTGGTTTATCTGCAGAATTTACAGAAATCTTTATTCAGAAAGTAACAACTAGCAGATTTTTTCAGCAAGAATAGGATTTTCAGCCCTATGCTTTTTAAATCAGGTCAACATGTCCTAGCATCAGTTTATGAAAGCTGTGACACTAGTCTGAAATCACACCTCTGGGAGGGAGGCAGGGAGGCAGGGACAAGATATCTAATAGATGCATTCACGCCTGCTTCTTAGTATGGATTATGTGTGAGTATGTGTGTAAATAAAAAAAGGATTGTGTTTTAATGTAAGAAATCATTTCTTGTCTCTGTTTGTACACTGGCAAGATACCTAGCTGTCCATGTATTTTAATATCTAGCTACTGGCTATTGAAATTACAAGGGGCAAGAAACTATAATTTATAAAACTTTGGTTTCCCTGGGAGGTAATTTTCTCATAGCTGGGGAAACCTGAACCTCGCAGTTTTATCTCCTGGCTCTCATTTCAGTGGTCTCCATCTCCAGGCATAAGAGTGAAGTAGTTCAGAATCCTTCACCAAGTCAGACAGCTGTAGGTACTTAGTCTGCAGTAGTACTGATTCTTACATCTCAAAGCCTCCTTGACGATGTCAGAAGTAAGGGGCTATTTTTAGTAGTGGATATAGAGCTGAATAAAAGAAAAAAATCTGACTTCTGATGAGAATAGCTTGTACTTCAGAGGTATACTTTCCCCTTTGTATTTCAGCAAGTTTTTTTTTTTTTTTTCTGAAGAAGTTTTGTCTGGATTAAAAACCTCTGGTAGCATTCACTTACATGCTTGGATTGGCTCTTCAGCTGTATGGAATGTGATTAAAAGAGGTTCTGCTTCAAGAATGGCTCTTGAACTTGAGCCAATCCACTTTTGACAAACCAGAGTATAAAGGATATGTGTGTGTGCAAGCATGTGTGTCTTTTATTCTGCTTCTTTAAGGCCTGTCTGATTTTGGAAAAAAAAAGTAACAATGAAACTTAGAGTCGCTGGGATTATGGAAGAACTATCTACTAAAGAACCATTAGCTGTATCACCCAATCTGCTTGAAAACATAGCTCATGAGTAAGGAGACATTAATTTGAAGCCAATTTAGATCCCATGGGCTTATGTGATAGGGGAAAAAATGGCATAAGGTTATAAAATGACATTTCAGAGGAAACTGAAGAAGAATTTGAATATAAGAGTGTGGCAATCTCACAGGCAGCCCTTGAACTCTCAGGCAAACTACTTTTGATAGTAGTATAATCTTTAAAATTTCAAGTATGGGGTCGTAATGCAAGAAACTAATTCTATGCCTGTTCATACTCCCCTGTGTATTGTTCAAAAATTTAACATGTTGTTATGATTGTTTTGCTGTGCTGGAAAGATATGTGTATGTCTCGTTATTTCTCCTTCTCATGCATGTGTGTGCACATATACACACTTGCAAATAATATACCCTCTGGAAATGTAGAAGCCAGTCTTTAAGACTATTTGTGGACATCGGCAAATATATGTTAGACATAGACTTAATAGATGTTAGGTGCTAAAATACCTTTAACTAATATCTGGTCTATTCTGGTATGAGGAGTGTTCATTTGATGAGTTGGATTTTAAGATTTCCAGACTTTCACAGTATAAATTGTCAGTGTGAGGCTGATGTTGCACTTTATGTTTTTTTTTTTTATTTTTAGATATACAGATGGTCAGTTCCGCTGTATTTTTTACAGGTTCTTTTGGAATTCACAATACGTTTGTAGGTACAGATAGAGTGTTATGTGGGATGGAATTGCAAAGGTTTAGCTTGTAATACCTCTTGGGAGGATGGTGGGGAGGCAGTCCTGGCTTTCTTGGAGATGAAGGTAAATAATGGATTGATCCAGTCTTATTCCAGGTAAGAGCTTCTCCCTGTTTACTCAAAGACTTCCCTCTCAAATCTTTGTCTTCTTCAGACAAAGCCAATTATCCACCTTTAAAATAATTATTCTCTTTTGTGTCCTTTGTGCTTTCAACTCCTGCTCCTCCCACCAATGGAAAAACCTATGTGAGCTCATTTGAATCCTATCAGGTAAAATTAGATTTAAAAATTTAACCCACCAATGAAAGAGGTTTGAGCTAATCCTGATCAATTTTCTAAAGCAGATTAGGACTCACTTACATGATATTTTCAATTGGAAGTTACAGAAAAGTAACGAGCAACCAGAAGTAGAGCATCTTTACTGACACAAATAGAGCTAGAAGACACATTTATGATTTTAGAATTCCCCTTGATTGCACACAAATTAAGGTCAAGAGCAGAACTCCAGTAAATTTTCAGTGATGAAGTGTCATCCCAGAAGCTTTACTTTATGACTCACGCTGTGCAAAAATCGAAGGGAAACATTTAAAACCATCGTGCTCCTAAGGTAAAAGCTACATATGATTCAAGCATAAATATCTCTATGAATAAACATTGCTACAGTTCACAATGAGTAAGAGATAGATATTGGATGTTTGTGCACGGCTAACAGCACTACAAGCTTGAGTGTTGGTGATTGTAAATACATTTTTTTGGAGCAAGTTAAAAGGCATATCCATTTCTTTCAAGTCCAATAGTGGTAATCATTGGTTTTAGTTGAAGTTGAGTCCAAAGGCAGCTTTTCCTTTTGTTATTAAAAAAAAAAAAAAACCAAACAAAAACCTAACTTCAAATGGAAAACTTTTGCTTCACTGCCCCTAAGAGGAGTTTAATTGAAAGAACTTGTCAAAATATATGTTGCAAAAACTTTTCTTGTTGATTTTTTTTGAGCTTCAGTTTTCAGCACTTTCTTCAGTGTTACAGAGATGTTGTATATCTTAACTTGGGCTTTCTTGGTTCTTGATGTGTGAAATTCCTCATAGATGGGACAAAGCAAATTTTGAAGAAGAGATTTGTCCTTATTATAAGCCATCATCAAAGAGCACTTAGAAAGAAGCAAAGATGGAAAGCTGATTCTATTTATGTTATGCACAGAACTGGCTCTTATTCACATGGCCAGGCAATTTTTTTCTGTTAAATCTGAGTTTTGTTTCACCAAGCCTGAACTTATTGCACACATTACTGGAGAAGAAGCATCTTGTTGAATAAAATAATCAGTATTTGTAATGAAAATTTGTAAGGATAATTTGTAATGATAATTATGAAGTGTCATGTAAGTAAAATTTTATAAGGCTGGTGAGTGTGAAGAGGTCATATATCTCCAATTTTCTAGCTTTATCATAAGTTCTCCTGGAGAACTTTTTGTATTTACCAGAAATTATTCATGTGTCATTATTACATATTTCAGAAAATATGTAATATTTTTAATATGGTACCACTGAAACTCAGTGTTCAGACATGCTTTTTCCTAAGGAGGTCTGTAACTGTTTTCCACAAAAAAAACAGTGGCTAACAAATTTTTTGGTTGGTTTAAAAAAAATTCTACAACCAATTCAAAAGTTGTGGAATCTCCATCCTTCAATGTTCAAAGCTGAAATAGAGAGAGCCATGCCTCATCGGATCCAACAGCTGGAGTTAGCAATGGGTATCTTTCTTTAAAGCAATATTCCTGAGACTATGTGAAGTCTCACAGTTGAAGAACAGAAGGTGGGAAGGGAAGCAATCTACAGGGGAAAACTTGGCAGAAAGTTTCAAGAAATTCGTCCTTTAATCAGTTTATTTTTTTATCAAAACGTAATGTGCTGAACATAGGAATTAAGCTTTGATAGTGCAACTAGTTCTGAATGGGTGAACTCTGCAGAGAGACAGGGATCCACTTTCCTCATTCAAATATGCTGTGATTCTAAAGGTATTCCCATGTCACCACTCTGTATAGTCAACTACCCAAAGAAGCGGGAAAAGCAGCATCTGTGAGAATCCTTCTTATTTATTTCTATTTTATTTCGCTTAGTTAAATTTAAATAATAACTTTTAAATAATTTCCTGTCCCTGTCATTAGTCTCCTATCTCACTGCTAATACAGTCAATATATTCAGCTTTTCTAAGCAATTCAATGGGAACTCAACCAGCCACTTATTATGCCTCTCTTTTATCCACTGTTGTAATTACAGAAGTGCCTTTTGGGAAAAAAAATATTAGACAAGTGAAAGGAAAAAAACCACCCACATTATACATAAATTTGACTGCAAATTGGTAATCAGATTTCCTTCCTGCACAGATTTCCTTCATACTAGTAAGGAGCCATATTCTCCTAATTCCCATGCAGATAAACTGAGAGCAACTAGCCGATGATATAACCTTATTGTTTTGCTCCTAACATAGATGTCATTCATCAGCAGAAATGGCACCTCCAGGGAGTGCCAAACGAATGGAAAGAACAAAACAAATTCTGTCAGGATCCTCCTTGAGCCTATCACTTCTGAATCATATCCCTTGATGAATATTTTAATCAATTAGTTGGCAGTTTACTTGATCCACATTTTTCACAAACTCTACTGTGTTTTACCTGGCTGCCCAGATGGAACACATCTGTCAACAAGGGCTAACTCGGTTAACCTAATCCAGAGCTAATGTGTGTTTCTAGAACTGAGGAAGCACTGCGGGGGAGTCACCCCAGAGAGATCTCATTGGCTGCTTGGTATGGGTTGTCTTGAGCTTTAAGAGTGGCTTACTTATGTACCCGTGCTAGTAACATCTTTTTTTACCTTATCATCACACGTACGTCTTAAGACTATGTGTGACCTGCTTAGGAAGAGAAGCCTGGTTTGTTCATGTGCCCTCATCAAGACAGAAAGGTACATCCAGGTAGGGCAAGAGAATAAAAGATAGCTGCCCATGTTCTTCAGAGTTCTACAGACTTCTTCACTGTGCTTTCCTTATTGATTGTCCATGATGTCCAAGCATCCATGTACAACTTTGTTATATTATTAACCATTCTTTATAAACATACTATAAAATTCTACAGAATTGGAATGCTCGTTACATTCCTTTTGCAGAAATACAGGTAGAAAATCTCTGTTCTGAATGGTTATTTTCTGGAGCATATTACCTTGTTGCATTTTGTCCTGATCCTGAGCTGGCAGTCTAGCAATACAGTACAGACAAATCACTTACATGGCTTCTACTATTCTGTTTTCTTTTCTGTGATCAAACCTGACTAATCCCTTCCAACTCAGAATATTCTTTGAATCTGTCAATCTGTGAATCTGTGAACATGGATCGCATTTGCACTGCATGGTGATCCATAATAATTGTTAAAAGCAAAAATGATCCAGATATTCCTTAAAGAATTAATGAGTATTGTTTCCACCCTAGGTGAAACGAAAATCAATGTCAACTCTCTGAATTTTGGTAACTGAACCCTTGCTTATTAGGTGAGTCACAGCCCATGTTGTCAGTTTCTTACTAACAAAAGAGTTCTATATGGAAACTTTGCAGAGGATTTAGGCCCCTTTTCTCTGCTTACTTACATGGCTGAAGGCGGCCTTTTGTATATGAAGGGCTTTTTTTTTTCTGATTTCCAATAGCATAGTGACGGTGACAACATAAGTTTTACCCAACTTATAACAACATGCATCTTAAGTTTCACTCTTTGTAGGCACAGAGGTGCATTTCCTAGTAGAGCATCAACTCCAGATATCATAGACACATATGACATGACTCAGTCACTCAGCCTCAGATTGGCATTGCATGTCTGCACAACACAGGGATAAAGGACTGTACACTACTTGCACTGAAGGTGTATATACAGTTAGGTCTTACAGGAAATTCAAACACTTAGTAGTAAAAACAGAGGGCATGCATACTTGTAAACAAACAGATTACACAAATCTGTAGGAAAAATAAGCAACATGAAGTTTCCTAAATTATTCTACTTATTTGTCCTTAAGTTATTAAATATTGTATGTCAAAAGCTTCAGGAAAATAACCTCAAAGTTTAAAGCCTCAAGTTAACCCAAAATTACACTAAAAGAGAAATCAATGGATACAGGCAATTACGTCCCAAATCTGAGGTACAGGATTGTAAAATAATATGTAAAAATACATAATTTTATGAGAAAAAATAGTATCTTCAGTCAAGGTGCAAGGCTGTATATTCAACTATTTGTTTTGGGGTTTGGGGGTGTTTGTTTTGTTTTGTTTAATTAACTATTCAGAACACTGGCAACCAGAATTTTAAGGTGAAATCAGAAATGAATTGTGACCTACAATATAACTCAAAGTGCTGATGCATTTTGGGAAGGGATAAAAAAATATTTTCTCCACTACAGCAGTAATGTGTGATATGATCTTATGAACAAAGGATTTTTCAGTAGCCTCCAGAACCAATACAGAGAATTTAATAACCAAGAGATTTTTCAGGAAAATTTGTTGTATACATCTTTCCCTTCATTTATTATGGTCCTTTAATTTAATTCACATAAAAATTTTGTGTATGTCACGGTTAACTATTTCCCATGATAATGAGTGAAAATCGTATTATTCTAGTGAGCTTTTATATGGTATCTATTCCTCCTCAGCTCTGAAGCTGAGAACCATACCAAAACTTAGTAAAGGTCTCAATTCAAACTGTTTTCCAGCTACATCTTAAGAGGAATATTGTTAGTATAATTGATATCAACTCTTTACATTGCAGCAAAGGAAAACCTCAGGAAATATAACACTTTGACTGTAAACAGGTCTACCTTACAAGAAATTTCTACTGAAATCTACTTTTTCTAGTAGGACTGGGTCCTACAAATGGGCTGTTCTCCTCTGTTAAGTCAGTGAAACAATTCAGTTTCAGTCTCTTACAGAAAACTGCTGTTAAGAAATAATTCATTACATTATATGGCATAACAGTTGCCAAGTTTGAATCAATGAAAATGTTCAAGTTTTGTTGCAGACGATTAGTGTGTCCACCCATGAAAATATAAGGGGCTCATGATATTTAAAAAGTTAAATCACCCTTCTGAAAAAAGTTGCTATTTTTATTGTAGAATTCAAAGATTTCATTATTTATAAAAATCTCAGTCTTCTGTCCAAAAGCGACCCCATACTGTTCAAACTGCAATGCATGCAGACTAAATACAGACATACCATGCTTCAAAGTACAAAATAAATATTCATTTGAGCAGAATATATTAATTTTGAGGAAGTGGTAATTCCAGCTGTCAGAAGACAGATCACTCATGTATAGCAGTAGCTCATTTTGAGTTTGGATGACCATTTAGATGACTGAGCCTAATTTTCATTGGCGCACAAGTATCAGACATTAATGTTTTTATCTCAGAGCTGACATCTTCACACTTCAAAATTAATCTTAAAATGTTCATGACAACAAGACTTTGTGAGATAGGATGATATCTGCACTATACCTAATTCCAGCTGAAGTTTATGAACATTTAGTTCAACAGTCTGTGTTACTTATGGGGGTAGTGTCCTGGGTTGCAGTGTATTCTATTACCATCCTCATGAGCTGTTGCAACCAGGTGGGGCAGTGTTTCCTTGCCTCCTCCCTCTGAGCTATCTTCTGCTTAATAGGCCCATCAATGCCTTGCATCATGACTCATCATCCCATTGTGAGATCCTCCACCCAGAGGAAGGAACCAAGCATTCCATCCTGGATATAATCTGAGATTCCGAACACCACAGACAACCCTTTCCACTGAATTCCCAGAGGACAGGAGCTACATAGCCACCACTGGACCTTCTGAGGAAGAGCAGCCCCTTTCTACAGGATCACTGCTTCAACAGAACGACATCCACCACTTCAAGAGGACTGCAGCCACCATTTTATCCGACTGCTACCACCACCCTGAACGACAGCATGTCAGGTTGTATCCTGACTCCGTCAGTTTAAACCAGTGTTTTCTGCCTTTATTTTTTTTTATAATTTCCGTATTAAATTGTTATTCTGATTTGGTGCCTCCCACTGGTTTGTTTTCAAACTAGTACAGGTGGTCTGCTTCCTCTGTTATCCTTTATCTTGGAACATAACTCTAGTAACTGTGAACCCCAAGATCGCTGGGTAATTCATTGGTGTTTGATGATCTTTCTGCTAGAAGCTGCCCTTGAGAAAGTAATTGTATAAAAGAAAGCTAATGGTGCCATCGGTCTGGTCTTTGATGAAGTAAAGTGTCAGTTTCATAATCCCCATCTCAGCAGATAATTTGTCTAGGGACAATATTCTTGGAATTTAGTAATCTCGGGTACACACGTGCATTTAATTGATGAAAATCTTGTCCTCACTGTTTCAGAATTCATGTTTACCAAATCTGTGTGCTACATATTTATTTCAGATCCCACATATTTCTAGAGCAGGAAATATTAAGTTAAACTCTCTTTGGATTTTACTTTTTGGAAGAAATGTAAAGAAACAAGAGTCTGTGTTTCTATGAGGTCTGTAACTGCATCCTCTTTTTTTGGTAGTATAGCACTGGTTGCCGTGAGTGAGATCTGTTTGGCCTGACACAGACACTACCATTAGCCAAATTTACTCTTGTAGTTCAGTGGAAAACTTACTACAATTACTAAAACCCCCAAATTCTGTTGGATTTCAGACATACTAAGAGGTATTTTTGTTTTCCATCACCTTCATGACCATAGTTCATGAAGTGAAAGCAAGTTTTATTCTAACGAAGAAAAGTGTTAAAAACTTAATTACAAACTTGGAAAGGAAATTACAGAAGGAAATACAAACAAATGGCGAACAAATCTCATTCATTCTTAACAATGAAGAAATTTCTTAGATATTCCAAAGTTGGAATTTCACTAGCCTGTCAAATAGTTCCTTCCCTCCTTTAAACTCTTTCAGACTTGCTTATCTGCATAGTTATTTTTCTTTTTTTTTTTTCCTTTTTTCTTCAGACTAGGATCTACTTACCTCTCACTTGTCTCAGAATAGCCATGAAGTTTTTCTGGAGAAAGGATTCATCTTTGCCAATGCAGAGATCTTTCCTGAGGCAGGCCCTTGATGTTTTGGACTGTGGTTTCTCTTTTTTAGTATCATCTCTTAACCTAAAAGCAGTCGTCAATTCCTTGTCAGTGGACCAAGGGAAAATGCAGATCTGAGGTTCATTCCAGTGCTGTACAAACACCAACTTATTCACATAAAAATCGTCAGTGCAAATGTGATGTGTATTTATCATCATATTTTAAAACAAGACATCTTAAGTACCTTGGATTTTCTTTTTATTTTTTTCCCTTCTACTCTTTATACACTGTTTTTCTGAGCTTCTAAATGAATAAATGAATGAAAAATGTTCATGTAGGAAAGAAGTTTAAATATTAATATCTTCCCTGATTATCATAAGCAGACAGAGACATGATAGAATTATACCTCTACTATACTCTACTATACTATAGCAGAGAAAACACTATCTGCCATTTTACAGACTGTATTCAGTTTTTGTTAATAGAGAAACTTCATTGGGAATTTACCATTAAAGGAAAATGTAAATGAGACAAAGGTAATTTTCTTGATCTAATCTGAGAGAGTGCATTTCTCTTTCAGGAATTTTTAAGACCCAAATTTAAAAACCCTGACATTAGAAGTTGGAGTGTCTGGCTCTAAAGCAGTCCAAGTAGCAGATTTTCTCCAGAGTATTTGCTCGCAATTAACCCACAAGACAATTAAGAGATGTAACAGGTTGCTCCTGGTACCTACCATGCCTAGGAAAAAAAAATCAACTGATCTAAAGCTGTAAATTTCTAATCAGAATTATTTTTCCTCATCTTAAAATAAAAATATTTTTAAAAATGGCCAGGACCTCTGAAGAAGTGCTTGAAGCATAAATGGGTTTGTTCCATATTCTTTTACAAAATCTGTTTTTGTTAGGGATAATGACTTCTGGCAGATTTCTGATCCCTGCAAGACAGGTGACTCCCCCACTACAAATCACCATGTGGTACCTCTGACAGCAACTGCTCTGGCTTACTTGCTTGACACATTTGTGAGCTTCTTTAGCTTATTAAACTGAAAAAAATTAATTCTCTTACCAAAAAATTAATTTAATAATTTTCACTTGCTCATAATATACAGTGGAATAAAAAAATAATACCTTATTAAGACAGTTATCAATATGAATGTGGCTCTGCAGAATATTGCAAATTTATCTAAGAAAAAAAGTTAAATAAATGCTAATTTCAAACCATTTGCAAAACCCAGACTCTGACCAAAGAAATTTTTGACAGCCAGAAACAAACAAAACTGGACCATCTGTACTACTTGAGTCATCTTCCTTTTCCTTCCAGAAATCAAAAGAAATTGTAGCACAAAATGACAGTCAGTTTCTCAGAGGCACAAGAGTATTTTTAAAAGGGATTTCAAATTTTTCATGGTTTCATCTTCGTCAGAGTCTCTCTGGGAAGGGTAATTCATGATCTATTTCAGGACATCCATTGGAAACCAAATAGAGGGAGACATAATAATGCCACAAAAAGCAGATTCTGTAAAAGATATTAACACACAAACAAAAATCAATTAAATTTGATTTTAATCTGGGTTAAAAACTAATTTAGAAAAAATTTAATCATTCTAAACTTGGCTTTAAGGTTAAGCTTACTTCATCGTAGCAGCCCAACTCAAACCTATATATCTATAATTTCCTGTCTTTTACTGAACTTAAAATTATGTATTTCAGAATTGACAAGGTAGAGGATATCATGCAGCTAATTTGCTATATTGTGAGAAATGTATATACATTTAAATTTTGGCTATTAACATCCCTTCTCTTGGAAAGAGTATAAAATGGCTTTTTTTGTTGTTATTTAATAGACTATATTTCCTTCTTAATCTCAGAATTTCCATCCCTTATACCTACACTTTTGTCCTGGTTAAGTTTCTTCCTAGTAGCTAGTATAATGGGGTTTGGATATAGTATGGGAATAATGATTTGTTTTCTGATTGCATTCTTTCTATGAATATTTTCTAAGTGGAAAACAAACCTTGACCTTCTTGAAACAGGACATCTGTTTGTTAATCTTCAGATATGTATGCCTTTGTTGTTTTAACTTTCTAAAACATCTAGACGGGAACATGAAGCCAATCTGGGATTTTTAATCAGAGTTCTAGATATACCTATTAATGAAAATTTGAAAAAAATAGTTAAATTAAACTCAATTTTCTTTCTCGCTCTTTTTTTTTTTTCTTAAACAACATTTTTGCTGTTCATATTACTCTGATGCACCAAGTTGTTTAACAAGATGGTTTTTTAATTTTGTTTTCAGTTGTTTATGTT
Source organism: Parotia lawesii (assembly GCA_003713295.1). Lineage (NCBI taxonomy): Eukaryota > Metazoa > Chordata > Aves > Passeriformes > Paradisaeidae > Parotia > Parotia lawesii. The sequence goes on from RAHM01000105.1 coordinate 155,750, forward strand.
CTGGACCACCAAGAGTCCAGTCATTGTCTTTACACTATATGTATATTTTCCACAGTGTTCCCATTTACTTAATAGCAATGTCATTTGAAATTGAAACTTTCCCAGTTTGCAGGAGTCAGAAAGTATTGGAGATTCATTTTATTAGGTAAAACAGCTTCTTTTACTTCAGCTGTGACATCATTCCATACTTCTTGTCTTCTGAATAGTTACAAATCTTAACCCAAAAGAATTCCCACATCTGCTTCCAGATGTGATCAAACCCCAGATTACTTTGTTCTGTCAGATATGGCAGGAGTAACAGACTAATTAGGCCAAATTCTTTGCTGGCATAAGTCTACTAGCTCACTGGAGTTATTCCAGCAAATTACTTGACTCACAGCTATTTAAAAGAAAAATAATGAGATATTAGTACTATCAAATCCCTTAGCCTTGCAAGTGTAACTTAACTACGTATTATAATCCAGTGGACAATGTGGGATACAGTACCAGACAGCATCATAATTTAGAAAAAAAAAGCTAGGGCATTTTTAACTAATGTAACATTATTTTCTCCATGTCTTATCATGAGTTGATATGCAACACAAAATCCTAGACTGTTCTAAAGGCCCAGTGGTTTTTTTAACTCTTAGGTAATTTCTTTTGTGTACATTAAATGATTTTTGCTTTACAGCCAACAAAACCTATCACTGATTACAGCCTACAGCTGCGATCTTCACATTTTGAAATGGGAGATGACCTTCAATCTCTGCACTAGCACCCACATCTTGGCAAATGTCTAATATTTTATCTTCTTGGAGAATACAGAAACTAACAATGGAATGTACTATACAGCAGCATGCCCCACATCTTGCCATTAAAGAAACCACAGAAAACAGCCAGATTCATGAGTAATTTGATTCTGTTCGCCAAGGTCTTGCTGTGATGGTTACTTTCACACGGAATACCTCTCAAGCACATAGCATACAATATCAGACTTTCTGACCTGGAAGCATAAAAATAGCAGGAGTAAAACAGTTTTAATGAGTGGACTCCTGCAGCAATAGGCCTGCTATCTAAGAAGAGTAAAAAAACTTGTTAGTGCTTAATGAGCTCTGAAAACATTTTGGCTTTTTTTTTTTTTCCAGTATTTTCTCTTTCAATTCATGTTTTAGAAAAAGAAACATCTTATAGTCTGGCCCTCTAATGAGTATATTTAGGAAAACAGTACTATTTCTTCTTTGAGAAAGGTGAGGTAGGGGAAAGCAAAGTAGAAAGGAAACAGACTGTTTTCACCAGGAAACATGTTTCTTTCAAAGACAATGTTTTAATGCTATTTTAAAAACATCTAGTTGAAGTTTTGAATTAGCTACACACTTTTGTCATCAAGGCACACTGGTAGGGACACTAAGGGTTTGGAGCATCCAGTGGGGTTGAAGCACTATATATTGTGGCCAAAAGCAATAGCTGTTGCACACCTTGGCAAAGGATGCTTGCTTTCATCTGGAAAACAGAAAGCCCCTTCTAGTGCTTAGTGAAGTCAGTTGAAATCTTCCAGCTGGCTCTAATGAGAATTTCATCGGGTCCCTAGGCTTTGGTGAAACGACCGTGGAAGCGAAGAGAAACTATAATTGAGACAATCTTTCCAAAAGCAATTTTGAGCACTTTCCTTGCTAAAAGCGTAAAGAAACTGAGAAAGAAGAATAAAGGAGAGCATAGATCAAACTCTAAAGTAGCTCCTAGATTTTTATTTTTTTCTGTAGAAACCAGTACAAGGAAAGATGCCTAATGCACCTGTATTTTGAAATGAACAGCTATACACATTTTCCTGTTTTGCCATTAAGTTGACATAACATATGAAGACTTAGGACATGTGTTATGTTTAATCACGGAAAAAATTCATTTCTATATGGAAGACAAATTACTACTTGATATATTCTTTCTAAGAAAATAACTACAGCAGTAATTCAGAAATTTCCCATTACCGTTTTAAAGTATCCTTACTGTCCAGTTTAAAAAAAAATGGTGATGTCAGGTTTCATTCCCTTTTTGGTTCAGGACAGAACTGTGTATAAACTCTCCATCTGGGGAAAAAAAAAACAAACAAAAAAAACAAACCAAAAAAAAACCCAAACCAAAACAAAAAACCAAACCAAAACAAAAAAATACAAAACCAAAAGGCAAACCAAAACCAACCATAAAATCAGCACAACATGAGATTTTGAAAGTTGAAAGTTCTTTCTTGACAAACAAGGTAGGAAACATGAAACGGCCCAGTCTCAGTAAGGAACTGGTTGTTTGTGTTGTGTAAGAAAAAACTCAGAATCCTAAATCCTAACCTCCTGGTAATTATTTCAGGACACATTGGAGACATTTATTCACAGAATTTGAATTTTTTTGCTGTTTCCAGCAAATGACCATAATGGTAGTTTGTCCTGTATTTAAGTAGGTAAGTCTTGTGTACTCCCTGTGAAAATAACCATACTTCATAAACACACATGACCTTTTAACTCACTTTTGTCAGGATGTAAACAGGCTTATATGCTCAGTATTTGCAGTAACTGTGCTTTGAGAGAGTAAATAAAATTTATTTAAGCAAGATTGCAAAATTAGCTCTTTTACATTCAGTTTTTGAATACTTTGTTCCTAATCATTCTGCAGTCACGCAGAATGTAGCTATTGCCTCCATCCACACTAACTTGCTTCTCTGCATCGTCTTCTGAGATGGCAAGAGTAGTGCAGATATCTAAATCCTCGTGCATACCGTATCCTGCAATATCTTTTGCTAATCTAGGTCTACAATTTAATTTTGAAAACCATGCTTTACAAGTCACCTGTTCACATATAATAAAAGCAGAGATACATACCATACAATCTTCTGCCTTGGAATTTAGATAACAAAAATGCATGTTACAAAGTATATAAAAGAACCATTCTCATGTACACTTCCTTGTCCTTTAGGAGTCATGGTTGTCCATCCTTCTAAATCAGGTTTTCTATTTTTTTAATCATGTAAACTTCTCTCTCTTTCTCTGTCTTGCTGGCAACATGAGTCCTTGACTGCTGACACAAGCAAAGACACTCTTCTTGTACATGGTTCTTCATCTGTTCTCTTGTAACTTCCTCCTTTGTCTTAAGTTTTTCTTTTTTCTTAAGACGGAGCACTTATTGCTTGACTGTTGCATTTTCTTGCTAAAATGTTTTTCTTCTTCATACCACAGTTCCCAAACATAAGTTAAAGGAAATTGGTATCAATTAGATCTCCTCAGATGTCTCTACAAAAAGAGCAAAATATCAGGACTTAATTTTTTTGCATCAAATATATCAAATGTTGAATGCTGTAAATACAGACTTCTGAAGGTAAAAGACTTTCCAAAAATCAGCAATATTAATAAATTGTAAGTGGGGTTATTTAGTTATATGGGCTCCATTTTCCATGTGCTTAAAGTTAAAGATTTTATACTTAAGCCTTGGAGGAGCAATATGTTTAAAGCTTCTCATAAGTGAGCTACTTGTCAAATTACAAGTTAAATGAGACATGAAAAATCCTCATCCTCACTAATACTGCTTTTTTTTTTTCTTGGTCAGGATTACAAATCTCAAAGATTTGGATCTCCAGTGGTCCAGTATATTATGAGCTATCCATCTTTAATCTAGTAGTATTCACTATTTTATTAATAGTAATTTTTCACTTAAAAATGATTCTTGATATCATTAAGGATGATGTGACATCCTCATTTTGCATTGAACTTGTTCCTGCCATTTGGTATTTATGTCTTTTTGTGTCGTTAGTTATCTGGCTGCCTGGGATGACCAAAGGAGTGAATAGCACAATTTCAGAGATATGCACTCACTTTGACATAGTAAGGACCAAGGAACACTATACAGCTAAGTATTTTTAGCAAGAAGTCACTGTGCCTTTCACTGACATTCTGGGTAAATACACAAGGAAAAATTGCTTCTCAACAACTGAGCTGTTAAGGAGGAGTTTTGTGACTAGCTGTAGGTCAGGAAAAAGGGGAAGAAGTGGCAATGCAGGTTGTTTGCTATGTTGTTTGAAAAAACATCCAAGCTCTATGCTCAAGTCTGCAAAAGTCTGCCTTTTGATAACAATTGGCAGATCTTTAAATTGCAAAGCATATGTTCACTCCTCTAAGTGTAGTAGTGCTGTGATCTCACAGTCTTTCATGTTTGTAGTGACCACGTATATAATAAAGATGTATAACAATTATTTTTATGAGATGGCTGGATGTCTGAACTCTGCTGGTAATGCATATCTCCATTCCAGACTTGTACTTAGCAGTAAGAATCATAAATGTGTACCTATGTTTTTACAAACACTCATAAGGTTATTAAGCTTCTCACAACATTTGATGTGGTCTTAAATGTTTTGTTCCTGAGTGCAGCAACCTGCAAGGTAAAAAAAAAAAGATACATAGTTTTTCTTCTCCTCTTTTTAAGTGAAATTGTCTATTTTTCATGATTCTCAGGGGAAGACTAAAAAAATTCCCAGGTACATAGTAAAGGATTACAAATAAACCATGTCTAAAAACATTTACACTAATTGTTGACCAGGGATGAGGTCTTTTTTTGCCTTTTGCGCTCTATAAATATGACTGTATTTTATTAAAAATTCTTAGTACATGTTGCAAAACAAGAAAACTTTTTTTTTTAATTCTATGTTGTTTTGATCCTTTATATTGAGAGTTCAAAATACAAATAAATGGAAACTTAAGGAAACATTCTTCCTTAATCTCATGATGTTCATAGCATCGTTGTATAGTCAGTCACTGTGTAATGATAAGGGTAATATTCTGTTTATGACAATCCTGCAGTACAAGTTCATGAGTAACAGTCAGCATGGATTTATCAAAAATAAATCATGATGAAGCAACCTGATAGTCTTCCATAATGCTGTAACACACTTTCTTGAAAGAAGGGATTCCCTGACAGCAGTGAGGGTTTTCATGATATCCATGACTATCTGTAAATAGAAAAATTAGGAAACAGAAAGATGAGAAAAGAGAGCAACCATTGTAGAACTCTCTGTGAGAAGCTGCGTAAATTCTTGACATCCCTCAAAATGCACATGAATCCAGTGGCTTCCCAGTGGGTATCTTACTTCCAGGTCTATAGGAGTCCTGTTCACCTCTCTCTCTTAACTTCTCTGTATTGGAAGTGTGAAACAAACTGTCCTTCCCTGCACCTTTTGATCTGAAACTCTCAACCAAAGAGTGGGAGGCTATCTTCATCTCTTTGTAACCGAGGCAATCCTGATTTCATTTGTCCATTGCCTGTCCCTTTCACCCACCTTCTGAAGTGTAGTATATCTGAAGGTTTGAGATTGACTGTATAGGTCAGGAGAACAGCCTGCGTAAAACCTGAATTTTAAAAACCTTCGATTTTTTTTAAGTCATTCCATCAAAAAAAAAGACTATTTCTGGTCTGAATGAATTCTGTCATCTAGTTGATTATTTTGCCCATCAGCCTTTGTGGCAGCGTGATGAAAGGATCAAGTAGATAGGAAAGGGCTGGAAAAGCAAAATTGCTGTCTTGTTAGCATCATCAAGAGTCTTTCTGGAATTATACTGCCAGTTTTTGAGAAGGAGATGGGTCAAAAGTTTAAGGAAATCAGATACAGGGGTGTTTGTTCCATTAATGATTTTTGAAAGGGTAATTTTTTAATTTTTTAATTAAGAAGAAGTTTGCTTTTTAAGTTTGATTTTGCAAGTATGTAAATAGCCAAGTATTTTAAGAGGCAGTACTGCACTGGAAGTAGTTAAGTTTGTTCATAAGCATTTTCAGAATCCAAAAGGTTTCTTCTGTTTATTAGGTCCTGATGGCAGGTAATTTCAGGAAGGTAGAAGAAAAGGAATAAAGCTGACAAAAGTGCAACAAATGTGGTTTGTTCTGAATCAACGTTATTTGTTTTCTTTGCATTTACAAAATTTTTGCAGTTCCATACATATTACAGTAAATTCCCATCTTTTGCACAACTGTTGAGAACAAGTCCATTAATGCATGAAGAGCAAGGTGATTTACCATATTGAAAATAAAAAGAGCAACCTTCAACCTCCAGACAAACATAATTGCAGGAGTTGAATTGTGAAAAACTAATGCATATTTAAGTAAGATTCATTTACTGTAATGGTAATTTCAAGTGACTAAGTGTGAGTGATAGTCAGCCTTAAGGAAAGAATAGCTTTTTTAAGAATAACATTGAGTACATGGTTTCCCTAGATTATAGGAAATTGGCTGAGATTTCTACTCTTACAGAAGAAATACAGTTTTATGCTGTGCATCCTACATGCCAAAATGTAAATTCAATGTGCTATGTCTCACTCCTTTTTTCCTCCTCTCACTCTCTCCTGTAGGCCAAAATTGTGCAGAGACCTTGCCTGAGTGCAGAAGAAGTGAATGAAAAATTGCAAGAAAATAAAGCAAATGTAATATAAATTCAGAGATGTCCTAGTTCTACAGCCTGTGAGTAATTACAATGTTTTTTCAAAAATACTTTTAAAATGCTGAGAATATGAATATCAACGGGCTGTTCAATAAAAGGTGCAAGTATATGTTTTTCTGATATGTTCTTCTGAAGAACCAGTAGTGAGAAAAAACTTAATAAACTATTAAGTTCTTTAGAGCATACAGTCCAAAACATTTACTGATAATCAGATATTGAACAAGCATTCACATAGACTCTTACAGCTTGTGAAATAAAATGCTCCAATAAGTGATCTTTGAAGTTTATATCTAGTATGGGTGTTTGAGTCATGGGAACAGAATCTCACAATCCCTTTTTCTCTCTTAACCACTCCTTTGTGCCTGCAGTACTAGCCAGAAAGTGAAGTGTTGGTGCTATGTATGATGCGACATTTTTGCTTTGAGATGTTCTCACAGGAACAGAGAAGAAGACTTTGGAGCTGAGTTTGCCAGAATTAGGCTCTGGAGAGAACAAAAAATGGAGTGTGATATCTGAGAATCATTATACTCCTTGTAGGCACTGTTAGAGTCTTAGCACCATTCACTGGTGCGAGTGATAGCATGTCTCATTTTGTTTAACACAGCATCTGTGTTGCAAGTAGTGCAGCTCAGCTATTGCTAATGGCAGCCACAGTAAGTAACAAGAGGCATGGTAGCTATTCTGTTATATACCTTTGCCTGAGGTTAATCACATGCTGAAATTCACTGTTACTGTGACTCTGAACACAGCTCCTCTTTTTCAGCATTTACCTGAGGTGTATCAGCACCAAGCCCATAGAGGATTATTTTGTGAAAAGTACCAGCTGCCCTCTAGGTTATGGACATGCCCTGTTTAAAATGTTCAGATTGAGCTCTGCCATAAAGGACATAGTGAGCTTGGTCTTATTTAAAAGTTGAGTCAGGAATTTAATCTTCTTGGTATTCAGAAATGTTGAATTAGTTTTTCATCCAAATGTATTTGCACTGTTATGCACTTGCTTTAGCCTCAACCATCTTTTAAAACTCAAATATCTTACTTATTTATATATTGATTTCCTCCTGTTTCTCCCTGAGATGTATTTCAAAATTGAAATCAAATACCCTTTTGATCTGTTGGTTTTTTTTGCTAAATAAACCCAAACCTTTTGGTGTTCATGATAATTATCTAGTGACTCCTTACTTATTCCTGTGTCTTTCTATCATTATTGGACTTAACATACAGGAGGTGCTATCCAGTCCTCATGTGGATACTCCAACATTTCCCATCCCCAAAGGAGATATTTTGCTGAAGCAACAATTAATAAAACTGCATGAATCCTAGACACAGCTTGGATTGGTTTTTATTCGGTAGCTGCAGCATTTGTGTAGCTCTGCTTTCTTTATTTACAGCTGAAATTGTAAAGTAGGTACCTCAGAGCAAAATAAGCTTCTGTCAGTTTTTGTGCCTGCTGTTTACAAAGGAATCATAGCCTAATTACAACTGTATTGGTCCACAAGCCTCAGTTCGGTATTATTCAGTATGAGGCAATAACACAGAGGCTTTGATGTAGAGCTCTTAACATGAGACAATGCAAATGACATTTACTAGCAATTTTTTTCCCTATTAATGAACAGTACTTCAGGGAGTGTAAAGGCAAGAGGCATATAATTTCTGAACTATTTAAATTGCTAATTAGATCTGTACAGGAGGTGTATTCCTAATGCAGACAATTACAACGGCTCCTAAGTGTTTGCCTTACAGTTGCTAATTACTGCAGAAGCCAATTAATTGCTGTTGACTTTTTGTATTCTTTTGCATATCACCAGTTAATATTTACATTTATAATGAAGACAAAATTGGCAAACACTGTGTCATTTTGTAATGAACAATTCCAGTGTCTAAACAATGAGCATATTATCTCATTTGCGCCTGAAGAGTACAGCTGATTAGCATATGTTCTGTGCACGCTGGAACAATATTGCTCTTTCTTCAAAAGAGTGAAAATGTCATTTAGGTGCAGCAAGTACAGGTGCAGTGCCTCTGAGGTGCTTAGACGTGCTTGTCTTCATAAACTATTTAACAGCAAACCAAACACCCCCTCTTGTGTATACCTGAATAAATGGTTACAGCAGCACCAGCCCCTAAGTCCTATAGGTGTGTCAAAGGACTGCAAATTGTTTCCAAAGTAGGCAGACTCACCTGACATTTCTGAAAGTCCCTTTTTTAGAAAGAAGTGGGGTGACACTGTCCTCAGGGGCAGGTCACAAAACCAGATGCAAGGGTGAAATCTTCATCCCACACGTGGTAGTTCCGTAGCCAGTTTTAAATATCAAATCAGTGTGTCCAGGTTTCACACGGGTTTTTTTGTTATTTACTGCCTCAGGGTCTATGGTAGATATTACCCATAAATTTTGTCTGAGTATCCCCTTTTTATGTCTGTCTCATGGAAGTCGATGTCAATTATATGTGTGCTCTAGGAAGTGTATGAAAACCTAAGCCACTAGTAGTAAAGCATTAGATTTGCTAGTACACATGCGAAACCTAATTGAGACTGCATTTTAATTACATAGGGCTTACAATCTGTCTTGAACTCTGTCCATTAAAGGACCAAGTAAAACGCAACTTTTACAACAGTCCTGTCCTAAGCAGAAATGATTGCTTAACTTTAGTGGTTACCATATTCAAAGGAATACAGGCAGAGCCAAGGATCCATAAATTGTATGTCCATGATTTCATAATCACATGACAGTAGGAGGACCACAAGGGTAGTGAATAAGGGCCTGGTGCCAGTTCTCCTCCTCAGTTTACCTATAATCACAGTGTTTATTGATAGGAATTGTGTGTATGTAGGGATACTGAAAGGAGAAGTGATTAAGACTGTCCTGCCTTGTCTTCATGTGCTCTGGATCAGACAACTAGAGAACAAGAAAATCTTATGAATGTAGTTTCCTGGGCAAAGAGAAAACTATTTCTTCCCCTGCTACATACCAACATCAGTGCAGAAGGCAGAGAATGCAGAACAGCTGTAGAAACATTATATTCACCCACAGTGCTAAAATATCCCTTAAGGGATTAGCATATGGAGAGGATGACTGTCGTAGGTGAAAAGTATTAGCTGATGAAGTCTGTATCAGTATAATTAGAGGATTCCACGAGTCTCTTGGCATTATTCATTAGCTAGAGTTTTTTCAGTAAATCCCAGACTGAATTTTTATTTTTCCCTCTATCCATTTTGGACTCCACTAATGATTCTGCCCTTTTTGTTCAAGGCATATGGAAATGTACCTCAATTTATTTTCACCAAATCAAATAAACTGAAATTAATCATGATAAATTTGACAGTTATAATTCTACAATGGTCTGTGAAATACTCTTTGAGTAGCAATTACATCAGAGATAACGATAATACATTATTTTAAATGTCTATCATCGTTATTATTAATTTTGTACGTATTGTCAAGGCACTAATGAAAATAAGCTCTTTGGAGATTTAGGTGGATATTGCATTCTTTCCCTAGGTGTTCCCAGTGTAATGCAGAATTCAGTAAGCATTAGTAATAGAACCTTGAAAGAATATAAACATGGGATGATTTGTTTGTTTGTTTGCTTCCTATGAATGAATTATGAATAAAGAGTATTCAGTGATCCTTATTTTAAATGAATAAATCAATAGACAGCAACCAACAAGATTTCACAAGGCTGCTTTCTGCAAGAGATCCAAATGGCTGATGCCTTTGCTTACATAGATCTTAGAATCATATTCTCAAAACAAAGATGAGGCAATTTTACATCAATGTACTTTTATTAATGTGCAATATTTGCTCATAGGGAGAGCATCTCTGACATTCATGTGTCACAATCGAATTCACTATGTTTACTGCAGCTAAAGAGATGCAAGGAGAAAAAAACACAAAATAATACACTGCTTCTGGGTGTTTTTCCCCCATGAGAAGGGCATCTGTAAAGAAAAAACTTTCAATTTCTTGAATTCTGTAGCTTTTCCCATGTTAGTACTTCTGTTTGTTTGTTTTGCCTGTTGTTTTATTGGGGTTTTTTGTTGTTGCTCTTTTGTTTTGTTGTGGCTTTGTTAGTTGGTTTTTTTTTTTTTTAACAGCTATGGAACATTTTATCATGGGAGGCACTTGATTCCTTCTTTTCATTGAGCTTACCTGTTTTCCAAGTGGAAACACTATTTTCATCTCTTCTTACTTATCTAGTTTTCCAGCATTGCTTTGACTACTTGCCCTGTGTTTTTGAGGCTGCTTTTATTTTTTTTTTTTTTTAATTTGAACGAATCTATGTAAGAGCTAATTCATACAGATTGGAAAGTTCAGCCTTACACTGGTACTCACAAATATGTGAGGTTTTATCCTAGGCAGTTGTGATTATTTAAAAAGGTTTGGCTGAGTTTTCTTCGTCTGACAGTGTAGCCGTACACAGCTCATGTGAGTCTGAGGTGTCTAAATCAGCTCATATTGAGTAAAACAGAGCCTATACTGATTCTGGATATGTTCTTGCAGTAACTACTGGAATGCCAGTAGTGAAATACAGTGTCTATTGAAAATACCTACATATGGAGAAGGATGTTGAACATTTGGAGATGTTCCAGAGGCAAATATTTAGAACAATATGATGTTCCTTATCATGCAAGACAGGAATTGGATGTATTTAGCTTAGCAAATAGAAGGTTAAGGAATGATTTGGTGTTTGTTTCTGAGTATGTAAGAGCTGACAGTTTCAGTATTGCAAAGAAAGATAATTTACAGCTTATGACATAGGGCCAGGGCTCAACAGACCTGAATTTTAGTTTTTTTCATTAACTTCTTCTCAGACCTCAGGCAAATCACTCAAGATATGCTTAACTCAATTTTTGCATCACTTATCTAAAGTTGAGTGCACTAAACAATAATACTGGTCTCAAGGAAAGAATCTTCAAATATTCTCCTGACTTTCTTATGCTCTCTAAAGAAACCTGGAAACCAAGTTATTCAGCGATTTCAGTGGTTAACTATCCCTCAGTCCTGGTATTTCTGTAGAAATAAAGAAGAGTCTGCTTGACCCTCATACACCGCAACTCCCCTCCCTCTTCTACTGAACACTTGCAAAGCACGAGGTAACACTCTTCTCCAAAACACTTGGCCATTGATGAATGGTTCATAACCATTGCAGTGCAGAGGATATTAACACCTCATGTACAGATTACGCAGGGCCTGCAGGGATCCAGTTATATATATATATGTTCTGCATTAGATTTATTAGTCTTTGAATAAAATATGATTCCCGTGATAGTATACACCACTGGAATTAAAACAAAAAATTGGGAAAAGTTCTTAATAGCGTCTCTCTATTGAGTGCTTTCCAGTTCTAATTTCTCAAAGTTTAAGAAAGAGGAAAAATTTTTTTCTGCAACTAACCAAACTGAGATAACTGATCTTTCTGTTTACTGTCTTCTTCATAATGCAACGTGTTGGATTTTGTCATTTTAATATATGGTGATTTGGAAAGATTAATCCTTCCACTGCATTCTTTTTTGTCCAGCACAGTGGAATGTGACTGAGACAATACCAAATTAGAGACTTGTTCTTTGTCAAAATGAAAAATAACTGATTGCTATTGTTTAGTATATCAGATTAATTGATTATAGTGCAGAATGCCTATTTTAAACACATATTCACCTTCAAAATTGTCCCACTTTTGGACTGTAAAATATCAGAGCTTTGTTTATTTGGCTAGGCTTTCTCATCCAACTTTTCTTTGTATATGTAATTACATGCATTTAAAATGCCAAAACTGTCAGAAGTAATAAGTCTGAAATCTTGCTGCCTTATGCCTTTCACAGAATTGTGTGGAAAAGTGGATTTCTTCTCCAAGACCACACATGCATCTTTCCTGTGTCAGCTCATTGATGGGAACAGACTGTGACAAATCAACTTCCCCTGTAGTTACAGAAACTGGATGTGCAAATATCTTTTTTTTTTTCAGTGTATGTCTTGTTTCTTCATTTGTTCTTCCTCCATCCCCGGCTATGGAATGGAAGCAGGAACTCTTCAGTCATGTATTCTGTCTAGTTCTTTGGCTGTCCTGAACTGCATAAGGATCTGGAACTCCACCACAATTCGTGTTATTAACCAGGATTTCTCCCTCAAAAGAATTGAAGTAGAAAACCCGTGGCAAAGTAAAACTACTTATCTGTTTGGGTAACACAGCTTTTTCTGAGGTATGTATAACTGCTCTTTCTGGCTGTATGAGAAACCAGGAATAGCATTTGGGAAAAAAGTGCTGCATGGTGCAGAGGAAAGACAGTACTAATGACCTGCAGGATGTACACTGGAATAGCAGTGCCAACTTTATATCATCCCCTTCTTTGACCTCCCTCCTCTCTGACACTATAAGTAGAAAATAAATGCCCTAATGTTGAATAAACAAGGATTCTTAGCCTAATATTTAGCAATCTAGTTAACAACTAGGGCAGAGAGCTGGCGACTACCTTCAATTATGTTCCTTATGGGTTGCTACCTTGAAGTTATGATTGTGTGATAAAGTTTCATATTTTTCTAAATGCTTTTGGCCTCATCCTCAGTCTAGTAGGGCCCCTGACATTTAGTCTTTGAATCATTCTCACACAAAATGCTTTGTTTGGTGTTGTGAGTGATGGAGGAAAGTGGCATTAAAAAAAAAAAAACAAAACAAAAAGAACCCCAACCAACTCAAAAAACTAAAAATCATTCAAATAGACTGAAGAAGAGAGGATTAGAAGTGACCAGCTGGCTGAAATTTAATTGGAAGGGTTTGGTTAATGTAAGTAAATTTGCCAAGATTTAATCTTCTGTTAGGTCATCTGTTTCCTCCTAACTAAACATATCTTGGGTATTTATAGACATGAATGAATTATTATTCCTTAACATCTCCAAAACTTATTTAAATGTCAGTCATGAGTGAAAATAAGGAAAACTCTAACGTAATCTCCTGACATCAGATGGAAAAATGTGAAGGGAAAACATTTTCTGTTTTGCTTTTCCAGAGAAAAATAAAGTTTAACAACCTTCCTTCCTATTTTACATTTAAAAAAAACCCAAACCAAAAACCTTCAGAGACATATTTCACGCTGTTAAATGTTAATGAGGTATTATGCATTGCTAAACTCAGCTGTATAAAAATATGTTGTGTCAGTAGAAAAATCTGTAGTGAGGAAGTTGCTTGCTTCACTAAGGCTGAAGGAAAATGTACCTAATCACTACTTACTTACAAAAGAAAGCTTGTAGTCTTGTTCTGTTTCCAGTCTGCAGGTTAAATAGGCTATGCAAACAGGGTTTTTTTATTGTATGCATCCTTGTGGAATATTTGGACCACTTGAATCATTTACCTTTTCTCCAGATCCAGAGTCTAGTCTTTTATAAGCATAGGCCCAATAAAATCAGCAAGAATTTTGTCAATTAATTTAATGGTTGCCAACTTAATTTCATATACTGAATGATACTGGTTATGCTATATTAAATTACACTGCTTATTCTTTAAATTTGCTATATTGAAGATTATCAGAAATTACTATTCAATTCATTGACAGTTTGGTAATCCTTGTTGTTTTAAATAAAGATATAATTGTTTACAGTTGGTTAGTTACAAATTAAATTGTTATAGTGTCCTTTACGATATGTAACTACTGTAAATATGCCAACCTACAAATCTTTTACAAGAATTATTCATGTTTTTCTTCATCATTCTTCCCTGTTGACTCCAAGCTTTACTGATTTCTTTCTTTGACGAGAACACATGATAGTCTTTGGAGTGTTCCCTGATATCTTAGTGTGTTTTACCTTCTTGCAGTGGTGCTGATTTTAAAGTTGGACTCCCTTTCTGTTCAGGAAACAATGAGGCACACTATGGAAACATTTTCCTTTCTCTAGTATTTTATATTGCCTAGAATGAGAACATGATCTACCAATAAAATACATATCATGAAATGCAAAGCTTTAATATTTGAAGCTATGCAAACAATAGTGAAGATTTCTGGACTAGATGCTTTAGGGCCTTGCATGTAAATTGGCTCCAGTTAAAGAATAATTTCTGGGTACTTAAAAACTTCTCAGAGAAATTATCCTGGCCATCAATGTTCAAAAACTGGAACTGCAACCTGAACATGGAGTTGAATCTGAGAATTCCTTCTGAGTGCAGTTCAGTTGTAACATATATTTAATGGCTTCTACAGAATGTATGAAAGGGTACACTGACTTCGCAAAATGGAAGGACAGATGAAAGTGGAATATTAGCCCAAATATTTATCCTGCCAGTGTTGCTACATCTCCCTTTTACAATAAACTGAACTTGCATAAGTTTAGGATACTGAGTAACCGTACAAACCGAGAGGTCAAGTGGAAAAAAAACCTGAATCAGATATTCTGGTCCATAAGGTATTCCTTTGCCTATCTTGGAACAGCTTCTCTTTCTTCTTTTGATTTATACTCGGCATCACATCTGTGTACAATGTTTCTTTATCAGCAGAGAGAACAGTAGCCCAAACTGCACCTCTATTGATTCCTGTACTCCTAGCCTCAGGAGAACCACTTGTCAACTTGTACAGACTATGATGTTTACTGCTGCAGAAGGAAAAAATCTTCACTGTTGCAAAACAGTTTCCATTGATGTAAAGCTATAGCATTCTAGCAGCTCACTGTTAAATAAACTCTAGGGCTTTTCCTCTCAAATTTTCAGGATGTGCTCTCAAATTATTGGTATACAGTACAGACCTTTTCTCTTAAACATTTCTCATTTGCTGGCTTTTCCAGTGGCATTACCAGAGAAGAAGACTTGTCCTACTGCTAGAACAGCACTTTTATTCCTGCCCAGTGAAGGCTATGATCCTTCTTTAAATGGCTAGGGTTTGAGATGCTAACAGCAAGAAAGATAGTGTTTTCTTGTTTGTACAAGTGCTGTACCCGAGTCCTACATTCTCAACAAAGACTGAAATTAAAAAGTGGCAAGAAATAACAATTCCCCCATCCCAAAAACTCACCAACAAAATATACACGCCATTTTCCCACTTGAGAAGTACAGTTCTGCACTAGCAAACAAGCAATTCTGCTCCCTCTTTGTGTCTCTTAACAAAAAGAAACATTAAATCTTCGAGTTGATAAAAAGAGGTGTTACGGACATATAGAAAATTGAAAACCTGAATTGCAATAAAATTGCAGACGGAGGGAAATGACTAATGGCTTCTCCATGTTTTAGTCGAATACTTCCCTTTTTTTCATCCAGCAAACATGTTCACAAACAACAGTGAAGAACAAAAGCTGTGATTTATATATATGGACAGGTATACATGCACCCCTGACCTCCTGCCTCCTTTCTCGCCCTCAGCACCAGAAGCAATTTATGGAGAACAGTCTAAATAAACATTAAGGAGTCAAGGCCACAAACTGACAGCAAGGAAAATCAATGGCTCCAGAAACCAGATAGTAGGTTCAATAAAAGAGATTAGGCATCACAAGCTAGTGTGGGGCACTTACAGGTAAATGTGGCTTACACTTCATCTGACAGGGCTCTCTCATCATCAGGATAAAAACTGTCATACAAACAGAAGCACACTGAGTAGTCAGTGGAAGAAGCTCCTTAGCTGCAAACACTAAACGCTGACCTCTGAATGAAAGGGATTTATACTGAGGCCACAGGGAATTTACAATTGCTTTTCCAGAGTCATCTCACACACCTGTGCCTTTGCCCATAGGAATTGTTTCAGATATATATTTGGAGAACTCTCTGGGTTTTCTTTGTTTGTTTTGCTTTCCTGAACTGTTTTTCAAACCCTTTCCTCACCGTCACTGAGTTAAATCTCCCTCTGCAACCTGCACAGTTACAGGCTACACTGGGGTGATAGCTTCAGCTGAAATCAGTTCAATGAAGTCGGTTTCTACAGCGCTACCTCAGCAGACTGAAATCTCCCATAAAATGGGGCAGCTCCAGATTCAGCATGGAATCTCTCACCTGAGCCCATTCTCTGTATTGGGTGACTAGAGGAGCCATCCTTATCACTTAAGCAGTGCATGTCTACTTTTTCATGCACTGGGACACTACCTTTTATCAGATCATAAGTGTTAATGTTTTACTGTCTATGGTCATCCAGTCATCAGCACAAATCTAAAGCTGAATGATAGCAGCAGCCCATATTCTATAAAGGTCTGTGACCACAACAGAATCTAATATTGTGATTTTGCTGGGTTTTGACTAATTTTCCTTCTTAGCTATTTTACTAATGTGTACCTTCTCTTTCTTCAGAAACCCATTGATGAAATCATTAGTGTTAGTAACACTTAGGCTCCTCTAAAAGGTAGCCATGTAGAGACTGCAGTCCAATTCAAATGTAAACTTCCAGGCTAGGGTGCAAAGACTATCTAAACTATTTGCTAAAAGCAATAAAAAGCTGAGGGGACAGGGAAGGCAGGTGACATTCTTTCTATCTAGTCCCCTCCTTCCTTCCTTCCTTCCTTCCTTCCTTCCTTCCTTCCTTCCTTCCTTCCTTCCTTCCTTCCTTCCTTCCTTCCTTCCTTCCTTCCTTCCTTCCNCCTTCCTTCCTTCCTTCCTTCCTTCCTTCCTTCCTTCCTTCCTTCCTCTGCCACCCTTCCTCCTTCCCTTTCTCCCTTTTTCCCTTTCTTCCTCCCTTGCTCCAAAATACCAAGAAGCATGAATTCTAATAGAGCAAAACAAGGTATTACAGGTCAAAAAAAATTCTTAAGCTTCATTTGGATTCAATCATCCATCAGTGTCACCCATAGGTCAATGCCCGTCAGGGACATAACAGCACTTCACAAAGGAGTAGATTCTGCACTAGCTTGAGTTTAAATTTGATATAAGACAGCCTCATGTGGGCTGCATTGTAAGTGGCTTGTGAAATGGGAAAGCCAGGTGCCAAGTCAGAAAACAGCCATTGCCCTGATGTAAGTACTCTGAGTGGCTTACAATAGGACCACATAAAAAACCTGTGATCTTAGTAACAAGTGCACACATCTTTGTGTTTAGATGACCTGCATAATCTTTCCAAACTGACATTTTCTTCAATTCTGCTAGGATTGCTAGGATTTTATCTGCTTTCTGTATTTCTCCATCCTGCCCCCAACTTATCTTATACTACAGTAGGCTTGACATTTGAAAGGAAATGCATATGCATGTTCTCCATTTAGAGTGACCAGAAAAACATGCCTTCATCTCTTAGAAGCATATCACAAATAAGCCCATTCTGGTATGTTAATGAAATCCCCAGTAGTCTCAATCTTCATCTTTACCTTAGATTCCAAGGAAATTAATAATTCACAGAAGAGCAAGACACACATCCTCGGAAAGGCTTGTTATCTCCACTGATGCTATTTATGCCAGTCATAATGGACTTTTTGGTACTAGGTGGGACAGAGAGGGAAACAAATGTCTTAATCCACATGTCTTTAAGGTAAGAAAATTAGCAACTGTTGTCTGAGTTTACTTC
Organism: Parotia lawesii; assembly: GCA_003713295.1. Classification (NCBI taxonomy): domain Eukaryota; kingdom Metazoa; phylum Chordata; class Aves; order Passeriformes; family Paradisaeidae; genus Parotia; species Parotia lawesii. Next base: position 173,638 of record RAHM01000105.1, read on the forward strand.
TCTGTGAGGTTTAGGTTAAGGAAATTAAAACTGTAGATTAAACCCAGCTGGAAAAAAAATAATAAAAAAAGCCTATGAGAAAAAGACCTTAGAGTAGTGAATACCCTTTATCTGCTGAACTCAGTGTCACTTCCAGTTCATATTTAAGTCCTTAAAGCGCTGAGGCAAAGCAAAATATGACTGAATCATTGATATTTAGGCAAATGCTCCAACTACTAGGCTTTTTCTTAATCAAGATTATGGGTATCCCTGGAACTTTCATCTAGATTTGTGAAATTTTATTTCTGGTCAAAACTGCTATTAGTGTTAACTAATTTTTTTTCCATTTCAGTGAATCAGCAATTTCCTAAAAAAATGTTTTAATTTTAGCTGAGATCTGCTCTGGATCCCAGAGCAGCAAGGCAATTCATACTTGGCACTGGATACCTGACCATAATATTGACCCACTGAACAGTAAACAGTTCATTCCTGGCACTGGAAGTCAACCATTTATGCACCGATTGGGTTTTGCTCATTTTCTATAAGTAGAAAAATTATTCATTTGTGAAAGGGAGTTATTCTCTATCATCCAAGGCCTGGAAGCTCAGAGTTATTCCAAAGCTGACCAGTAAGACTGAGTTTAAATTTAAAATTCTTGGGAAGCACTTTCCTAGGATTTTGTTTTTCTTTTAAACAGTGTTGCCTTGTATTTTCATGATTGTTTCAAGCCCATATCACTGCAAAAGAAACAGGTTTTTCTCTGTCCTGTCGATGATTACTCACTCTTGTTCTCATGCCCCTTCCTCATCTCTGTGAGTCCAAGTATTGTTATCTTCAAGCACACTGTTTCAGGGTATTGATCTAAATTAAAACAAAAAAAAATTTTACTGTGTTAATTTTAAACTGGATCAGTTTACCCAGTCACAGAATGATTGATAAGTATGAAGACGGTGTACCACGACCTGACATGTCTCTGTGGTGTCCATTCTTCTTTTTTTTTCCAATTTTTTCACTAATATAGAAGCCATCAGAATTGCTTGATTTTGTGATGCTGCCATCTCTGGGGGCTGTTAGACTGATGGTCATTTGTGATTTTTTGAAATACCTGAATTTGGAAGAATACATCAAAAAGTGGAAAAGACCAAGACATTTCATACGTCAAAAACTAATATCCACAAAAGGTTGCAGTTACTTCATCTGACACACACACAGCACTAGCACCTTTTCACTGCAAATGTCTCTGAAAAAAGCCATAAATCAGGGTGAGCTCATTAAAGAAAGTTCACTTTAATTCAAACAAGAGAGAATAAAGGAATAATCTCTAAGTTTGTCAAGTTCCTTTTAAAAAAGTGTGAAGAATGAGATTGAACTAGAAAAGCAACTCCAAGGATACGCATCGAAAGTAAAGTAAGTAGAATTTAAAGCAGGAATTAATATGGATCAGAACTCATCCAAATTTAATATCTATTTGCATTTGCTCTTTGTTGTAGTGAGGATGAAATGGACTCAAAACATTTAACTGTCTGATCACCAGAAATTCGATGGCCATGCCTTCAAAGTAGCTCTGGCCTTTGCTCAACTGAGCAGTGTCAGAGGAGGAATTTATAGTGCTGAAGTTCTAGGTTCCTTGACCTTACTGGAATTATTTAAGGTGATCATACATAATATGTTGAAGTTATAATAAGGCTATTATTCTATTTATGCCTACATAATATGAGTATGAAGACATGCTGAATCAGAACGGTAGAACTGTGAAGCTACGTAAGTGGAGACACGAGATAAATGCACAATGATCATTCAGTGCAAGATGAAATTGTAAAATGGATATACAAGATGTGGCATCCAATATTTCCACAGTGGTGTGGAACATACTGTGTGGCCATAGCAGTAGCTAGCTGGGTTCATAAGAAGAAGAGCTAAACTGAGGAGGTAAATGTTTCCACACCTCTGCGAGTAGTTTGATTGTGTTAGTTTTCATTACAGGAAGAGTTGAGGATTGCTTCTGTCTTCAGGTGAGAGGGTTTGGTTCTCATTTGCACTAAAGGTGCATTATCCTGATCTGACAGTAAGTGAAATGGATTATGTATGCTCTATGACCACTAAAAGCTACTGTATTTTTATGATATTTGACAGCTTCTGTTCAGTCTTCCTTGTGCATTAAAAATTATCTTGAAATCACTACTACTCAAAACTTGAAAAGAGTTTTGATCTACCTTTATACAGTATGTACGGCAAAAGAATTTTGGACCAATGTTACTGTAGTACAAAGTTTGTCCTGACATGCCTTCACCTAAAAGGCAAGCTTCAGGATGCAACACATTAATGTGGTAAACCTTGCGATATTTTCTTTCTCCTGCTTCACAGAGTAGATGGAGATAAGGGTGCTGCTTACTTTAAAAAAAATAAAAAGCATTATTTCACCCTGTTTGAAATTTAATAATTAAAATAGCTGTTTACACACGTAAACCTGTATCAGTGCATCCTGAATTTCTTTCCTGTATCTATGTTCATACATCTACAAGTTCCAAATCCTATTGCTTGATTGTAAGTAGTTTTATTTCCATGTGGATCTCTGTGCCACATCTCCTGAAAATCTAGCCTTGAAAACAAATTTCTTTTGGATAACAGGAAGACATTCAAAAACCTTAGGATTTTTTGCTTGAGGTTTTGTTTTGGGGGGCTTGTCTGTAGTTTTGAGTAGTAGTAGTAAGTTTTGGTAGAGGTTGGATTGTTTTTTAGGTTTTTTGGGGAGGAGTTTTGGAGAAGTTCTTTTTTTTCAATTCTTTGAAATATACAGGATACACGGTAAGTGTAATGTGCCAGATACATCCCTCTGGTAAGTCACATTCTGTGGAAAATCATGTGGCACTTGGCTATTCCAAAGGCTAGCTTTATGATTTCTCCTTTTGAACCTTGATCTGGGTTATTTATTTTGAAAGACAAGATGTGTTTGTGTTGAAAGTTCCTTCTATCTTGGTCATTTTGATTACTTGTTTCTGGGGCTTTGCTCTAAATTTCATCTGTATACCTGTTTCTAAAGTACATATTGTAGACTAGAGGAGCCAGCCTGACAGTTCCATTACACAGTAAAATAATCAGACCACATGTATATTACCACATGTATATATACCACACAGTAACAGCGTCATACCTATATAGTAAATTTGAAAATATTTTAGAATTGTCACCTGGGAAGGCTCTATTCCCATACAAGTTCAACTGACAAAAGTAACCCAGGTTCAATTATGACTTAGTAAAGGCCTGTATTGAAATGGTTCTTGATATCCAGGGGGCTTTGTGGGGACATGCTGGAAGCATTCAGAGCATTCCCATAATGATAAAAATGCAGCTGTACCACAGTTTTAAAACTTGTACTGGAGAGTGCTTGAAACTGTACAATTCATCACTGCTTTGCACTTAGCTAAATTAAGTGAAGCATGGCTAGTTCAAGGCACCTTTGCTGTAAAAGTGAAACTGCCTTTCTTATTCCAATGAGAGAGGAAAGAGACCTCGCTGCTTCTGGCATAGAAAGAAGAAGTGAGAAAACAAAAAAGAGCTGAGGGAAAATGAGGGAAAGCACTTTGGAGAGCTGAGCAAGCAGTTTCTGCCTTTGACTGGGGAGGAAGAGAAATATGAAAGACTGGGATGGCATCTTTGCTGAGGATGCACCACTCTAATATCCATGACAGCAGTCAGTCCAGTTTTTCCACAGCTCTGGCATAGGAATGTAAGTAGTAGGGCAACAGCTATTTTCCTCCCCCTGAATTCTTCAGTTGTAAACAACTGCCTACTTAGCTTGTGCCTAGAGTCAGTCCTGGAAGGTAACGCATACACTGGAAATCAAACAAAACAAAAACGTCCTGCTGCCAGATTTCCTATGATTTAAGCTGCATGTTCAATTGAGGCCTTCAGATCCTGTTGATATGAATGAGTGTCTCCCTTGCTTCCAGAGTAGTTGAATCAGGCTCTGCTTTCCAGGGGCGTATTAATGATTCACAACAGGGGAAGCAGTAGCCAAACACAGACCATTTGGAACTAACCAGTTTTGTTTAAATTGTTATCATAATGCACATGCATGGAAATAATCAGTATTCAAAAACTTGGTTCTACCCAAATAATTAGACGGGATTTATTAAGTAATTTGTCTCTCTCTTTTCTTCTCTTTTCTTCCTTCCTATCTCTGAGAGATCTCAGTTTTCCATGCTTGCTCTGTAGATCAACTTGGGAATGATTTTCTCAGCAGTAAGCAATGTGTATATCTCATGCACATTTAGCTTATTATCAATTCTCCTCAGCAGCTAGAAAGAAAATTATCAACATCCAAAAACTGAGTGAAAATAATAATGGGTATCCCACCAAGAACCTGGATATAACAAAATACTGTAATGCTGAAGCATTCTAGGAGTCTCCCCTCTTTCCCTCAATTTTTATCACTGACTAGATGTTATAAGATTGCCATAAATTGAACTTGTATTGAGAAGTTTTCCATGTCAACCCCTTAGGGCAACTGATTATAGGTTTGACCTTTTGAGATTCTGTGTATTTCCCACTTAATCAGTGCTGGAATGAGTTGCTGCTAAGTAGGATCTATGGGAACCCTATGGGAAAAGCAAAGCCATCTAAAAATAATGAGTCTCCTTCCTCCTCCTTCCCCTCCTCTCATTTTGAGCTCTATTAGGCCATGATAAGAGTCTTAATCTAGGCTACACAAAAGCATAATATAGCATGTGATATTTGTATTATATTGGGAAAAAGAAGTCTGAGAAGGGCTTTTGGCAGCCTGAAATGTAAGTGAAACTTTACAACATTGTTAAAAAATGCTTCACCTCCCCCCTGCCCTTTCTTTCTTTCCATATTAAAATTTATTTGGTTGAGCTAAGGACTTGTGAAGCTTTTAATATCCAGTACCTATGATTTTGACAGAGTGACTGGTTCTCTCTTTCTTGGACAAGAATACAAAATGGGACCATTGCCATTTTGTCTTGTTACAATAACATACTTGGTAGTTTAGGTATAACCTCACACAGTAGCCAGTGCAATCATCAGTTCATTTCTCAGTAGCTGAGGCCTGTGGGTTTTTTCCCTGCCATACACTTTGGTTTCTTCTCGTCTTCCCCCATCTCCCTCTCCTCGAACCCCCCCTCTCTTTAGATCCTCCTCCCCCCAAAAACTGTCTGTGAAACTGAACAGCATAATAGATGTAATTAGACCTTCAGTAATAGGACTGAATGGAGCAGGCAATGAGACTCCTTCTCGGGAAGCAATCAGTACATTAGGTCCCCAGGACTGAAACTGCATTTAACAAGGTTTGGGGCTTAGGGATTGTTGGTCTAGGCTTCTGCTGCTTCCACAAGAGAAAGCCCTACCCAGAATGCAAATCTTCATTTACTATAGCTACAAAAGGGAGGAAAAAAACATTAGCCTCTTTATTACACACATAATGAAGCAAACTGTATCTGTTGATATATTTTTTCCTGAGCAGTAAATCAACTGTTCACAAATGCTAGTAAGCATAAATATAGATTTAATATGCACTTTCAAACCATTTCCTGGGGATTTTTTCATCCGTCCATGGAAGAAGAAAGACTTAAACTTTGTCAAACTGACACTAGCATTTTTCCATGCAGATTTAATGATTCATCTAATAAAGTTATTGAAGATACAGTTCCTTTTGATGGGAATGTAGATGTGGCAAAGTTTACATGTGGTTTTGTTGATTTATGTTCCCAACTGTGTAGGATGGTAATCACATGATAAATTTACCTTTTTAAAATTAAATTCTCTCATCATTCCGATCTTATCCCTACCTAACTGAACTCTTTATCTCCATTCAATTTCCTTTTCATAACAGGATGTGGTGTGTACTGTTGTGTCATTTCCTTAGTTGTCATTTGTAAGAGCATGTACTTCCTTTTTTCAATCACCTTTTACCTTGACCTTGACATGTATGGAGAGTAGAGAGGATTTCTGTCCTCATTCAGGGTCAGATCTTTTGCATGACGTAGAACAGAAACACAGAGAAGACAGCAAAGTCAGACACATCCAAAAGCAGAAGGATGTTCCTGAGGTCACTGTTCACAGAGTGGGAGGAAAGAGAAAGGCTTTTGTACCTTTATTTCCGTATCATGGCATAGGCATTGAAAGCAGGCAGAGGAGACGAGTATACTGATCTTGACCAGAAGCCCACTGAAGTTCAGAAGCAGTGACCCACAGGACAGCTAACCTGGGCAGGCACCACACACCCAGTGTGGCCATCAGGCTGTGCCATGCCGTCCTGTGCTGTGCTGTGCTGTGCTGTGTCACTTGCATCCCTTGTCCATAGGACAGATTCAACCCACGCCTGGTACTGGAGAAGCCTGTAGGCATCTCTTGCTTGTCATTGCCACAACTCCTCCAGCATGATCTTGCCCTTGTTAACCATAAGCTAAAGAGTTCTTCTGAGAAAATCTTTAGGAACAGAGATGGTTTATTGTAAGGAAATTATACATGACCTCAAATGAATGAAAGGGAGAGTTTCTCTGCATGGGGAGGACCTGCTCTGCGTGGCATGCCATGGGAAAATGCACAAGGACTCTCCCTGATGCTGCACGAATGTGGGGTGCCCAGCACCTTAAGAGTTGTAAGATGATACTTGCTACTTTTTATTCCTCTTCTTATTCTGTCTTATTAAAGCAGTTATTAAGTAATTAATTTTTTGTTGAGCCTTTCTTACTAAGTTACAGAAAGAGCCCTGTGATGTCTCTCTCTCACCTCACCTCACCTCACCTCACCTCACCTCACCTCACCTCACCTCACCTCACACCTGCTATGTGCCGAGAGCAGAACACTTAGAGTTATAACCCTTTACAAGGTGTCCTCCTCTGTGAGAAAAGAGTTGTGAGATATACCTGATTGGAAAAGAAAAGGCTTCAAAGTGACCTAATTGTGGCCTTGCAGTACCTGAATGGAGCCTACAAGAAAAATGGAGAGAGGCTATTTACAACAGCATGTAGTGACAGGACAAGGGGGGATTGGCTTCAAATTGAAAGAGGGTAGGTTTAAATCAGATATAGGGAAAAATTATTTGTTGTTAGTGTGGTGAGGAACTGACATAGGTTGACCAGAGAAATTATGGAGCCTCCATCCCTGGAAATGTTCAAGGCCAAGTTGGATGGGGCTCTGAGCAATCTGGTCTAGAGAGAGGTGTCCCTGTCCATGGCAGAGGTGTTGGAACTAGATGTTCTTTAAACTCTTTCCAACCCAAACCATGCTATGATTCTACGATTATGTGTCCGCCACCAGCAAACCTGCTACCTTACCTAGAGAAATTTCTTAAACCCATCCCCCCTTACAGATCTTTCATTCCTCTGACACAGGCTTTCAAAATCTATTCTTCTATCAAGAAGCAATATTTCTCACTTCTCCACCTGGAAATTCCTATTTCCTCTGCATTTCCACAAATCTTCTCTTCACACTTACTGCCACGCATAACGTGGTCTGTATTTTTTCCAGATGATGTATTTTTTCAGGCACAATATTATCATTTTAAAAGCTTTCTTTTTTCTTGAATTTTTTTTCAACCCAAATATACTATTTAACAGAAGATATTTAGAGGTAAGTGGCTTCATTCACTCATTCCCAACTTTCACCAGTATACTGTTAAGACTTAGATTCAAAATGACACTGGTTATATACCATTTGCATATATTTATATGCAATAAACCTTATATTTACTTCTGCACTAAGTCATGGGTTTAAGGCAAAAATGTTTTTTCTTTTCTTTTCTTTTTTTAATTTGCCCAATTCTTAGATGTATTTAATAATTTTAATAATTTTCTGGGATATTCACTGTGTAAACTTTAGAACTACATGGCACATTGTTTTAAAATGTCATAAGGGGACTGTCAAATATTTCAGGTTTTACTTTTATAATGATGATAAGGAATAATTTAAAAGTTATGTTGCATGCAAGTGCGAGACTTAGAGATGTTTGTTCTTTCCTTTATTTAAACAAGGTCATAAACAGGAGGTTAGAAAGAAAAAAATGCAAAATTGTTATAGGAGGTGGAACAGGAAAGGTTTTGTGCTGACATTTTTTTTGGCAATATTGATAATCCACTAGAGTTTTCATGTCAGGAGTTACAAAAGAATCTCAGTACAATGCCTTCCCATTGTTCTATAGTATTTTCCTTATGGTCTTAGATCAATACAAACTAGCCATGTTTCTCTGACATAGAATTGTCCTTCAAATCTTGCCATGTGTTTCTTAGGTCTTAACTAAAGGGTTATTTTGTGGTTATCTTCGATCCTTCTCAGTGACTGAATGAATCTGTAGCTGGCTAAGACTGAAGCTCTACTGATCAACCCATCCTTGTGATACCTTGCAAAACTAGCTTGAAAGTTAACTTATATCAATACAGCAACTTGCCTGGGCCCCATGGGTGCAAAGGCCTAATTGAAAGGAAGGGGATAATCAAACTGTTGGCTTTGACTACAGATAATGAGCACTGCTATGGGAGAAAATCTATTATCAAACTAATCCCAAGAGGCTTGAAACAGAGTAGCCTCATTCTACATGATTAAAAGCTTTCTTTCAAATCCAGAGGACACATCTCATCCAGAGACATCAGAATTACAAAGGTGCTTCTAAAGCTGTGGTCAATCAACAAGGCTGATATAAAGTTCCTAAACGCATGTTGCCTGTATGAAATTAATTTTGCAGGATCAAGGAGATAAATGGCTTCCAGATTACTAAAAAATTGGAACATCAGCTCTGGTAGTGAAGCAACATCTTAAATACTACAAAAGATTAATATATTAAATGAAGTTGATAGTTAGAGGCACAGGCATTCTTATATGAATTCAGAGCAATAGTTCACCTTTTGCCTGTTGACAGAAATATTGAATGATTAAGGAATTTGGGAAACTCCATCAGAGGTGATCCTCTCAACTACAGAAGTGTCAGTGGACAATACCAGAATTGGTATAGTAGTCTGGTTACAATCACACCTAAGTTAACTAATTTGCAGCCAACTCTCCCTCTCCTCCTTGTTTGAGCTTTCCATTGAATTTTCTGTATCTGCATTACAATCCAAGGTTTTAGTATTTTTAAAATGTATATATAATAACAATGTGCTTTTAAGAATGAAAATCTAGTTCTAATGTTGAGTGCCACAAACAAAGGGAACTTCTTTTTAGTTTACTTGAGACAGGGTTGTTTGTGAGCAAATGGATTTTATTTTCTCTTCCAAGTGAACTCTGAATGTGCCCTAGGTTGGCTGTGCAATGGTGAACTGTTCATATGAAATCTATCATAAGGATTCCTTGACTGGAATTTAGGTACCATACATGTATGGTACCTTACTTATGACAAAATTCAGTATTTCCATTTGCATCACTTAACACACATGTTAATGTCATAGCAATTTGGTGTATCTTCAGGTGTTGGCATAAAGTTATATTTGGCAGCAATTTTCAAATATGAATGAGTGGGTTCAACTTATTTGGCTGTGAGGTGGCTGCCAAGCCAGTCTGTCACTCCCCTTCCTTAAAAGGAAAGAAGAAAAAATCTGAAAATAGGGGTGCATGGGTTGAGAAAAGAACAGAGAGATCACTCAGGAACTATTGTCATGTGAAAAACAGATTTCATAAAATCATGGATTGCCTTGGGTTGGAAGGGATCTTAAAGGTAACCTGGTTTCAACATCCCTGCCTTGGACAGGGACACCTTCAACTATGCCATGTTGCTCAAAACCCAGTCCAACCTGGTTTGACTACCTCACAGTAAAGAATTTCTTCCTAATATTTAACTTAAATCTACTCTCCTGCAGTGTAAAGCCAATCACTCTTGTCCTGTCACTGCATCTCCTTACTAAATGTCCATCTCCAGCCTTCTTGTTGTGCTTTTTTTTCTGGGGTATGGTTAATTTTCTTCCCAGTGGCTGGCATGGGGCTGTGTTTTGGATTTATGCTGAACGCAGTGTTGATGTTTTTGTTATTGCTGAGCAGAGCTTACATAGACCCAAGGCCTTTTCTGCTTTTTGTACTGCCACTCTGGTGAGGGGGCTGGCAGTGTATGGGAAACTGGGAGGTGACACAGCCAGGACAGGTAACTCCAATTGACCAAAGGGATATTCCAGACCATATGACATCATGTTCAGTACATAAAGTGAGAGGGAGAAGGAGGAAAGGGGAATGTTTGGCGTAATGGAGTTTTTTCCCAAGTGACTGCTACATGTGATGGGGATGGCTGAACAGCTGCCATGGGAAGTAGTGAAAGAATTCCTTGTTTTGCCTTGTTTGCATACACAACTTTTGCTTTACCTATTACGGTGCTCTTATCTCAACCCACAAATTTTTGGCTTTTACTCTTCCTAATTTTCTCTCCCATCCCAGTGGTGAGGAAGTGAATGAGCAGATGTGTGGTGGCACTTGACTGCTGGCTGGGATTAAACAACAACACTTGTAGGTCCCCTCTGAGCACTGGAAGGTTTAGGCAAGGTCTTGCCAGAGCCTTCTGTTCACCAGGCTGAACATCCCAAACTCTCTCAGCCTGCCTTCCTAAGAGAGGTTCTCCAGCCCTCTGAACATCTTTATGGCATCCTCTGGACTCATTCCAATAGGTCTGTGTCCTTCTCATGTTGGGGCTCCACTGAGCTGGACACAGCACAGGTGGGGTGTCACAAGAACTGAGTAGAGGCACAGAATGCCCTCCCTCGTCCTGCTGGGCACGCTGCTTTGGATGCAGCCCAGCATACAGTTGGCTTTTTGGGCTGCAAGTGCATATGGCTGGGTCGCGTTGAGTTTCTCTTATCAACCTTATCCCTTCAGGGCTGCTCTCAATCCTTTCTCCACCCAGCCTGTATTACTGTTTGGGATTGCCCTGGCCCAGATGCAACACCTTGCATTTAGCCTTCTTGAACTTCATGGGCCCACTTCTCAATCCTGTCAAGGTGCCTCTGTATGGCATCCCTTCCCTCCAGCACATCAACCACACAGTGTGGTGTTGTTGGCAATCTTGGAGAAGGTTTACTTTATCTCACTGTTCATGTTGCCTACAAATATGGCAATCAGCGTCAGTCCCAACAGTGACCCCTAAAGAATGCCACTCATAACTGGACTCCACTTGCATATCGAGCTGCTCATCACAACTCTGTGAGAGGAACCATCAGCCAATTCCTTATCTACTTAGCAATTCATCCATCAAATCCATGTATCTCCAGTTTAGAGACAAGGATGTCATGCAGGATGGTGTCACATGATTTACACAAGTCCAGACAGATTTGGGGAAACTAATTTATTTCATTGCCAATCAAATCAGACTAGAATGATCATATATAAGAAAAAAATCTAAAATACACTTTTCTTGTCCCCTCCCCTCAAAATTCTATGGGAATTGACCACTGTGTGAAGTCACGATCAGTATAACATGCACTTGAACTAGAAAAGCATACACACTATTTCTTCTTTTTGTGCCTTGCTGTCCCTTCTGACTCACAGTACTGTGACAAGCACCAAGAGAAAGAAAGAGGTACAGGTCCTTCCTTTCACTTGGCTGTTGGAGTAGAAATCAGGAACTCTGGGAGCAAAAATTTGCACAGGCAGCAAGAATGAGTGTAGAGGGAAAAGTACACTAATGAGATGTGTTGGGTTTGTGTGGAAAGCTTATGGTACAGAAGAGGGCTACAGGGGAGACTTCTCTGAGAATGTGCCAGAAGCTTCCCCCATGTCCAAGAGAGCCAGTGCCAGCCAGTTCCAAGACTGACCTGCCCCTGGCCAAGGCTGAGCCCTCAGCAAGGTGGTACTGCCTCTGGGAAAATGCATTTAAGAAAGGAAAAAATTACTGCAACAGAGAAAAAGGGAGTAAAAATATGTGAGAGAAACTTCTCTGCTGACACAGAGGTCAGTGCCAAAGGGGAGGGAGGAGGTGCTGTAGCTGAGATTCCCCTGCAGGCCATGGTGCAGACCATGGTGAGGCAGCTGTGCAACTGCAGCCCATGGAGATCCATGATGGAGCAGCCCGTGGAGGACCCAAGAAGGTGGATGTGCCCAAAGGATGCTGCGACCCCATGAGAAGCCTGTGCTGGAGCAGGCTCCTGGCAGGATCTGGAGGTGTATGAAGATCCCACTCTGGAGCAGGTTTGCAGGGTTTCATTTGTGACCCTGTCAGGGACCCATGCTAGAATACGCTGTGCCTGAAGGACTGCACCTCATGGAAGAGACCCACACTGGAGCAGTTCATGAAGAACTGTAGCCCATGGGAAGGAGAAGGACTCATTTTTGAGAAGTTTGAGGAGGACTGTCTCCCATGGAAGAACCTCAAACTGGAGCAGGGGAAGCAGTCCTTCTCCTGAGGAGGAAAATACATGTGTGGTGAGTTGACCAGAAGCTCCATTATCTGCCCTTTGGCACTGTCAGGGGAAAAAGTTAGAGAATTGTGAATAAAGTTGAAAACTGGGAATAAAAAGGGAAAGTCAGGAGAAAGGTATTTTTAAGATTTGGTTTTATTTCTCATTATCCTTCTCTGATTTATTTACAATAAATTTAGTTAATTTTCCAAAGTTGAGTCAATTTCATCGATGCTGGTAATTGGTGAGTTGTCTCTCCTTGTCTTTTTCTCAACCCACGAGGCTTTTGTTATATTTTCTCTTGCTTATCCAGCTGAGGAGAGGGAGTGATAGAGCCACTTTTGTAAGCACATGGCTGGATAGCCAGTGTCAACCCACTACCTGAGGAAATAACACAGTTAACAGATACCTTAGTATGTAGAGAACAGAAGAGAAAATCGCAAGACAGAGAAGAGATTAGGATGGTAGAAGTAAATAGAGTAAAATTTAAGAGAAGATCAGACAAAGAAAAACATACTGAACATAAGATTATGGAGAAGCCACCTAATTTGGAAAATAAAACCCCCCAGCTTTAATTTTAAAAGATAAAGAAAATAACTCTAATAAAAATAAGAAAAAAGCATGACAGATGGTCTGCAGAACAGCTGTATTGCACTTTGCTGCAGCTTTTGTTGGATGCTTAGAACTAAGACTTACCATGACATCATGTAAGGTTACAGCTCACATCAAGGTTTCTGAGTGTGATTTGCCACTTCTTTCAGCTCTTACTTCTAAAGAATCACTTCTAAAATCAATTCTGGTTCTCTTAGTTGCCCTTTAAATACCAATCCTGAAAATTAAAACAAAGACCTTGGGATCCCTTAAATAACCACACATTTTATTTCTTATTAACTCCGTACACGTATCTAATGCAATTGTGAAATGTAAATTTGGTTTGCTTGCTGAGAAAAATAGCACACTCCTACAATCTGGTGAGTTATAGTCAGCCAGCTTCTGGATCAGCACATCACTTGCTTCTGATACCTCAGTTTCAAGGGTTCTTTTAGGGATTTTCCCTGCTTACATAGACAGTTCTCAACCCTGGACTTTTGCAAACAGTTTTATTATGAATTGCAAGGTGAGTTTATGTTAGGTCTATAGGTGGGAGAGAGGGAGGAAAGACACCTCCCACTCAGAAGACATGGGTATGCTTCTTAGATGAAAGAGGGTAACTTGTCACTTGCCATCTTGTACTATTTCATGGATACATTCTGAAAAACTACCAGACTTGCATCATGTTTTTCTCAGCTGTGTGGCACTGAAACACAAAGCAGAGGAGGCCTTGTTACTATGCTGCTGTGTGACAGGTAAGTATCTGAGCCAATAATCAGTCATGTGGTAGGCTGGGTAGATAATCTGAAGGCCTTCAGTCCCTAATAACTTCACTGAACCAGAGTCAGGCATGCAGCAGCATTCATTGGATGTTGTGGAAATGAGCACTCTGTGGGCTGTGCGTCAATGCCCATCTTTGCATACCGGAAGACAGCAGATGATAGTCAGAACCTACCAGATTTAACTGGAAATTTTTAATTGACAGCAAGAGAAGCAGGATTACTGATGTAATTTCCACTTGATTTTTGAGCTTTGTGGTTGGTAAGGCTGTTAAGGATCAGCCACTTTTGTGGAAGGACTGCATTTTGCCCAGAGACAATTTGAGATAGTTGCTAACAAACCTAGTTGTCTTGTGTTCCTGGAACAAAGGGGTGCTTAATTTTTCTCTGCAAATGGAGAACAGAAATATTATTTTGCCGTTATCTGGCTGCAAATAAAAAAACAAAGTCGCACAGCTGTCCCCCTGTTAAATCGCTTTGGTGTTCTCATCAAGTTATGAAATATTTCATAGACTTATACTTTTAATATTTATCTCAGGATAAAGAATAAAGAATCATTTGACTTTTTAAAACCTTTCAGAGGGAAAATATTCCAATTTGGAATACAAGTTAATTAGTCCAAGGTTGAAAGAGTAAGTTTAAATAATTAATTGCAAATCCTTAAGAAGTTAGAGCCATATACTTTAACTTGTTCTTGTGATCATCTTGCTCCAAAACTCTTGATTTTCATCATTGGAAAAACCTACCTTAATGCTAAAAAATTCAATTCTGCAAGTAAGACAGTCTCAGCAGTTTTGTGTTCGTGTTTTGAACGTGTGCTGTTTACATCAGAGGATACACTATTTTTACCAGATAATTTTTCATTATATAACTAGATAATATACATTGATAATACAAATGTCATTATCCAAAATGTAAACAAGATGTCTGTATTTAATTTCAATTTCTATCATTTTATAATTATAACAAAGGAATTTCCTTAGGTACTATTTAAACAGATTTTTTCAAAGGTTTTAGATATTTTGAGCCATAATTTAATAGTTTTAGTTATGTATGCTATTATACACAAGCTACTATATCTTTTAATTTTACTGGAAATCAAGAGAATTTCCTTATGGTAATGGGCCATGTTCACAATTTTCTGGATTGAAAGAGGAAAAGATGAGGCAGCGATAGGGATTGCAAGTCAGCTAATAAATCAGACTCTTCCTGAAAAGCATGCAAGGCTGGGGCAAGCAAATACAAAATAACATGAACTTAAGGGATACATAACGAAAAAATACCACTCTTTGGTAAATGTGATTGCTTATGAGTATTCAACACATGAATATTATCAGGGACTGCTGGTGCTCGTCACACTGCTAAAGGTTTGCCTGCAGTTGATTCTCACAAGAGACTGCACTAAGCCTTCTATGTTCAGTGAACAAATCAGTTCCTCAGGTTCTCAAGGATATTAATTTCAGACTCTTAAGAAAGGCTAAACCATGTTTCTAATGTCATAGAGGACATATAAACCTGTGTATTGCTATTAACTTACTAAAATTTTAAAATTTTGGAGAGCATCATTAGGTGATAATTTTAAACGCAAAATATTAGGTCAAAAACAGTAAGAGAAAAGGCTATAAGGATATTTTTTATATAAAAAAGTTTTTCTGTATCAATTTCAGCAGCTCTTTCAGCAATCTCTTTCTCTTGGGTAAAAACAAATGTAACAGAGAAAAAGAAAGCAGAAGAAATCAAAGATAATTGAAAAAGATGGTGATGATGTTTGATGCTTTATCTAATTAACACCTCTGGTATCACTTGTTTTATTTCTACTTTCTGCCTTCAACTGAAAGCTGTGGGCAAGTTTTTCTCCAGAAAAATTCAGCATCTTTTTTTTTTTTATTCTGTTGTCTTTTTTCTGTTATTTTATGGATAAAGACACATTTTAGAATTTCAGTTCCTCTGGGAAACTTTCTTTCTTTCTTTCTTTCTTTCTTTCTTTCTTTCTTTCTTTCTTTCTTTCTTTCTTTCTTTCTTTCTTTCTTTCTTTCTTTCTTTCTTTCTTTCTTCCTTTCTTCCTTTCTTCCTTTCTTCCTTTCTTCCNCTTTCTTCCTTCCTTTCTTCTTTTCTTTCTTCTTTCTCCTTCCCTCCTTCCTTCCTTCCTTCCTTCCTTCCTTCCTTCCTTCCTTCCTTCCTTCATTTTTCTCTCTTTCTTTTTCTCTCTTTCTTTCTTCAAGAAGTATTGTTATTGGTGGGGACACCTGATTGCTATTTTAATACAAATAACTACTGAAATAGCCATTTTATGTTTATCCTGACCTTTGAACAAGGTTATTCTGATTTTTGAAAACCATGTGAAGTACCTCCCAGAAATAATGAATATCTGAAGATTAAATTTTTCACAGAAAATTTCAGCTTCAATAGGTTGTCAAGGTTTTATACACCTGAAAAGAGTATTTAATGACTGGAGAGTTTAGCAGTCTTATGTAACGTCTACTCTGATAGTTATACTAAAAGTTCCTTTTATTTTGATTTGTGCAACAATGGGTGCTGTCAAAACTTCACAAAATTACTACTAATGAATAATATTCTTTATAAGTATGGGCTATTTTTTTTGGTTTGTTCTTCTATAAAATCTGCTCTGAGATTGTTGTTTGCAAAGCTCATGACCTTACACAACTTTAAATGAACAGTTCTTTACTTCTTAAAGATTCATATGTCTCTCTTTTTAATAGAAAATTGTTTGTGGAGTTTTATTTCCCAGTTCAAATGGAACAAAAAAAATACTGGGCTCTGTAATTTTGGTATGTTGATGATGTGCACTGAATTATGTTCATAAAAATTTTCAGAGACTTCAAGTGTACTAGCATTCTCTACACTTCTGCATTAATCATCTGAGTCATTTGTCCTTTGAGCTGTGCATACAAATGTGCCTGCTGTATGATCTCTGGTATCTCAATTATAGGAAGATTTCTTAGTTAGCTATGCTATATCATCAAAACCTAATTTGTGTTTCAGAAGAGTGACGGGTAATTCCATTAGTGTACTTACTCATACCCCTTCAGGGGAAGGAAAATTGTGTGGTATTTGTGACCAAGCATGTCTTACAGTTTTACAACGCAAATCCATATTTTAGTTATGACTTCAACCTTGACCTGAGAGTTAAACCCAGTGTTTTATCCATTTACCCTCTGAAGCCTGAAACAGGATGCACATGTGAAATAGGTGTTTAGAAGTAAGTTTTCTCTGATTTGCATACTGCCATATTTGTAATTATTTTTGTTTGACATGGTACAACTGCAAATAGCATAAAATCAAAGGCAGTAAACCAGTAAATTGTTTTGCTGCTTGCCTGTTAGCAGCATGCTAAGAATCCTAGAGTTATTACTCGGCAAACTAACAAGAATTTTAAGCTCCAAGCCTGAAAACAAATTTGCTTTATTCTCTCCCCCACTTTTTCTGTTTTAATGTAGACACTATATTTCATGCCTTCCTTTTCATTCTTTGAAATGTGTTCATCCCGTTTAATATACTTCGGAAATGCTTTTCAAGCTTGTCAAAAGATTTGATAGGCATGGATAAAAAGTCAAGGTTGTTGACTTCTGGAGCAATTAACAAAATCACAGAGAACCTGTTTCTTGGCCTATTTTCTCAGTTCTGCCATCAGTGCAATTACCCACAATCAAGAAATTTTTTTATCTAGAAAAGAGTGTTAGAAAGTTAAAGTCCATTCTATGAAATATAACTGGTTTTAATGCTTCTTCATCAGGACCTCCCAAGTAGTTTTTGTCAGTATCTTGAAACACTTCCATATTTTTGCAGTTCTGGAGATGCTCTCAGAAAGGAGTATTTTGGTATTTAGTATTGTACTTCTAATTCTTAAGTTAGTTAAGAGAAAGATCTCTCTTCCAGCATTCACAAATAGGCTTTTGTTCCAAAAAAATGTGAACATACAGGGGATTTTTGTAAATATACCTTTTAATTTTAATATGTACTTCCCCAGTGAGATAATGTTCCCACTGTTAGCACTGTAAGTTCACTGCACGCTGAAACAGCCTTCGTTATGCTGGATAAGCAGACCAATCTCCTTTTAGATTACATTTTTAGATTTACATTTTTTTCCCCGTTTTCTTCAACTGTGATTGATCAGCTAGGTGAAAGCAAATGAGATTTTTCATTATTCCTAATCATGGAGTGCAACAAACTTGTGATCAGCTTTAAAAGAATTTGATAGGTTCTTATATAAGCTTCCACTTCATACAGCAAGTTTGTTGCCAAAGTTTTAAATGAAGAATGTGCTTAAATCAGACTGAAGATGTTTAGGAATATAACAACTCACATAACTGCTGTTGGGCTCCTTATGTAATTTTTCTCTTAAGAGGGATAATGCATTTCAAACAGTAGTAATTACTTGCATTTTGAAATAATGTAGTTATGGGGGGGTAGAGCTAACTTCTCAAGCTCTCACTCTCTTACAAGTGAAGCCCTTTTTGTCACTAAAGATTAAATATATGACTGAAGCTGGGGGAAAAATAAATTGTAGTCAAGAGTATTACAGTTCTTTAATTACTGTAGATGACACATCCATCCAGCCCTGGTCACTTAAGTACATAACGTAATGTGTTCTTAATGAGACTTTTAATGAGAGATCTTAAAATTTCCTAATTTCCCAGTTCAAGATTTTAATTTATCTAAATCAAAAAACATAAAGATAGAACATGAACTAAAATGTTGCCAAAATTATTCTGGATTTTGCCTTTTGCCATCTTGCTAAAGAGAACTCTCTTTGAAGAGACAGTTGAATAAAGTTTGTTTTAAGCCATGTCAGGAGATGAAATTACTATACATTTTCACTAACTTTAGTAGTATTTTGTAATCATTATCTCTTCCTTGCATATGTTGCATTTAAAATGCAAATTGAGGTTCTTATAAACATTCCACAGTTCTGGTGAAACTTTATGTTGTTTTTCATATAATTCCCGTCTTTGTCATCTTCCCAACTTCATCTCATTTTTAGTGTACAGTGGTGTAAGTGTTATCTCAAAACTATCTTTTGGTCATTACTATTTTAATTTTAATTTGAGTGGTAAGACCTTGTGTAATTTGACTGCTTTTTTGATCTGAAGATTGAAAACTACAAGTCTATTTCTGAGGAAGAATTTTTGAAAACATTGCTGTGGGATTCTATATTTTATTGTGGTTTATTTATAAACCATTTATTGTGGTTTATTAATGGCAACCTGAGTCTATGTATTTGTAAAGTAAGGGAAGCATGTTGTTAATTTCTTTCCATGTCAATCCCATGAAGTGGCATTGATCTAGAATTTCTATTATTTAATGACTGATGATAAAGTGGTGATTTCACAGATATATCAGTACATAACTCTGGGACTGCTCATATTATAACTACTGGCCTAGTTTCAAGACGGTAGTATTTACAAAAACATTGCGGAGTACATGCATTTTCCTAATAAGAAGAGGATCTAAAAGACATGTTGAAATTTCACATTTTTTAATGAATAAAATTAATCCATTTTTACTAGTGCAAAATAAAAAACTAATTTTGAGAATGAACACATTTTGTTTTGTTTAGATTCATACCTAAAAATATGCTTTCCTCCAATATTAAAAAAAAAGAGGAAATAAATCTCTTCAAAGCAGCCATCAGACCATTTAATATATTTGGTTTTTAAATGAAAATTCCTTTTGGTTTTGATGACCTGGTATTTTAAACTGCAAAACAAAAAGTTTAGTGCTGACGAAAGCACCTGAGAAGTTCTACCCCAAACGTATTTTTATGCCCTATAATAACTCTTCAACAATAGAAATGAAGAAGAAAATTAAGGGAGTAAATATACTGATATTGATTATGAGGAAAAGACTTCACAAATAAACTTCAGCAATAGATTAGTATGTTTTAAAGGGAATGCATTTGAAGACAATTTTCAAAACCCCAAAACTTTACAGCTTGAATTGCAACAACAAATGCTGTGGCATGTTTATTTCTGTTAATTTTGTTGGTGAGATGTTTCACACTTCAACTAGCTGCAATCTTTGACCTCCCTAATCACTGAAGATAAATTAATCATATAAGACCAGTTTTTGTATCCAAAACTTGATGGTTTAAACTCCATTTTTATTTAAAGGCCAAGAACAAAATTATTTCTGTTTTGCTATCAAGGAAGAGAGAAATCTGGATGTCTGATCACTGGAAAAATATGAGAATCCATTATCAAGATCCTCATCAATTAATTCAGCATTTTGAATTCAGCAGTTTCGAACTTTGCTGGAGTGTAACAGCACCAGTCTGGACGACTGACCTTTGTATACAGATTTTGGGAACTCACAGATTTATTGAATATCTCAACATCCTGAACTTCAGAGGACTACCTAAAACTAAATCATATGACTCAGAGCATAGTCGAGATGATCCCTGAATTCTGAGAGTCATGACCACTTCCATGGGGAGCCTGCTCCAGGGACTGACCACTCTCTCAGAGAAGAATCTTCTCCTAAAGTCCCATATGGACTATCAAATAATCTGTGCCACCTCTTTCGTTTCTATGCCAGATCTTGGACTGAAGCTGTGCTGGCAGGTATTTTTATTGTGAAACAGATTATGTGATAGCTGAAGGGCTGGAGAACATTGAGGGATTATATCTCAGATAAACCTATCCTTTGAGTCAGTCTGCAGTCACACAGGACTTCTTCAAGAAAACAGTTCATTATTTTTCCCAAATGTGTAATAGTATTCAGTCCTAATAGCTATACTCCTTTGTCAAAACTAGTTTTTCTGCATGTAGTGACAATTAAAAATCTACCCTGGACTCTTCTTCACCGTGGTTTGTTGCAAGGAAAGATGTCCTTTCAGTGACTCTTTGAGCAAAGTTAATTTGTTTATCCAGCATTAACGGAAATAAACATGCCACATTTGTTTACCTGTTTTACTGGTTAACTTCCTTTTCACGAGACTTTGAAGTTGTAGCATCTACATTTTAAAAAGAAAGTAATTGATTAGGAAACCATGAGAAACTGATGCTAGATTTTATCTGGTCCCCTTCTGAAAGAGTTCAGAAAATTCTTTGGCTATAAACTTATGAGTTATTTCCATCTTTTCACTCCATATGTTTTCTACAGTTCAAAATTAACTTCTTGAATATCGCTCCCTTTACATTATTCGCCCTGTTTGGAGCAAGTTGGAATTATTGTGTGGCCCTCCTTTCCCTCAAAGCTTTGAAGAATCTGCTATATGGCTTTAATCTAATTTGAGTTAGAACTTCAATACGTACAACTTTCCTCCTCTCTAAAGTTTTTCTTTATCTTCTTATGATTAATGGAGCATCTCTAAGACTTTTGCACCAACACCAGAAAGTACTAGAGAAAGAAACAGTCTTAGTGTTTTGATTCTTACATTCTTCTGCAAAATAGTTCTGTGCAATAAAACAGTATAATCTCCCTGAAGTTTATGGGTGATTTAATATTTCTCCCTTATCTGATACACATTTTTCTCTGCTGAACACTGAATGTTCACTGAAAACTGATGTGCTTAGCAGCTGTTACTCTGTGCAGCTCTTCCAGATGTTCTACCTGGCACTATCATACTGTCATGCTATTTGAAATCTCATCTCTGTTGCATTCCTATTGTGCATCCACTCTTTTTTTTCATTACTCTGAACTAAAAAAATTCGTTTATCCAATTTAAAAGTAAACAACAAAAGAAAACATAAACCCTCAAGAACAACAAAAAATATTCTTCACAAGAAGGAATAAGCCTACATACAAATATAGACCAAAAAGTTGAGACAGATGTACTTTATAAAAAAAGATAACAAGTTAGGGGATTTTACTTTATAAATTTCTGCAACATTCAGAAATTCATGGACATGATCTTACTTTCTTGGCTTGTCAAAAGACTTTTATGTTTCAAAGTCAGTGAAAGGTGTGCCAGGAAGAGTTCACTAAACACAAGTTAAATCGGGCCAAAATACAGAACTAAAACCACTGGCCTCCTACTTTCCTGCTTCAGATTTGAGCAATGTTCCAACTGCTTTCTTCTAAGAAAATGAATTTATATGTGTAGTTAAATAAGCACACAAAGCAGCCTGGTCATCATACAGAGCACTAAATTACAGAGTAATTTGTACATCTGTAATAAAGTACAAATTAGGGTTCATAAATGCATTATAATAATGCTAATATTCAAATATAAAACCAAAAGAAGGGCTTAAGAGAACATGATTCAATCAGACTGCATAATACCAAAGAAATTTGAGAAATCATCCTTTTAGGGAAGGGAAGGTGTGGGAAGGGAAGGTGTGGGAAGGGACGGTGCGGGAAGGTGCGGTGCGGGAAGGTGCGGTGCGGGAAGGTGCGGGAAGGCAAGGCAAGGCAAGGCAAGCCAAGGCAAGCCAAGGCAAGGCACCATCACTTCACTTTTCACTTTAATTCCAGGAAATTTCACAAGATGGCAAAGACTTAAATGTTCTTTAAACTTGAGATATATCTTGTTTTCCCTTGTTCAGTATACTTCAGGGATTAGTATATAAATTTAGGTTGGAAGGGACAGAAGGAAGATGAGCCTTGATCCCAAGCTCAGACCAGGTCACTCAGAACTTTGTCCAGATGAAATCTGAAGACCTTCGGGGTGAAGATGGCATGGCCTCTCCAGACTTCTACTGTACTGCTGGATTGTTTTCAGAAAATACTTCTCCTGATACCTAGTCTAAACTTCTGTTGTTATAGTTTAAGTCCATCATCTCTTGCTCTCCTGCTCTAAACAGCTGCAAGGAACCTAACTGCAGCTCCTTGATATCCTTCCCAGGGCTGCTGATGATAAGTGCCTCTAAAACAATCCCTTCTTCAGACTGAAAAAGTCCTGGTCCCACAGTGTGTGGCTGAAGAAGGGCATTTTCTCCAGTGCCTGTTCATTTTCTCTGCCCTGCACAGAACTATGCCCTGTTAAGCAGTGCCAGTGTGTGTCAATAAAACTGTACATAGAATCTAGATATGGTCTAGTGAGCACTATGTAGAGGGAAATAACCACTCCTCATAACCTATTGGATTTTTCCTTTTCATACACTCCCGAGATGCTCTTGGCTTTCTTTACTACCAGAGCACAATACTAGCTCATGTTCAGATACTGTTTTCATTTTAATATTAAGAAAAAAATTCAAATTATTATAAATGTGGTGAATAATGTAATTCAATGGATGGTTGAACTTCAGTGATAAAGAGAAAGATCAAATTTGTATGGGTACATTTGACTGTATGTGTACCTTATCATGCTGCTCTATTTAGAAACGGCAAATGAATACAATATTACATTAAATGGTCTTTCTGCCTGAAAGGCAATAACTTCAGATCTTATATTCTGGAAATTTTGAAGTTATTTTGTCCTGAGAATACTCCTCAGACAGTAAGGCTGTTGAATGTTATATGAGTTGCAATAATTAAATATCAGCTCAGTCTGGAATATTTTAAATCCAATATATCAAAAGAAATATATCCTAAAATCACACTTTGAAAGGCACATCTTAGACTCCTTCAGGTTAGCCATGATACTGAATAATTTTTTTACCTATTTTTAAAACAATTTGATTTTTCCTGTCTCATTCAGAAATAGTATAAAATAAAGTGTGGAAAGCCATGAATTAAAAACTGTTTTAATGATCTGGGTTCTGTTAGAAGACAAATTACTTTCCAGCTCTTAGCACTCTATGGAAACTGAGAATATTATTAAACTCCAGGAACAACAGAAAACAACACCATGAAGTGTTCTAATGTGAGTGACAATAAGGTCAAAGCCCATTTGAAGAAAAGTCTCATTTTAGATGCCTTTCCACTAAGTGAGAACTAAGAGATTTCTAATTTTATATTTTCTCTGTGTTTATATTTCTGTGTCTACAAGCACTTATTGAATGTATTTGTAGTATATGTATGTAATTCACTGTAATTCAATGTGTGGTAGCTGTTCATTGTTTTCATAATCTTAAATAAAACATACAGGGGAAAGGATTAGTGTGAATAAAAACATGCAGAAGATCCCTGATATAAACAGAAAATATTAACAGTTTAATTTCTATAAAGAAACCTGTTGTACTCAGTGTGCTCAGGGTTAATGCAGAAGGTTTTTACCTAACAACCACACAGCAGTCAAATCTCATCACCTTCAGCAGGAATAATTTATGGTTTAATCTTACATGCAGGCGTATTAAATTAGTATTACTCATCAGAACTCACTTATTAATAAAACAAGCTGAATTAGTCACCAGAGAATCATATTTGGAAATTCAATGACAATTTTACATTTTTAATAAAGGCTCAGAAATATTATTGCAGAGCAGGTGGTATGAAGAAATGTGGTCAAATTTGACATTCATTAATAATTGAAGTGTGGAACGTGACAGAGGTGAAAATTGATATTGATTTTTTCCCCTCTAATATTTGGATGAGTTCTGAAAAGTAAATAAAATGAGATAACAAGACATATCAAGTCACCCTGATTTCTTTGATCACCTCTCCCTGTATGCACACATATATATCACTATTTTCCTTATCATTTTTTTGAATAATTCAACACCCATAGTCTTTCCAGTTCAATGCATTATAAAACATGCTCAAGCTGAGTTTCAATCATATTAGACTGAAAGCTGAATTTTTTATGAAGGATTATTTAAAACAAAATGTGTCTTGGGCCCTACAGTCTCTGAAACCAAACAATCCTGAGAGTTCAGTGAAGAAATGTCAACACTGTGGAGAATTTTTCGATTCAAAAAATTAAAGGAATCCTGTTTGATGTATATTAACCATATCAATATTAACAAACTTCTGCTGGATTTCAGAAGTGATATGACAGCAGCAGTACTACCAGGCTTGTATTTTAACTAGATGTGAAAGCTCCGAAGTACTTGTACTCACGCTGAACTTGACCTGCCTTTGGGACAGTTGCAGCAGCACTCCTACTGATTTCACTAATGCTGATCTTCAGGCTCAGCTGAAGTTAGGCTCTTTAGCATCATTGGACTCTAAACATGCAAGGAGGGTCACCAACCTCTGCTGACCCATCTTCAGCACAATGTAGACATCTTCATACAGTATATTCTGCAGGATTTATGTGGCTATTAGAGGTCTGTAGTGTATTTGAATGATGCATGGGATTTTGTTTCAGCATTCCACACCTTCTTCTGTCCTCAGACAGGTTTGCGGTCAAGATCTTCTTTACTAGGCATCTCCTGGTTTACATTCTTCATCCACATGAATGTCTAGTTCCATTTTCTTAGCCCAGTACTGGTTATACCAACAGGAGAAACTGGCTGAAAAAGCTGGAGTCTTCCTTTCCTATGTGTTTACAAAAGTAAATTCCTTACTTCTGAAGGAAATTATCTAGTTAAACATTCTGCCTAAGGGTGAAAATGTTAAGGAAAAAAATAAAAGAAAAAAATCACTTTCTCCAAAATTTGCTGTATAGAGTTCTTCAGGCTCAGTCTGACTTCCATTTGAAACTTTAAAATAGTCACGTGCATATCTACACTTCAGATTCTTTGCAATATCATTTTTTCTTTTGTACAATCGCCTATAAACTTAGTTTGCACAGAACTGCAAGAAAAATCCTGATCTCATAGATTTTATCACAGTAATTTTCTGGATTTTATGCTATACAATTTACCTAAATAATCAGACTGCAGATTATTTTTCAATAGATTTAATAATCTTCTTGACAGAATAATTTCTCTAGAGTTAATCTTTAAGGTAGGAGGAGATCAAGGAGTGTACTCTTATTTTGGCTGAAAAAAACCCAAAGGCAGCTAAAAAATGCCAAAGCAGCAATACATTCAGAAAAGAAATAAACAATCAGAAATTAAGAAGGGAGGAAGTAGAAAAGCTCAAAAACAGAAGACAGAAAGTGTGTCAACTCATTAGATTGCTTCTTTTTTTTAAGGATGCTTTCATGTGTTGAGATGAACATCTCTGCTCCAAGATATTGAGCACAAATAATATTGATTGACTGCAGTTATTTTATGCTCTCATGCCTTCTGTCTACTGCAGAACAAGTAACTGTTTGAAGATTCAGTTTTCTATTAACAAAGCAAATGGTTGATGCTCTAGGTCTCATTTTGTTAGAATGAATTTATATTGACTTCAATAGCCAGTATTAATGAAATCTAATCAAATAACTGAAAACGTATTCCATGAGGTATTTTCCTTTAATTAGTGAGAAATATTGCAGAAAATATGAGATGGCCGAGAATTTAAAATATAATAATACATTGTTCTTATTCATTATTATTATTTATTATATCTTTCAAATATTAAAGTTGGAAAAATAATTCGAAACTGTGAGCTGTGAGCTACTTGGAATCGGGGTTCCACTTCTTTTCTTTTTTATTATTATGTGTAGGTTTTCATCACAGAAAGTATGATAATAAAAAATATTACTATTTTCATTAAAATTAGACAATAGCTTAATTGGCACCAATGAGTGGCACTATTGGGCAGGTTAAATTGTTCTTATGTGACAGATATGGTGTACACAGAAACATGTTCCCTCATGCAAAAACCACAGTTGGTTCAAGAAAAAGGTGCAAATTGAAGTATTTGTTTGTCTGTGACACTTATGAACTTTAGGTATTCTCTTCTGTCAGCAAAAGCAGATTTGATAAGTGTAAGGAAAAGTAAACTGCAAAGAGGCCAGAGCGTATGATTTAAGTTGATTGATAAAATTTTGTGGGGAATATGTGTCCTTAGGTCATCAGTGCACCATAGGCTACAATGTTTTTCTTCTCCACAGTCAAAACCTTAGACAATTCTTACTGAGCCAAAAATGCTCTCAGCACTGAATATTTCACATCAATCACCTGAAGAGCTGAACACTAAAAATAGTGACCTTTTTATGCACCCCTCAGATCTGAATCCTATAATTTTGATTGGATTCTCAGCCTTTTGAAATCCCAGACACCATTTGGAAAAAAACATATGGTTTTCCCTCCTGAGTTTTGACAGCTTCCCCTACACACTCCCCCTTTCCCACCTCCCTTCCCCATACCTGGAACTGGAGGAGGAATTTCAGGTCTTGTTATACTTTTCTGTCCCATGTTTCACAGGGTGATGTTAAGTCAGAGATCACAGCTGTGCTTTGGGAGGATCTCTTTGTTCTGTGCTCTTCTTCCTAGGAAAAAAATATGTCAACAGTTTAAATATGTAGTCGGTAGAAAAGTTATGAAGAAAACTCTTTTTACTGAAAAGAGTTTTACCATGTTGCAACATTTTCCTTTCTTCTGACAACATTCTTAATACAAATATGAAAACAAATTGGGACCTCAGATTTCTTCAGAATACTTTGCTGTGATGTAAAGTGTTTGGTCCTTCTTATCCTTGATATATTGGTAATTTTGTCCAGCATTACACTACATATATTATAAATCACACACAAGTTTATAGACATGTATGTAAGACAGACATAGAAAAATTTGTGGGACACTTCTCAATATCTCAAGTAACTATTTCCTATTACTTGTCCATAATAGATGGATATACGTCTCAGGGTCTGAAAAATTCTAAATTTTCACGTGGGAAAACATATATTTATTACCTTCGTTGCCACTAATGCTGAAGCAGGCATCATAATCTGGGTGACATTCTTTTGAATACACAGCACCTGTAACTTTTCTCTCTTTGCTGAGCAACTGCTTATAAACTGCCCCAAATTGTCATCTTGTATCTCTACCAGCCCACTGAACCTGAACTTCCAAGTAATGCCTCAGGCTATAGTTTTTTGAAACTCGTAGAAACCAAGTCATAAAGTTAATTTACAACGATTTTGTGCAATGAAGGTTCCCTCTTCCTTATTTTAAACCTTGAACTCAGACCACTTACTGTAGCTGCACTTATTTTCTTTTGACTGGTTGTGCTTAATTTATTCATTTGTGGTTAAAAATTACTGTTCTTAGAAGTTAATGTACTATCCAAAGAGAGATGAAAATGAATAGTCTAGAAGTAATAACTAGCTTTCTCCCTTTCTGGAACCCTCCATTTACCTAAAAGATTGATTACTCCTCCCTCATATATCAAGGGATCTGACCCTTATTCCGTTCCTTATCCCATTATTACAAGAAGATTACTTGATTAAATAATTGAGTTAGTCAACAGTTATCAAGATTTTTAAAAAGTCTCCTTTCTTATTTTAACCATTGAAAGAAAGGTGTGGGGCTTGGTAGGAAGGCATCCTGTGATCTTGATGGACAAGATAGATAGATACAGTTATATAATTCCTCATGTGCTACATTGCTTACTTTACTACTGATACCATTCCACTGACTTCTCCACTGCTGAGCCAGAAAAATGGATAACAAGTTTGTAGTTCAGTATCCAAAAAAAGTCAGAATTTTCTGACGTATGACAGAATGTAAGTGGACAATAACAAATTTCCACTTCCAGGCAGAGCTATGTCACATTGTGGAAAATTGTGCCTACCCATTTTAATTTTTCTGGATCCAGAACCTATCAGTGCCTATGATTAAGGATCATGGAGGCATGAATGTGAAACGCAGTGCACTTGCTATTAGGTTGACAATATTGTCAGTCGGCCTCTAAGGATCTTAGGCTCTTCAGGGAACAGTGAACACAGTCACTTGAGTCTGTCAGAGTTCATGCTCCCTTGGTCGGTGTTTGAGGAGACAAAGTATTTCTGTGTGCTGGACACGACATCGAAGCCAAATTTTGGGCACCTGATGCTGGAAATAAAATACCAAATTGATGGAGAGTGAATAATAGGACAGATTACTTACCTCATAAGAGACCAGTCAATCCTTCAGAATAATTTCAGACAAAAGTTGTAGAAAATTAATTATTATTAAATAAGTGGTCAAATATACAATGTGGTTTGGAACAACCTAGAGGTCACTGAACACAGGAAAAATCCAGAAAAGCAGATCCTTTCTGGAATTTAATTTTTTTCTTTTAGGCAAGGAGGAAAAAAGTATCCACAGCATTGACAAATGGGCAAAGTATTATATTAGTTGATTTTAAAAAATACAGTTTTAGTGATATGTATTTAGTGATATGTTCATTATTTATGTGGAAAATATTTACTGAAAGGGAAATAGCAGGGGACATTATGATCTGGTATGGGGATAAATGACCATTTTACAAAGTCTGGAGTAACTTGGTGGTAACACACAAGACTCACTGTACAGATATAACTTCTCTTTTTTTAATCAAGAAAAAGACTAGAAAGTAATAAACTCTAAAATACCTAAGCTAAAAATACAAAATCATACACGCATCACCAGTGCCCATATATATTTTTATGATTTCTGTGAAAGCAGTAAGTTCACTTTTATTTTCTATCATTTAACTTGTTTAGCTCATATCAAAGAGTAAACTCCCTTAGCACAGTCAAAGCTGCTAATTGCAGATTTGCAGACAGGCATGTTATGTAACAATGGTAATATCTCCATTTACTTATTGTGTATATGAATATCAAGGTCTGCAGTGACCTGTATCCTGGGCAATATCCCTCGGTGTCACCTTATCTTTCACATTTCTCCAATCGCATGTTAATTTTATTATGAGGTTAACATACATAAAAGATACCTGAAAGTGAATTACAGTGATGAAATAGAATTGATTCAGTAGTGACTACAGGATGAAGAGACGTTTCCATGGGAAGCAGCAGGCAAAGTGTACAACAAAGCAGACAATTCTTCACAAACTGCACTCACTCACTAATGCTTTTCACTGCCTGGAACAATCCAAACGGCAGGGGAACTGGCCTTGAAGAATTGCCCATCCCCTGATCAATGCTTCGTTCTACCTGCAGACAGTCTGACTACAGGGAGCAGTGTTGTATCATGGTGCAGAACAGTGCAGGCTTTGGTACACCTGCCAGTATCTTGAACACAAAAATGAGATGGTTAATTAGCATATGTTGACATATTTTGCATTAGAATGGAAACAACTGGGAGATGGACAGAGTAAAAAAATAGGAGAAAATGCTCTATCTACTCTTTTATATTTTCTCTGAGACAGTAAGACCCTTTCTCACGTCAGTTCATAATTTTGTTCCAGGTCTGTACATTCCTAGTTTTGCTTTCCCTGAATGAATTGATTTTCATTCTCCATTCTGTTTCAAGTCAATCAAACTATTTTTTTATCCATTTTTACATGAAATTACCTGTTCTGGGTCAGATCAAAGGTCTGCCTACATCCTGCTCCTGACAGGAAGCCTAGGGAGGAGTACAAATGCAGGGCAAGAACACAATGTTACTTTCTTAGAACAGTCTCCCTACTTCTGTGGATTTATGATGCAAAGACCTGAATTAAAGATGGTGGGTTTATCTGAACTTGTATTTGATACATCTTTCTTCCATTTCTTCCATGATATTACCTGTTCATCTTTTGATGCCAAACAGGCATTTAGCACCAACAGCATTCTGTGGTAATGAAAACCACAGACAAAATCACAGAATATCTGAAGGTCTGTCCTGTTCCTGCAAATCTGCTGTTTACTTCTACTGTTCATTTTGCTGACTTGCGGAAAAAAGATGCAAAGTAGCTTTCCTGACAGTATCTCAGGATAAGAACCAACACACAGATTGGCAAACAACATTTTATAACGTCTGTGGCCTAGGCAGTGACTTGTATTTCACAAGAGTGGAGCTGCCTCTCTTCATGTCTAGAAGTACCTGCATGACTATGGTTGGGACACTCTCTCCTAGCTGTCCTCATGTAAAATGGGAGTGATAATTCCTCTTTCTTACAGATTTTTGTGCCTCAGACATATCAGAGAATACCATGTATGTAGCCACTATGTTCATGTTATTGTAACGAGGAGAAGCAGTGTTGCCAAAATCCCATCACCGTTGCTAAAAATTGTACCAAAGAAGAAAGATAATACACAAAGAATATGTCAAATTGATTTTTTTTAAAAAATACTGTTAAAGTTAAGGCAATAAATGGTGATGGAAGGAGAAGTGATTAAAATATTATTTTGGGGTTTTGCTTGCTTTTATTTGGTGTTTATTTGTTTTAAATTCATGTTACCTAGTCTAATAATCATATCCATTTACAGGGCTCTGCGTGAAAATAATGGACATGTCAGGACAATATATTCCTGGAATACATATGAAAATATACACAGAACATCTTTTCTGCATAAATTCTTATTCTCTATAATTTATCAAATGCTGTGTGGCCTGTTTTAAGATCATATATTATGAACACTGAGATTTTTTTTTCACTTTAAGTAAGCACTTGCTTACTTGTCCTACTCCAAATCCACTCTTGCCACACTTTCTCCTTGTTATTTTACTGCAGTTAGTTAAAAATACAATTAGAGAAACTCTTTGCTACTAAAGTCCCTACTTTAATTTCTTGTCCAAATAAATGAAAACAAAATATACATATCCATACATTTACAGTTACATTGCAATATATGCATTATGTACATCATTAATCACTAGAGATAAATGTATTGTAATGTCTCAATTTTCAATGTAGGTCTGGCAGACCTCTGTACTCTTTTATACCTGAAGACACATTTCAGTGCAGCTTCCCAGTAAGAACTTCTTTCAAAGCATCAATGGTCCTCTCAGTGCTGTTTGTATTCGCTTGATGGATGTGAGGGGAAGTTTCCTGTTTTTCTCTAAATTAAACTTGCTCATTATTTTCCTCCTCTGTTTTGGACTACTGAGTGGTACAAGAATACTCTTGTCTTACTCTCTGTGTATTTTTCTTAGAGTTCACTACAACTGAGTTTTGGTGTAGCTTTTAGGCATTCTTCTCTTCTATTGAGTCTAGCATATGAGGAGAACCTTTCCCTCCTCTTCCTGACATCAACCTATCCTTGAAGAGTCTTGATTTCACAGTCATTTATCTCTGGCTTGTGCTACCAAATGAGGTTACAAAATCTCTTTTTGGCATTGCAATTGTGCAGGAACAACCAGCCACAGGACAATAATCAACTCATCTCTTCTGTCATTCTTAGGCTAAAGATCTTTAGTTGTTGTTATCAACAGTTTTTCTAGTGAAAGCTGTTACCTCAAGAAATAGAACATGTCTGGAGAAAAGCACATTGTCAAGAAAGGGAAGGAATATCTATCCAAAACTGTTTAAATCTGTTGATTGTCTACTCATAATCATTTTTCACTTTTCAATTCTACCTTCCACCAAAGGCCAAATATTCCTTCCTGCAGATAAGACTTTGTAACCAGAAACCCTGACATAAAATGACTACTTAGACTCCTTAATCCTTGTCAGAAATGCTTTTGCCACATTCTGGCCCAATCTACATTAAATTGGTGATATATTCATTTATCTCAGGAATAGGTTAGTATCAGTATCGTTGTTTGCTTGTCTTGGAGTTGATGAATATTTCTACCTTTATTTCTTGGAAGGTATGCATTTACCCTTGAAATGAAACACTGCACTTTCCTGCTCCTTGAAGGAGCTTGCTTTTTATCAGACAAGAGAAAGCAAGAAACTTTTTGTTGTTTAATTTTGCTGTTTGGAGGGTCCTTCCTCAATGTAAAAAAAAAAAGTATATATGGTGCATGGTGCAGTAAAAAGCAGAAATAACGACACTCAGATATTACTGTATTTAACACTAAAGCATTGGGTAATTCTAGATGTCATTAAAATTATCAAAGTGTAGGCTACCAAGAGCATCATGTCATGCATCATACTTTGTGTTGTAAATGGTATTGTTAAAACCAGAAGATTTTGGTTTTATTTGGCATGTCTTCCATCTCCTTAAGTTCTTTATTTTAACACTGTTGACACCTTAATATCGCAAGTCACATCTTATCAAGCAGCTCTACTGTATGAATGTGCCAAGACAATTAACTTAACATTAACTTTTTATTCTTTCCAGATTAACAAAAGAAGGGAGTAAGAAATGAAAAATGAATTGTAATGTTGTTTGCACTTCCTTACACTATGCAGAAATTGAAATGAAGCAGTGAAAATAATGGATTGTGTGGTGTTCTGATAAAGTATAGTTGGCTATGTAAATCTGTGTAGATTAATTCATGTTGCAAGACAGCTGTTAAAGTGCTTCAGTGTACCTCTAGTTATGTTGGTGGTCTTAGCTCTTAGCACCTAGCTAATATTTTATTTGGCTTTTTGAAAAGTCTACGCTACAGATTCTAGTACAGCAAGAGTGTTCATATAGTTCTAGGATTGTAGGTAATTTGTGATTATAATAGGCATGCATGGCACTGTTTTCTTGTTATTTCCCCTGCTCCCCTCTGCTGCTAGAAAGCGGACATGTGATAATGACTCTGTGAAGACATTGGCAAAATGAATATTTGGCTAATGACTCTAAGGCCCTTATACTGTTGAATACAGTACACAGTGTTGTTTACAGAATTACTTTTTCACATATAACAGGAAGTCAGTAATTCTGACTTGCACTGTAAATGTTTTCATCTGCCCGTTAAAGATATGTTTGATTGGCATAAGGAAAACAAAGTTATACCCCGACAATTTTTCAAACACCTTTCTATTTTATCTGCATATTACTAATAATACAAGAGAATTAGACCTGGAATTAGTGACAGTTCATAAAATATATTAATTTCTTGGTTTATTGTTCATCTCTGTCCTCCATTGTCATGTCCTCCTCAATATCCCTTTTGCCTGTTCTACGGGTTATAGAATGATATGAACGAGAGTGTGAGTGTTTTGAATTCGCAAACCAATAAACCAGCCAGACTGCAGGTTAGTGAAGAATTCCCTCTCATCTTGTATTCAGAATTTGGGCAGTTAAACATGTTATAACATGAGGAAAAAAATTCAACACAAAAAAATAATGACTGCCATTGTCATAACATTAAAGGGCAGTATAGCACAACACAGCAAATGATTTGATGGGTACTCAAAGCCCAGAGAGAGTCAAATGTCTTAACATGAGCTTGATGTATGAACATAGGCAACAGGCATTGGTTTTATTTCTTAACATTGCTAAAATTTAGTTTGTAGTCTGTTGACTGCTCCTACAAATAAATGATATTTGACACAACTTTCAAATTTTGCTTCAGCCCAGGAAATAGCCACGTACTGTATAGGTTCGTAAGAGAGTGTCCAGCTGCCGATATTTTCTGCATTAAGGCTCCCTGTTCATCTCTGAATGCATTTTTACGAGTCAGTCAGCTCTACCTATGATTCAGATTAAGAGTCTGATATAGTCATGGCCTGAGTTATCTGGTTCTTTTATGTTAATCTTGTCTTAAACAAAGGTTGAGGTCTAAAAAGTCAAAAAGTTTAGTTGTGTTGTAAGGCTCAATCTCTGTTTGTTTTGTAGGAATGACAGTTTTTAAAGTTTTTGCTTTTAACAATTTTAAGAACATTCAGTTAGTAACACGTTCTTAGATGAATGCCTAAAAAACATGCAATTTCCAGCAGGACTTTACACCTGCATTAATTTAATGAGGGATAAACTAGAAAAAAAAATTGTTCGATGTAAATCTTAAAGGAAAAGATGTTATATTTTTCTTTTTATTGAAAGTGTGAAAAAAGGTAGCTTCTGGCTGCTTCACCTGTCAACAAGATAACAGTTGGCATCTCTGTATAGACTAAGCAATGATTATCTTCCTATGCAGCTGAGAGGGGAAGCCAAATTAAAATCTGTTGCAGATGTGACCTAAAGAAGACCAACAAAGCAGGAAACACACAGAACAGTTCTCTCAAAAATTCTCAGTGGTTAGTGTCACACATGCATTTCTTTGTGTGTTTAAACACACCTAGTTACATACACTCATAAACTTAGGAAATGTAGATATAAACATGTATATGGAGACAAGATGAGTACCTGTCCTAATGTGTAGCTTGCCAATGTGTAAAAACATTTCATTTTTACATATATATGTACATATATTTGCATGCCATACCTTTTTTGCATACGTTATATTCAGGCATGAAGACACATAAGGAGCTTTGCCTTATCCATTTTTTTTCCTTTCTTACACCTTTCATGACCACTGTATGCAGAAAACATATATAATGAAAACAATCACAAACGTGTGTGTAGTCACAAACACAGATACACTTTAGATCTATGTAGGGAAGTGGGGAGAGAATGGGACGGATGTGGAGAGAGGGGAAATGGTTTTGAATTCTCTGTGTTTCCCATGCATACACACTTGTGAGCATACAGACAACACACAAAGACAAAATTCTCCACTACCTGTTTTCCTAGAAATCATAAAAAATGTCTCTATTTATCCCAAGGGGTTATTTGGTCAGGTTTTTTTTTGTTACATCGCTTTGTGCCCGGTGTTAGTATTTTGCTTCAAATGCCATATCTTTTATCTGTTATTTATGGTGATCTTCATAAACACATCATTTATATATACAGCAAGGTAGTCACCGTGGTGAGAGAAAGCATTGATCTTTAATTTTTTTTTCTTTTCCCTATATAATGCATACTTTTGGACCTTAAGAAAAAGTACAGATTGTGAAAGAGAGAAAGGAAATTAGAGAAAGAAAAAAAAAACCTTCATGGTTTGTGAATTCTTTCCAGGAAGTTGAAAAAGAGCAACACCTCTCGTCTACTAGGAGATGTGACTTTAAATAAGAAGCAAGTTTGCTAATTTCTCTTTGGGTGAGACATAACTTGTACTTTTGAATTGAGCCCTGAATGTGAAAAGGCAGGTGGAAAAGAAACTTGGAAAAGGAAAATACAAGTTCAGAAAAATGAATAGTAAAGTGCTTCACATAAACGTCCAATAAATTTACCTGCAGCCCTAACACATCAACCTATCAGATAAATTATTACTATTTAAAGAGTTAGAATTCTTGCTTTTTTTTCCCCCTTGTGTGAGAGACAGTCTGAAGATCCCTCATCTGCCTCACGATCATCGACGAGGACAGAGACTGAAAGACGCTGAAAACCCCAAAGAGGGAAAGAGGGTACGGGAGTCCTAGCCAGACTGAGGTGCGATGTCTGCCAAGTGCCTGCAGGAATGCACGCTGAGCCATTGCTCTGGTGCTGTTCCTTGCCTGCCCAGGCGGGAAAGGCTGTACTGGAGCGAGAAGGAATGTCCCGTGCACCTGCCCTGCACCATTACCCCAAAAACAATGGGTCCTATTCCCCTACCTCTTGGCTAGCTGCCCCTCGCTTTTGAAAAAATTTCCTCACCTTTTGGCCAGCTGCCCTGCACTTTCAAAAAGATTATAACGGGACTTTCTGAGAGGACCCCTGTGAGATCTCCCCACGGAAAGAAGACGGATCTATTTGAAGGACCACGAGGATTCGCCTCACCGTTGGTAGCTATTAACCCCCCCTCTTTTTCTCTCTATCCTTTGTTTCTTTATATCTCTCTCTCTCTTCTATCGCATAATCATGTTGTTGGCACTCAACAAAGTGCATTGTTTTGATTTAAACTAAAATCCCCGATTTGTGTCTTTTGCACTCTGAGATCGGTTAATGAACCATCACGACTCCCGCTTGTCTTAAGCAGATCGTGACACCTTGAAGAGTAGCCAGCTGGAGAGGAGACACAAGGCCTATGTTCCATCTAGTAATGCTGCCAGTGAATAATCAATTTGCCTTCTGCCAATACATACGAACAAGAAATATTGCCTAAACAAAGGACTGAAGGATATTTTCCTTCTCCTTTTTTCCAGGCTGAGACACAGATTACATAAATTCTGAAAGTCTGAATTCCTAGAAAATATTATTAAGACTCTATTAAAGTGTCATTTTCTTTCAATCTTTCAGTGCTTCAATGCAAAGTGCTCTTTTCTTCTTAACTTTACTTCTATTTAAATGTGTGTGTGTGCATTAGTGTGTGTGCATGTGCATGTGTATAAGCTTTTAACAGCAGTGTCTTCTACCACATGATTACAACTTGCTTGTCCAATTCTATTTTGCTGTCTTGGGAAATCCTCAGATTTTATATTTTATATTTTAGGAAAATCATCTGTTGA
Source organism: Parotia lawesii (assembly GCA_003713295.1). NCBI lineage: Eukaryota > Metazoa > Chordata > Aves > Passeriformes > Paradisaeidae > Parotia > Parotia lawesii. The sequence goes on from RAHM01000105.1 coordinate 210,224, forward strand.
AATCATTTACATTATGGGAAATACCCTAGTCACCACCAAATGACTAAAATGTCATTACTTGGAAATTCTGGAAAGCAATGATAAGTCTGTCTGCTTGGTAAAACCTGTGGAATTCCAGTTTGGATGTCAACACAAACAAAAACTCCAACAGTCCTTTGAAAGAAGTAGGAGTGGGACAAGTCATGACAAGAAGTCCGTCCTCATACGAATTCATGCTGACAGGGTTCTCTGTGCTTAATTGGCATGATAATTGTTATGCATCATTCAGACTGCAGCACAGAACCACTGGCATGGGGTGGGGTAGGTGTAATGGCACATCACATTGGACTTCATCCCAGTTTTAGAGTGGTTGCCTGAATGCATACGATAATAAAGAAGACTTTCACTACTCCATGATGGGTGCAATTTACTCAGTTATTTCCACATTCAGGTGATGTGAAGAGCAGAGGTCTAGACAATCCCTATTACTTTCCATTCATTCTATATTCACCAGAAGTAATTTGGTTCCAATGAATGATCTATTCTACTGTACAAGTGCTTTTAAGGAAATCATTTACCTACTCAAAAAGAAACATATTCAGCTGCTCTTTTTTGTCCTGATGCATGCAGCTATGTCTTAGGTGATGAGCAGCTGTGTACGTGTGAAGGTGGGAAAGGCAGACTTGGAGGGAATCAGTCATTCTAGAAAAATATGAATTCTGTTCTGGTTATTTCATGTTATCCAGGGAATCAAAGTATGATAGTACAGTTCACAAAAGCTCATTTTTGCTTCAGAAGCACAAAAATAAAAAATGCTCTAYTGAAGTCAGACCAGATCCCATATAGGTTATGTTTGATTATGTGAAAAGAATTTGACTCCGAAGGAAATTACTTTAACACTAAAGCAGTTTAAATGGAATATAAGTAAGGTCAGAATACCATTCAAAAATCAGAATTCCAATCCACTCATTTCCTTATGTGAACACCATTGTGGACAACACAGAGCTGAAACTCTGGGTAAAGTGAAGTTTAAGTCCCTGAACAACTTCAGGCAATTTCTGTAGAATTTCACTCACCATTTAGTTTAGTGAAGTAAATTCATATTTTTTATTACTCAGGGAATTGATAGACCTAAGTGATGTGGGAAAATTAAATATCTCCAGTGGGGAAACTTAAAGACCAACAAAACAAGAATATGACCTGGTTTTGGAAGTGCTTCTTGTTGGGCAAGGTTCTGATGGGACACATATGTCTCTCCATCTGACTCTGTGTGTGTGTGTGTTTAATGAGTAGGATTTCCTCATGCATTTTACTTACTGTGGTGATAGCTCCAACAGCAGATTCAAACCACTTAAGAGTTGAGTCTCCCTACTGTAACACCCCAGGCCTCTGAGCAACCTGGTCTGCTGAAAAGTGTCCCCGTCCATGGCAGGAGAGTTGAAACTCAATGATCATTACGGTTCCTTACAATCCAGGCCGTTCTTTGATTTTATGATGATTTTGTGATTATTAAATTGATCGGTCTGCTCTCCCAAAATTATGCTACTGAACACATAATAATGTACAACTTCACTATCTCTTTCTGATAAACTAAACCATGGATAGTTTCCCACAATGTCTAATGTTGTGGCCAGTTCTGAAAATGTTTGTGCTTTTTTAAAGAATTATTAAAGACAAGTTTTCTGCTTTCTGGTCTGCTCTTTTCCATATATCTACAAAGGCAGTGGATGCTCTTATAGGGTTAATTTTCTTAGCTTTTGGCTTTAAATTCATGGAACACATTGTGTCCAGCCTCAATATTTTACACTGTAAGCCATATCATCTTTTATCTTTTATTTATAGTGAACCTCATATTAATTTCTCAATAGCAGCTGGCACAGCAGGAGGGACAAGGCATTGATCTTCCAATTTATCCACTACTCTTACATATCCTGAGGTCGATGCAGTCTAGGGAGATTGATGGGCTCTGGCATCAGTACAGCAGCTGTGTGTTTCTCATGCATGAAAATCAACAACAGGAAACCAAAATATGACAATTGACAGTAATATCAGCAACCTCTGTAATAAAAATAACAGGATGGTCTTCAATAATTTAATGGAATATTGGGTATTCCATAATGAAAAACCAGCCATGTAAGAGTTTGTGTATATAGCTTTGTGAGATTCTGTACATGTTTGCAATAGCTAGGTAAGAATGTACGCTTTCACATACACAACATGCATATGTGTGTTTTCTCTCACCTTACAACGTGAGTCACAGGGCTTCACTTTGAATTGTGACTTGTATCTTCATCCATACAGCCTGATAGAGACAGACCCCTGAAGGATCAGAAAAAGAGAAGAAATTCTTATCATTACACATTGTTTGCAGTTACACAACAGGGTTTGGGAGATCCTGCTGTATCATCTCCAATTTTTATCTTTTTAGAAATAAGTTGATCTGCGTTGTAATCAGTTATGAGCAACAGGTGACTCCTACTTCCCAACACCAGTTCTGTCTCCCCTCTCTGGTTACATGTATGTACCAGTTTGAAAGCAAATCAGGGAGAGATTCCAAGTCAGAACCACAATTTAATACGAAAATTAAAATAAATGCAATAGTACAGAAACACTGACAGAGTCAGGATACAACCTGACACCCTGTCGGTCAGAGTGGTGGTTGCACTCTGATTAAATGGTGGCTGCAGTCCTCCTGAAGTGATAGATGTGGTTCTGTTGAAGAGGTGATCCTGTAGAAGGGTCTGGTCTTCCTCTGAGGATCCAGTGGTGGTTACGTAGCTCTTGTCCTCTGGGAATCCAGTAGGTAAGGCTGCTCTGGTGTTCTAAAACCTCAGGTTATACCCAGGTAGAAATACTTGGTTCCTCCCCCTGGGCGGAGCATTTCACAATGGGATGATGTAATTTTATGAGTCGTGTAGTGAGGCCTTGATGGCCCATTTAGCAGAGATAGCCTCTTGGAGGGAGTTATCAGGGATAAGTTATAGAGAGGATAAAGAACACTGCCTCACTTCTCAGCTTACATAGACGGTAAAAGAATACATACCTTTTGGTCACATCTTACATTGTAACCTAGGACAATGCAGTAAAAGAGGGAATACTAGCCATCTAATATTTGCTCCTAGTGCAATCTATCTGCTCTAGACAAGTTACAGGACTTTGTACAAACAATTTTAAACATAAACATTATTAGCTTTCTCTGCTGAGTGTGTCTAAACATAGAAATGCTGTCTACTACTCAAATGAAGAAGTATCTATCTAAACTTTGGTTAGCTAAGATGTGCAGTAGTGAAGCTGACTCCTTAAAGCACTTTGAGTAGCAATCACAGCATGATCCCACACTATGAAAAGCTACAGGTAAAACTTTTGCTTGTGTTTCTAATTATGGCACATATAGGAAATTGCTGGAGTCAGTGTAACATTCACTGCCTTTTCTCTTATGTGGCTTTTGATGTCTGGGTTAATTTCTTTTCCTCCTTTATTTGCTATCTTTCAACTAACCAGAAAAATATAACAGTTCATGCAGTCCCACCACAGAGCTGGAGCTTTCTGGCTCCACAACCCATGACCCAGATAGAGGGATCTGGAAGAAACTGAGATTTTTGGATTCAAAACCAGCCCTCCAGCTGGTGATTAAATAACCAGAGAGAGAGAGAGAGAGAGAGATGCTCTGTGACATGGCCTGTGTACAAGGAGGGAGGACATATTGAGACTAAAAATTCCACATTAAATACGGAGCTATTGCGTGTGCTATGAAGGTATGACTGTAAATATCAGACCTCAGATAGACTGTTCACTTTGGAGTTCCATCCACTGCTAGGGGCGTTCAGGTACCTATTACCTATGACATTAAAATTACTCTCATCCCCTGTGGGTCTTAAAAAATCAAAAAGAAGCGGAGGAGTGTGGTATCTTTCTACCAGGCACTTCAAAAGCTGTAGAAGAGAAACTCTCCTAGTACTCAGGATGTTCTTTGGTATCTTATGAAGACTATGGAGGCACAAACTCATTCCCTTTAACAGTCCATGATGTAGTGTTTCCATAAAAGGTGCTATGCGACCTGTTGAGCTTTATGTAGTAATCCTGTTGTCTCAAAAAAAGCTCACAGTTTTAATGGCCATAGTAAACAGAATATCTTACTTAAAACTCACAGCAAAAGGCTTTGAGGGGCTTTAAAGTACAGCACAAAAATTGCAAGAAACTACCGTGAGCTATTTTTCTATTTTAAAGCTTTCTCTTACTATGAAGACCCTTTATTCTTAGAAATTCAGGTTCCTGTAAAGAATCCCTGCTTTTGAAGTGTATTTTCTAAGAAAGGATAAGAAGCCTCTGAACATTTACCCAAATATAGGAATGTGCTTAGGCTGGGTTTTTGTGAAGTTTTTAAAAATATTTGAATATATTATTAGGTACTTGCTTTGTCTGTGAATAAAAGAGGAAATGCTGATAAAATGAAAGAAAATACTTCTTGTAGCATTTCTGGACATAAACAGTAAGAGAAGTGCCAGAGATTTCACAGGAGGGACTGCTTTTATGATATTTCCTTCTCATATTTTTTATTTTATTTTATTACATTTTATGGAGTTCAATAATGTCCTGTGTGCTTCAAGTACAGGTAAGATAAACCCCACCAAAATGGCTTCTGTCCCAAGGTGCCTACAATCTGAGTTTATGCAATGGCAAGAAAAAAGAGAATAACAAAATGGAATAAAAGGGGAAAAGACAGAGACTAGATAATTATGACTGTCTACTAGTTCAGAGATGGCATACATGCTTCACAGTAGATTTCTGTGAACCCACAACTTGTCCTGCAAAATATTTTACAGTTTTTGAGGGAAAAACAAAAGAAAAAACACTTTGCATTTCGTTGAAGTTTGCTTTCCATTATCTATGTAGTTTAGTCCTTTCAGCGATAAACCCCTGAGCCCAGGAAGATGCTCAGAGTTACCTGGGCAGCCACTTCTGTTGAGGTGGACTTTGAAAGGAGACTCCTGCATCACTGATACCAGTCATCTCATTTGACACACGGTGAGCTTTTTAGGAGCTCTCACAAACATCCTGGCATTAGTAAGATTTTCTATAGAAAGGCTGAAATATTCCTCTTATAGACAGAAAATGCCTTCTGTTTACCATGCATATCAGTAGTAATGGATACCCTTAGACAACTCTTACCTATTTTTTCAATTCTATATCTTCACCATTTCTCTGATCATTCTATTACTGTGAGTTGCCCTGTAGATAGGGAAGTAGTATACATGGTGCAATGCCGTTAGCATCTCTTGTGCTCATGAAGATTACACGTAGTGGGATCAAACTCCTACTGCATAGCTGACAGCGAGACATGAACAATTAATATACAAATGCTTTTTCCACACCTATGACACTGTCAATTTACTGCTCCAGTTCCTAACACCATTCAGTTCTTCCCTTACAATGTTCTGATCAGCCTCTATCCTTGGCATTTCCCCCCAGCTGAATGTCATCAATGAATTTCTTCAGCAATTACTTTTTTTTCTTTTTGGTGAGCTCATTACTTCAAATCTTAAGATAAAATTTTCCTAAGACTCTTGAAGAATTCTCCAAGTAACATCCCATCTATAATATGGTGTGCTGTATTTTAAAGAATATATCAACCAATATGCTCAACTTTTGCAAGTCCCAAATTACATTAGTTAATGACAAACAAGAAAATACGTAAGCAACCATAAAAAAAATTGAATTCTCCTTTTTTCATTTTATTTTATTTAACCAACAATTTTCTAAAGCAGGCACAACAACCTTGCATTCTTGCATTCTGCATTCTGAAACATGAAAAAATCTCTTGTTAATACTACGATATTCCATGTGTCAGGTCAGGGCAACACCTTAGGTAATGGAGACAAGGTGTGAGAAATTGTGACAGTGAACCTCGGGGAATTAGGTCAGAATGACAGGACAGGCTCTTTTATATATGATATATGTATATACATACATAAATACATGTTATATATATTTGCCAATTGTTTTGACTGAGGGAAAGAGGAGGGTATTTCTTTCAAAACCAGAGAGACACCAAAACTGCATTATAAAAATATTTTAGTGTGGCTTTTCTTTTTGCCAGCAAAGAAACAAGCAGGAAAGAGATGATTTTATTTTCACAGCTAATTTTACCTTTCCAAAATTAGAAAGTATCAAATCTTCTGCCCCCTACCTCTCTGGTTCTCTGTTTTGTCTTATAGAACTCAGATGCTTTTCATATTGCACCTCTCTAGGACCTTTGAAGTTTGGCCTGGTTACTCTTGTCCTCCTCCAGAGCATTTCATTCAAAGCATTTTCGTATAAAGGTGGAGAATGAGAACCCTGTACAAACATGTGTGCATATGTATGTGTGTTATTATCCATTTGATCATATACTGTCAGTTATAAAGAATTCCAGTGTGTATGAGTAGGAAATGGGACAATAGCAAGGTGTGGGGCCATTGGGCACTATCCCTGATGCCATGCAACTGTAGCACCAGGGAGAAGGAAGGAGTCTCAGGAAGATGTTGCAAGGAACACCAGGGGCACCAGGTGCAAGGGGCACCAGGTTATATTCCCAGCCCCAGGGAGACCCTGGCCTTGTAGTGCCCCAACACTTCCAGAGAACAAAGCTGTTCAGTTGCTACAAAGGCTTGGACCAAGTTTATCACAGCTGATAATTCAGATGAGCTGTAGAAGACAGTTGAGTTCTAAAATGAGTAAGACTAGTAGGATCTCATGTTGAATTCAGAAACCAGTGATGGTAGCAAAATGGATAAAAATAGGACGAAACATAGCTTGCCATGCATTTTGGGAAACAGCTGACTGTAGTACTAGGACACTATTGAACTTCTGTGCTAATGTCTCCTTTCTTGGTAAGGACCAAGGAGGACCAAGTATGTAAGTTTTTAAATTGGATGTGATAGACAATTCATGAATTTTCCATTTTTCCAAGTGGAGGGTCCACATACTGCTCTCCTCACTACACCATATGATCACCTACAACAGTGCAATACACTATGACAACGTAATGACAGCTGCTCTTTTTCCACCTGCCTCTTCACTAGGTTAGAAAACATTTTGGATTGGATGTATTGCACTGTATTGAACTTGCTTTGAGAGAAATACGTATGTATAAATATAAAAAAAATAGGCACATTTATTGATAGTTTTGAATTCTGAAAGGAAAACTGATGAGCTGTATTTTTAGTGCTTGTATTTTTCAAGAGTTTTGATTCTAGGATTTTTGGGCTAACTCCTGAGAGACTTACTATACATCATACTGTAGAAGGAGTAAAAGGAAGCATTTTCTGGGTGAAATAAATGCTAAACTATATACCAGGAGTATGGCCCAGGTATTGCTCCTGTTGTTATCCCTAAAAGTGGGATTTATCAAACGGTGTGCAGTAAAGCAATCTCACACAAAGAATTAAGGTATTTGTTTATTTCATATTTGTGCCAAGATGGGAGCTAGCTGGTAAATCCACAAAGCTAGAACCGATTCTCAAAACTTCAAACTTTATATACATTTTAGAAAACAAAGAAATCCCCCTTCTATTTGCTACAAATTACTCAGTTCTCTTACTAATTAGCATTCTACCATCTATTGGTTAAACAATTCTCTCACTTCTCATGCTAATTAGTCTGCATGCTGGGTCTTCCTCTTGAGTCAAAAGGTTTCTTGAGTTGGTGGTTGTGAAGACTTAAAGAATGCAGTTGCAAGTCCCAGAACATTGTCAGAGAAGGAAGTTCCCATAAGCTGAGCCACAGCAGCAGAACTCATGATATCTGCAGACGGCAACAACAGGAAGATGCTAATTTCCAGGCCTCATGAGGCCGATCTGGGTAATACATCCAGAAAAAAATTCCCATGTAGGAAAGCAAAGTATGGGAAAGGGTACAAGTGCATATAACACATACCACTTCGAGTTATGAGAATGGCATTTGCACCCCATCGATACCCAGGATTTGGACCATATTAAAAGTGGTATCTCCAGAGGAATGACTTTGGGGATCCCACAGCCAAGAAGACCAGGGTGAAGAAGGACCAGCAGGACACTGGAGGTGTTGGTGATCCACCATGCACATGGCAGTGATATCTTTGCTTAATCTCCCTCTCTCTCTCTCTCCGTCTCTCTCGACGTTAAGAGCCCTGCTGTGGTCAAGGAGTAGAGAGCTCCTTGTGCTCTTACCATACGCAGTTCTGAACAAGAACTTATCTTTATTAGGCTACAGAACCAGATTAACATTCTAAATTAAAAAGATATGAAAACTTCCATTTTTTCATGGAATTCCTTGAAGATTCCATAGCAAAAATTTCATGCATAAGTATACAGTGAATACAGAAAATAAATTTTGACTTGAGAAAAAAAGCACAGGTGAAAGGGATTTGGACTGCTTGCGGATGGTAGGCTCAGTGTGAGTCAGCACAGTGTGCCCAGGAAGCCAGGAGGGCAAACCCCATCTCAGTGTGCACCACACACAGCATCACCAGCCAGCCAAAAGACGGGAACATCTCACTGGATTCAGCCGTGGTGCAGCCTCACCCTGAGTCCTGCGTGCAGTGCTGGGCACCACAGCTTAAAAAGGATGTGAATGTCCGTAGCAATGAGGAACAAAGCCGACAGACCCCCTCTTATGTCCCAAGAAGATCCGCTCATTGCCAAAAATCGCCCCCTCCTTGTACCCCTAACCTCAACCCAAACCAAACCGCAGCCTAACAGAACTGAACGGCAGGAGGGCGCCCATTGGCTGGCACAGCTGCCGTGCTGCTGTCCACGCCTCCTATCACCCAATCGGCTTCCCGCTCATGTGCTGTCCACGCGCTCCTCCAGCCAATCACAGCCTCACCGCCAGCTGTCACTCAACCGACTCTCTCCTCCCCCGCGGTGCCTCTCACCCCTCAGCCGCCATCTGACGGTGCAGCCCGGGGACGGGCCGTGCCCACAGGGCCTTCTGGTGAGCATGAGCCTTAACCACTTTAGCAAATATAGCCCCAATTTCCACAAAGGTCCCTGAATGCATCCAGAGGAGGGAAAAAAAAGCTGGTGGAAGGGCTGGAAGGCACTTCCTGTGAGGAGCGGCTGAGGACTCAGGGTTTGACTGGCTTGGAGAGAAGGAGGCTGAGGAGTGAACTGATGTTCTGTACAGCTTCCTGACAAGGGGAACTGGTGAGGGAGGTGCTGATCTCTTCTCCCTGGGATTCAGGGATTAGGTAGAATTTCTTCATCAAGCGGTTGGTCAAACCCTGAAACAGGCCTACCAGAGAGGTTGTTAATGCTGTATACCTGCCAGTGCCTTAAAAGGAAATTTTTGGTCTATGGCCTTCAAAATATTCTGTGTATTGGTTAGCCCTTGAAGTGTTCAGGCAATTAAACTAAATGATCACGGTAAGTCACTTACATCTTGGTCTACTTTATTCCAAAAAAGTGTTTGTGAAAGCTGCTGAAACAAATACAGACAGAAAGTGTTTTTTCTGGCATTGCAGCCTCTTCAGACACCTTTGCTACATTTCCAGTGGCAATGCTTCCTCTTCTGGGACTTCAGCCAGCATCCTTTCACATACTTCTAAATGTTGCGCTCTGGGTTGTGGTCACTGAGGTTTTGAAAGCCTTCAGCCTGAGGGATACCACAAATGCTCTGGGCAGCTCACTCCGCTCCAGTGCTTAATGGTTCCCATAGGGATTTTGATTTCTCTTCCTTATCTCCAGCTTGAATCTTTCTAGTTTTGGAAAATGCTCCTGTCCCTCATTGCCTGATCAGGAAGTGTTAGGAAGACACTGGTCCCATCCCCTCTATGACCTCCCCATAGGCACCGTGGTATGCTGTCTGGTGCTCTAACACCTGCTCTGCTCCGTGATGAACCAGCCCCAGGCCCACAAACACTCCTTGACTCTCCTGAGCCTTTCTTGTTTGTTTTTTCTCTTTCCTGCCTGGGATCCCAGCAGGATGCAATGCCCAGATGAGGTCTCATGGGTGCTGAGCAGAGGGGATCATCCTTGCACTTTTTGACTAGGAGAGGATGACAGGACAAAACCTGCAAGAGTGAGACAAAGTGCTGGATTTAACTTTTAGTCAGGCCTTTAATGTTCAGGCAGTTGGACTAGATGTACATCCTTTCCAACTGGTTCAGTTCTATTCCAATCGGTTCTATTCTACTCTATATATACTGTGGGGAGGAAGGAGGAATCAAAATGCTATTCTACTGTCCCTGTTTATGCTGAAACTACTCTTTTCTGTAATGACAGCTGCGAAAATTTTGAACTATGTTTTGCAAAGAACCAAAAATATCTTGCATATGAATAATATCCTGCATCATTCTGTTCAGAGCATTTTCCAGAACCCTTTCAATTACTTCATGATCCCTAAAGTTTTCCACTATCCCACCTGAAAAGTGAAGAGGGGCTTTTTACAAGGGCTAGTAGTGATGAGAGAAGGGTTAATAGCTTCAAACTGAAAAGGAGTGGGTTTTGTTTAGGTTTTAGGAAGAAATTCTTTCCTTGTGAGAGTGGTGAGACACAGAAACAGCTTGCCCAGAGAATTTGTGTATATCCTATCCCTGGAAGTATCGAAGACCGGGTTGGATGAGCCTTTGAGTAACCTAGTCTAGTGGAAGATGTCCCTGCCCAAGGCACAAGGTGAAGGGTCTTGAGAATAAGTCTTATGAGGAATGACTAAAGAAGTTGGAGGTGTTTAGCCTGGATAAAAGGAGGCTCAGGAGCGACTTTATTTCTCTCTACAACCACCTGAAAGGAGGGTGCAGCCAGGTGAGGGTCAGTATATTCTGCCAAGTAGCAAGTGACAGAGAGGAAATGGCATTGAAGTTGCAAAAGAAAAGATTCAGATTGGATGTTTAAAAAAAAAAAGTCACTGAAAGTGTGATCAGGCATTTGGACAGGTTGCCCAGGGAAGTGGTGGAATTTCCATCCCTGGAAATGTACATAAGGCATGTAGATGTGGCACTTGGAGACATGGTTTAGTGGTGAACATGGAAGTGCTGGGTTAATGGTTGGACTCAATAAACTTAGAAGTCTTTTTCAACCTAAATGATTCTAAGATTCTAAATTTTTGATACTCAGAAGATCATTGTTGACCTATGCTGATACCCCCCTACACACAGAAATACTCCTCGAGGTGCTACCAATGCCTGTCGTGGCTGTTGAGAAATGCTAAGGGATTTCACATGTTTACTAAACCCAAGGGGATTTTTTGATGGGTACTGTTACACACATGGACATAGATGTATACATTTCTGTGCCTCTGTATGTGTGTGAATTGGTTATGGTATGAATGTTACCATGAATTTTTAATTCAGTTATCAATGAGTAAGTGCTGCTAAATCCCTTTTCACCCTTATCTTTTGTATCTGTATCCTTTTCACCATTACTCTTTTGGGTCTTTGGTCTTGGTGTAAATCATTCTTAGTTGAATCTAATCTGATTTTCCTATGTATGCTTCACCCGTGTAGTAAGTAATAGAATGAACCTTGCCATTGAACTCTGTTAAAGTCATACTTTCATAGATTTATATTAAAACCTCTTTTTTGCCCATACCTTTGACAATGATTCTTTGAGCAGCCTAACCACTCTTTTGTGACACTTGAGTGTACAAATCTTTTTCATCTAAAGGCTTGTTTCACTCCATTCACTCCTTTTTATTCTCCTCTAAAACTGTACTTTCTATCAAGGCTCTGAACCAGAAGTCCCCTTCATTTATGTACAACTCTCAGTCACCCACAGGCTCCTTGCCATCTCTTGATGTCAGTTCCATGCACTACTGTCAATGACCTTAGTGTCTCTTATCTATACAGCTGCTCAGAAAAATTTATCATAGCATTATTTCTTTAGTTATTTAAACTATTGGCAAAAAAATTGCTGCAATCTGTTAACTGATAAGTTTTCACATTTCACTTGCTCAAAAGGATGTAATTGAAATCACAGCAATACAGCAATACAAGACAACAATGAGGCAGTAGGTGATGAAGTGAAGCAGTAGAGCAAGGAGGAGCATTTTAGCCTAAAGAATGCTGTATGAAGACTTGTGCTGATTACAGAGTCCTCTGGATCAGGCCACCAGTTTTACAAATTGGAATATGGCTTCTGCACAATGGATACTTCTTGACATAGCTTTGTCAAGTGAGACGTGCTAAAAACAGAGGCATAATTTTCAGTTTTACTTTGTTTTACTGAGCACCCTGAGGAAATCAGTATCCTCATCAGTAAAATGGGAAAAGTAATATTTATCCACCTTTGACAAGTGCATCATGACCCAAGGATCAAAGTGCTATGCATAACTAAGTATTTTTAGTATTACTACTTTGATGTGTAAATCACGGGCACAATTGGCTGTAACTGTCTTTGAAGTTGTTCTGAAAAATTATACCATATTCCTCTTCAGCAGTGATTTAATTTGTGAATTAGTGACATGACAGACCATAAGAATCTATTTGGAAGCCTTCCAATTGGTTTTCTCAATGTGTCTGCTGTGAACATGCACTTAGTGTTCAGTAGGCAGCAAATGTCCTCAAATTATTATTACTGATTGAATCATTTTCTCAGTGAAAGAATTTGTGTAATTATAAATCTTATTTTTGTTAATATGAATAATTTTATGATCTGGTTCAATTATCATAAATTATATTTACAAAACCAAAGTTGTTAATCATTCAACCTAGATACTCCTACCTTCAGACTGGTTTAGTGTGTATGCAGTTTTCCTTGGAACAAGGCAGGTGTGCTACAGGCCACCAGACTTCTGAAGCCTACATTTAATCAGAAAATACAGTCAGTAGTCCTTGGACCACCCAGTGAATTTAATTGGTCAAACAGCCATACATCATCTTTCAAGTGGACAATTCAAAAAGAGACATAATGTCCTTGTCTTGCCACTCCCATTCAACTCCTTTCCCTGTGTGCATGTGTTTCAGAGTATTGCATAAAAGGGTTAAAATGTTGTGTTACTCATTAACCAATAAATTATTTTTCATCTTTCCATGCTGTGATTCAAATACTATGATCAAAAAAAATGTATTTCAAATAGTTTCAAGTTTGCGGAGTACTGCTTACACAAACCTTTTTCAAGATCAAATAACAAGTCAAAGGAAAAGCAGAGCTCATATTGCATCATAGTTCGATGAAGAAAAACTTGGAGATTATGGGACTTCAGGGCTGTTTATGATGTTCAAGACACTTTGAAAATCAAATTCATTTTTATAGGATGAACCACGGTAGGGCATATAACCAGGTAACCTGAGAAAGGCCAGAGTGATTTTCAGTAAGAATGAAAAGTTAGATTCTATTTTTCAAAATATTTTGCTGTTATTTAAAATACAAAAATGGCAACAGCCATTCTTTTAATGAATGCTACGAAATGCAATATTTTGGACTGTTAAATATTCTTTAACACTATCACAGTATTGTAATGTTATTACAAAAAATAGCTTCTAGTTTGTAAGGATGTATCTAAAGCATTACTAGTCAAACAAATGTCTGAGCCAAAAAACAAAATAAGATTGTTTTTCTTTCATTCTAGATTTTTTCTTGACTTTCCATGCAGAAATGTGGTTTTACAAAAGCTAGTTCAGATGACAGGTTAAGAAAAATCAAAACCTGTTTTCCTTACTTTAGCTGCTTTAAAATTGCAGTATTTGTGACTTGCAAACTGCTGAGCCAATTGTCTCCACCAGAGCTTATTTTGCAGTTCCTATCAAACTTTAAACACGATAATGACAACAGTTTGTCATCGTACACAGGAATAAATAAGAGACATTGTAATAAACATAATTTTAAACTAGAGAGTCATAACTGAGATTTCAATAGATTTTTTTTTTTTACTTCAGAAATCTAAATTCTTCAGTGGTAGTTTTATAGCAATATTTTAGTTGTTTCTACTCAAAAAACTCCTGTAATGCTCCAGTTCCTAGAATGAATACTTCATTTCTTAATTGTAGTGATACGTCTGGTCAGCGTTCAGCTGGAAATATTTTTTTTTAAATACACAGGAGTGCTGTTGTCTGAGGAGATAAGAACTGTCATATAAATGATTAAAATAGGCAAGGTAGTAAGTTATTAACAGACAGACTATACTCATTGTCTGCTACTGAGAAATTAGTGGCAGAAAGGACGTTCTAATTATCTAATCTATCATCCTGTCAATGATTTTTCTTAACTTTTCCAATGTTTTGAGACATTTGAGATAATTCAGGTTTATTTTCCATCACAGTGAAATGCTATGGCTAAACACTCCTGATGTCTTCCTCTACATATTCAATTACTTAACATTACCCTATTATTTTTAATACTACCCTAGGCTATTCTAGCCTGCATTTCTTTTTGATTTTGGAATATCCAGCCCATGAGAAACTCGAGTACTTACACAGGTAGGTATTTTTAAATCAAGAGTGATATGAAAATGTGGAAAGTATCCACAGAATTATAGTTCTACTTTAAAATGTTGAATGATTCATTTCATTGTCTGTTTGACTACCTATAGTGTTTAGATGAAGTGTAACAGTTCAGCCAGAGGGAATGCTATGTTTAGACTGCACAATTAGTGGAGGTTATAGAGAATAAGGTTAGACACTGTAGTACTTAAACTACCAATGTAGTAGTAAGACATTATCCTTCAGACAAAATTTAATGGCCCAGATAACACAGAAGAAAATAATTGCATTTGATTTGAAGAAATGTGATACTCTGAAGTGTATTCCCTTAGTCCTAGATAAAATACACTTGAGAAAACTTTTAAGGAGTATGTTCAGTTTGAGGAAAAGCTCTTTCGATACAAGCATATTTTGGTAGGACTTTTGACTTATAGCACCACTGGCAGTAGCTCTCAGTGACCCTGGCAAGTTCGCCATGCATCTGCAATTCCATTCTGCTCATTGAGAACCAGGAATTCTAAACCCGTGACTGGTGGCCCTGTACATGAAATTTTCTGTGATGGCTTCTGCTTTGGAACATCTGCTGGGAAACAACTATTGAAAAAAGAGACACCTGATCCCTTTTAAGATTTGTCTACACATCTGCAAAAGACATGTTTCTTCTGTTGACTTTTCCCTTGCCAGACACATCTTTAGAGGCAGTCATACCACAATCATATCTCTTATGGTGGGGAGGATTATTTTTGTAGAATCAATTGCTTTCTCTCTTGTTTATCATATTTCCAGTCATCCACCTGAGGACATCACTAAGGACATTTCCTAAGTGCAGAATCTATACTGTAAATTATACTTAATGTCTCTGGTAATGAAACCATGGGCTTTCATCTATACATCAGTGAATGAGATTATGTTTCAGGGCATGAGTTAAGAATTTTAAGGGTACAGCCATTTTTACTTGCTAACCTTCCAGAAAATTTCTTCACATAGGGAAAGACACTCAAAGAGCTTACAGTCCAAGAAGAAGAGACTCTTGCTGTTGATACGCATGATACAATCTTAGGAAACACAATACGTACTTAAATGTTTATTTTGCTTTTCACTGAACAAAAATTTCAGCAAGAAGAGTCACTTAATGAAGTTTGAGTGATACTTTTCCTTAGCACAGGATCTCAGAATTTTGGTAGCTTTTTAGGTTTGTTTAGAAATTAAGACAGAGTTGTAGTCCTGACAAAGTTAGATCATTTTAGGTGAACTTAATAATTTTATGCTTGACCTAGAAAGGATAGAGTGTGGTTTTATTCCAACAATATCAGAACACACTATTTAAATCACATGTCATTTTCACTGAGCTGTTGACTTTCTAAAATTAAGAAGTCACATTTAAATTTTTTTAAAAATGTTAATTTGTTGACCTCAACTTTGTTTAATTGCTACTAATGCATTTTATGCTAATTAAGCATGCTTTCTCAACAATTCCAGGAGGAAAAAATATAGGCTTTAAGGTCCTTCCGAATCTTCCCTGGGGCTGTAGGCTTCTAATTCTTTCATTTTAGTCTACTAATTATATGCATTATACCAATATATATGTCATAAAGAGTCTATCATTTCAGCAACCCTTCACCTGCCATTGCTTTAAATCGTATTAAAATACACAAGGCAGTATCTTTCTTTAAAAGCGTCAAAGGAAGAACTGACTAAAACATTATCAGCATTTTCCTGGTGATAAGACCTTAAAATCTCCTATCTCAGTTGTCCATGCATAATAGTAAATATAATCCTGAGGAAGTACAGAGTTACTTCACTCAATAAATATGTTTTATGCCTTAGATATGATTTGCCATTTTCAACTTTCAGTCCTTTGCTTTTAAACATTTTATAATGGTCTTAAAATTTAGCTGTACTCAATTATAAAAGAGTTCTCATATTTTGCAGCTGCATCTCAGTTAATAATCTGCACAGACCCAGCCTATTAAAGTGATAGAAAAGAGTGCATTAGAATCTTTTTCTATGAATTTGTTGTTTGTGGAGAAAGTTTTGACATCCTAAAATTGCAGTAAAAGTCTATATCTTTCTGAAACAGTGTGATTTATGGACTAAGACTTTTATGGTGACTTCATCTGCACCAGAATTTAACTCTCTGTATCACATGATGTAGCTTTCTAGCACCAACATAATCTCTGAACACAAAGTTAGAAATGAGAAGCAACACCTCAATACCCCCAGCAGAGAAAAGACTGTAGTGATTTTTTCCAGCATACATGCTTTTAGTATGACTTGTATGCTTTTTAAATGGAAAGCCTCATAATTTACAACAACAAAATAAAGTCATATTTACTTGTTTCTTTTAATATTTTTCTTCTTCTAGGTCACTTTAGTATTAAAAAAAATTGTTTGAGGAATAGTGAGGAAAAATCTTATCATCAATAGTTCTGGTGCTTTCCACAATATTACATGAAACAAAAAGCTCTTTTCATCTAAAAATATTAAATTTAGAAAAATGGTGAAAGATAATTGTGATATTTTCATGTCTATATTTTATACAGTATCAGCTGGAGTATACAAATAGATATAATCACACAATTCACCAGAATATGGTATTCTGTGCTTATACTTTTCTGTGGAACTATCACATAACATAAGTAGAAATGAATACTCATCTCAAAACCCCTTAATTTTTTTCTAATTTATTTGATGGTTTTTGAAAAAGAAAATCTTTTTGGTTGTTTTGATTTAAAGTGTATATAAATTATGAATATTAGAAAATTCATTGAAGTCTATCTGTATTATCATAAACGAGATTTTTCCCAAACTTCAGGTCTAAAAAGCAGTCAAAAGAAATTAAATGCAAATCTAATTACATATGAATTTCCCCATTTATAAAGCCCATAGGCAAATAAATGTTGCCCTTTTTATGAAGCAGAGCACAATCTCTAATCAGGCTGGAAAAAAGACAACTTTGATGTATGTTATACAGAGACTGTAACACAATAGTACTATCAAATTTTTGTCAGGCAATTAAACTTTATGCCAGGCTAATTCAATTTTGTTGCTGTTTTATTAAGTCTTGCAAAAAACCCAAATTCTTTTCTCTTCAGTAAATCATAAGTTTCACAAAGCATTCCCTAACTCAGACTCCTTGTTCTGCTATTTTGATATATTAAATATCCAGCAAAAAATTTCCAGGGTCATAAATCTAGAGTGATAAAATTAATCTTATTGCTGAAGAGAAATAAATATTTTATTGCAATTTTATGAGCTTTTGTTCCCTTTTCCCTTGCAAGTAGGTGTTGTTTAGTGGTATAAAGTCATTTAGCTGCTAAAAAATGTATTAGAAACAGTACAGCAGTAATAGAATTCATATCTACAAAGCTGTTCACTTCTCAGAATGAAGGTCCAAGAATATCTGAAAGAAATCTTAAAAGATAATATTGTCAGTAACAGTATTACACCGATTATTTTTCTTACGTTTTAAACTCCAGGAATAATTTTACTCTTATTAGTAATTTTACAATGGAATTTTTCTGAAATCGTACCTGAAAAATAGCTATGCATTCTAATTTACTGCATTTAAATGGAATGTGTAACCTTAGAAATCAGAAATGCTAATCTAGTTACTTCTTCATTTTCTTTCCATTTTTTTCTTAGAAATGCAAAGAAATTTTAAGATTGGAGACATGATTATACCTTTGTCTGACGTGCTAAGCAGTTGCAGAAATTATTCAGTCTATACAAATCTGGCACAACATACACTGTTATCTGATATATAATGAATATGTTGTTTGTCAGAATTAAGAAATGGACTGGGGAGAAAGGAATGTACAGGCAGGAATTTCCATCAGAGTAGAAACAAATGGAGAGGGATCACAGGGTTTAGTGCTATATATTGCACAGAGGGAATTACTTTCTTCAAAGTAGTGTTGCAGGTAAGTAAAGCAGGAGAGTTTTGTGCTGTGGTCATGTGTTGCGCAGCCATTCACAAATATCTACAATGACTCTAAAAGCTTCATTACAATTTGGCAAATACTACATGAAGTTTGCACAGACTCTGATTTTTCCAAGGCCCTAAACGCAGAGTTACTTAATCCAATGATTTGGGGTGTTGTTAAAAATATCTGCAGATCAACAAATGAAAATGGTAGTGTGGCTAAATCTGAAGAAGAGAAAACCTATAATGTCTTAACAAAAAATTGTCACCGGAAAAATGTATCTGTCCTCAGAAACACACAGAAACACTACAAAGCATCATAGATCCAGAACATTCACAGGTGTGGGGCTTTTTCTTCTTTTTTTTTTTTTTTTGAGGTACTAAGTTAGTTTGTTACTTTTTCTGTGAAGACATGGAACTTTTTAATGAGGACTGCCGATATTCAAATTTGGAATACAGACAAATTTTGATTTTTTCATAGTTACTAAATGGAATGCTTGATTACTAATTCACAGTTGCATGTGGCAAACCTTCAGTCCAGGAAGACTGTTCAACTGCAACTAGAAGCTTAAAACATGTATTAAATTTATAGAAAATCAACATAAGTTTTCAGAATTACCTAAGTTTATTGAGACATGTGGTCAAAATTAGTAAGAAAATTGTTATCAGGATAGATTTTGTTTCAATATTCACACTAAACACACAAAGGGACCTTAATTCAAGTGTATTCTATTGTCCACAAAAATGAAGGGGTGGAATACATATAAATATTTCCTTTCAGCTGATTGGGCTAAATTGTGTGCTCTCCTCTCTCAAATTTTATGTTAAATCCATATCAGACACCTGACTCTGCTTTCCTACTCTTACAGCTTATCAGGAAAACAGAAACTAAAGATGAGCACGTGCAGAGAGCAGAAAAATATTGTAAGCCACTAGTGTTGAGGAAAATACTCTTTAGCTCTGAAGAACAGAGAAGCAATATTCTGAAACAATAAAGTTTACCAGTTAACAGGCTTTTTAAGATTTAAATGTACTTTGGTGCAAGATTTTGGTCAGACCTTACCAATCACTGATCAGATATGCAGCCTAGGGCTTGAATGCATCTTTTTCTGTCCTATAACAATTAATATATAGTTATAGCACGAGACATGAAAGAAAAAAAATAAACAACAAAACAAATGCTAGAGTATCACCATTGATAAATAGGCTCAGTACAGAGAAAGTCTAACAAGAGGATAAACTGGGGAGGAGCTCAAACCAGTCTATTTGCTGGACATAAAGGAGTCTTATTTACAGGGTAAAACTGACAGTAACAGCCTGAGCTGCATAGACACTGAACAGTTGAAAAGAGGCTGAGGAAACACCAGTGGACTATTTTGTTTCACTTAGACATGGAAACTACTACAGAACAAGGATGAACTGTAGCTAGTGTTGACAGTACTATACTGATCACACACCAGGACTTCGATAACCAACCACAAACATTTATTTTGGTGGGGAGGCTAGGTTTGGGCTATGCCTACTACCTCTGACTGTCACCACCTTTGACAAGAAATTGATATCCTGAACACTGCCCACTGCTAAATCCTGTGTAATAGTGTGGGTTACTTAAACTAGATGTGATGTGGGACTGGTTTAATATCAGGCTTGTCCTCAGTAAGCTTTAGGATGATATGAAAAACTTAGAGGGTGCTGGTGAGGCCCCTCAGCCATTGATTTTGAACTGTGCTGGCCACACTGGAGCACACCTTCAGTTTTACAGAGATGAGTCCTGATGTAACAGAAGCCAACAAGTAAATGTGAAGGAAATATTTCAAAGGAATTAAGGGGTATACCTCTAGGAAGACAGCTTTGCCTACAGCCCAGCTCATGTGCCTTTACATCTATGCATGGAGCATGGGCAACAAACAGAAGGAGCTGGAAGTTGCCATGCAGCTAGAAAGTTATGACCTTGTTGCCATTACTGAAACTTGGTGGGATGAATCCCATGACTGGGATACAACTATCAATGGCTGCAGGCTGCTCAGAAGCAGTGGGAGAAGGAGGGGTGGAGGGTTTTCCCCCTACATCAATAGGTGGATCGAGTGTGAAGAGTTGTCTCTGAAGAAGAGCCACGGGCATGTCAAAGGCCTCTGGGCAAGAACCGGAGACTGAGGCAGCAAAGGGAACCTTGTGTGTGGTGTCCACAGCAGCCCCCTGATCAAGGACAGCCTATTGGTGAAGCCTTCTGGCTCCAGCTGCAGGAGGCACCACACTCACAGGCTCTTGTCCTGCTGGGGGACTTCAACCACCCTGACGTCTGCTGGGAAAATAGCCCAGAGAGTTGTAGGAGATGCAGGAGACTACTGGAATGCATGGAGGATAACTTCCTAACCCAGGTAACAGACAGCCCTATCAGAGGCGATGTAATACTGGATCTGTTGGTCACCAGCACAAGTGAAGTAACTGGGGACACCAAGATTGGAGGGAGCCCAGGCTGCAGTGATCCTGCATTTGTTGACTTTGCACTCCTTGGGAATATGGGTCAGGTAAGGAGTAAAATTAGGTTCCTGAAATTCAGGAAAGCAAACTTCCAGCTCTTCAGAGAGATAGTCAATAGGATCCCCTGGGAGACGGCTCTCAGGGATAAGGGAGTGGAACATGGCTGACAGATCTTTAGGAAGTCTTCCATGGAGAACAAGAGCTAGCAATCCCCAAGAGCTAAGAATCATGCAGGGAAAGCAAGAGACTGGTATGGCTGAGCAAGGAATAGCTGGTCAAAGTAAAGGGGAAGAAGCAAGCACACAGACAGTGGAAACAAAGACAGGTGACCTGGGAAGGGTATAGAGATGAAGTTCAGTTGTGCAGGGATGGGGTGAGGAAGGCCAAAACCTAACTGGGACTGAACCTAGCAAGGGATGCAAAGAATAACAAGAGGTCTTCTACAGATATGTTAACTGGAAGAGGAAGGTCAAAGAAGGTGCACCCCCTGATAAACAATGCTGGAAAACAGGTAACTATGGATGAGGAGAAGGCTGAAGTAAGTATCTTTTTGCCTCACTCTTCAATGACAACCTCTCTTCCCACACTTCTCAAGTAAATGGATGGGGACTGTGAAAGCAAAGTCGCTCCTGCTGTAAGTAAAGATCATGTTCATGACTACCTGAGGATTCTGAACGTACATAAGTCAATGGGACCCCATGAGATGTATCCCAGAGTCCTGAGGGAATAGGCTGAGGTAGTTGCCAAGCTATTCTCCATCCTATTTGAAAAGTCATGACAGTCAGGTGAAGTCCCAGGGAACTGGAAAAGGGGAAACATTGTACCCATCTTTAAAAAGGATAGAAAGGAGGACCCTGGGAACTACAGACCCATCAGCCTCCCCTCTGTAACTGAGAAGATCATGGAACAGATCCTCCTAGAAGCTGTGCTAAGGCACAGGGAGGACAGGGAGGTGATTCAGGACGCTCAGCACAACTTCTCCCTACAACATCCTTCTCTCTAGAGTGGAGAGATGGACTTGATGGGTTGACTGTTAGATGGTTAAGTGATTGGATGGTCACATCTAGAGGGTAGTGGTCAATGGCGCAAAGTCTAGTGGACTTCAGTGACAAATTGTATCCCTCAGGGATCCATACTGGGACCAGTGTTATTTAGTACATATATCAGTGACACAGACAAGGGGATCAAGTGCAACCTCAGCAAATTTGCTGATGAACCAAGCTGAGTGGTGCTGTTGCCACACCTGAAGGACAGGATGCCATCCAGAGACCTGGAGAAGGTCTAGATGTGGGTCCATGGGAATCTCATGCAGTATAACAAGGCCAAGTGCAAGGTACTGCACCTGTGTCATAGCAACCCCCCGTACCAACACAGGCTGGGGTTGAACAGATGGAGAGCAGCCCTGGGGAGAAGGACTTGGAGGTTCTGGTGGATGAGAGGCTGGATATGACCTGGCCATGTGCACTGGCAGCTCCGAAAGCCAAACATGTCCTGGGCTGCATCCAAAACAATGTGTCCAGCAGGGCGAGGGAGGGGATTCTGCCCCTCTACTCTGCTCTGGTGAGACCCTAGCATTGACCTGTTGTAGTGAGTTTAGAGGAGAGACAGCAAGTTTTTTAGAGGGATAGAGAACTTCTCCTATGAAGAAAGGCTAAGAGAATTATCACTGTTCAGTCTAGAAAAGAGAAAGCTTCGGGGTGACATAGTTGTGGCCAGTAATGAAGGGAGTCTACAAGAGAAAAGGTGTTCGTGGCAGTGGTCCAGTGTAGTCTGTAGTAATATGCATTTAAACCCTAATGGTATGCACTAGCCAAACTCTCACTCAAGACCAGGATCCACACCAGGATCCAATTATTAATTGAGACTACCTCAACCCAAGGTGCTCATCAACCTCCTACAAACAGCTGTGGCTGCAGGGTGGGCACAAGCCCTATAAATCAAACCCTGGGAGGAGTCAAAGGTGGAGGTGGTTGTTTCTGGTTGCTGTGTGCTGCTGGAGCTCTGCTCTGAGAAATCATAATCCAAGACTCAGAAGACTGCGAGCTCCGGCACAGTAGTCAATTTGCCAGGCCTCGCCATATCAGAAACCCACCCACCACCCTCTGTTCCAAGGAGATTTTACTCATGTGGCTGGCTTGATTGCAGCACATCTCCCATTCATGAATAATCTGTGTCATAGCCTCCATGGTAAGGTCCACCTCTCAGTTACAAGCCTCCAGGTGAGATCCCACTCCCCAGATGCAGTGTAGAATATATTTTGCCTGTCTGGCCCTGTCTGAACAGGCCCACAAACTGCTGCAAGAAGCTGATTCTTGTTTGATCTGCTCAAAGGCCTGTTGTTGCTCAAGACACACACTTGAAATGGTTCTTCTTCTCGGTCACTCAACAGAGGGGTGCCCACAAGCTGTTTATAACCTGGAATGCATTCTCCAGAGCTCCACAAGGCCTAGAAAATCTTGTGTTTCCTTCTTGTTAGCTAGTGGAGACATCTTTGATATTTTGTTAACCACTTTCCTCCACATGGCCATTGTGGAAGGGGCATTCTCTGGATCTTTAGTGACCCTGTCACATTTTAGATCACTGTAGATGATTTCCAGCAGTTCTACTTCTTTCAGGTACTGGATACCCTCATCTGCAGTGGTCCACTTCCCTGGAGAGTTCACATGATCTTGCTTAAATGGGTATCTTTCCCTCATACTCGAGAGAAGCCATCTCCAAAGGCTACAAATTGCTCCTTCTTCCCAATTCCTCTTTCAAGATGGGCAGAGATTATTTACAAGAGCATGTAAAGAGGACAAGGGGGGAATGGCTACAAGCTAAAAGAGGTAGGTTTAGACTAGTATTAGAAATTATTTACTGTGGAAGTGATGAGGCAATGACACAGGTTGCCCAGAGAAGCTGTGGATGCCCCATCCCTGCAAGTGTTCAAAGCCAGGCTGGATGGGGCTCTGGGCAAACTGGTCTAGTGGAACTGGGGCAAAGGAGTTGGAGCTAGATGATCTTCAAGATAGATGATCCTTAATCCCAGGCCATTTTGTGACTCTATGATTGTCTTTTAAATCTCAGTAATAGGAGTAGTGAAATTTAGCAAACTCTAATAATACTTCTTTTTCTGGTAGTCCCAAACATGCCTTTACCCTATTCTATTTTTGCATTAATTTCCGCAGGCTTAAACCTCAATTATACTACGTATTGCCATTGAAAACCTACAGTAGCTGTCTTCAATGCAGCTTGCAGCCTTCCTTTTCTTGGAGAGAATATGGGGATATTTAGTTTTTTTATCTTTTCCCCCCCATGGTTACAGGAAAAATGCAGAAGAATCAGGCATTTCTAAAACAGAATTGTACTGACCTTGTAAGTAACCATTTATGATAGAAATAGCACAGAAGACGGAAACCGGGAAAATATGTTATGGAAAGCAATGGGACAACCATGGCATATATTTTATAGTGTGAAATAAAAAGGATTAGAGCATAGTTATGCTCCTGGTTTATGGCACAGAAAATCAAACCAATTAATACTCTTCCTAGTTCTTTTAAGCCTGAAGATTAAGAGAATTTGGCACTTTCTTGCCTTTCTAGTTTCTGAAAAACAAGGGACGGTCCTTTTTCATCAGTAAAAGTAACATCTTTCCCTAATGCATGTGAAATATTTAACAGTTTAGAAAGTATGACAGAGCTAGTTACGTATTGATGTTTTTCAGCAGATCAGAGTGATACCATCATTTCTTGTAAGTCTACTTCATCATTTCTAGCCTGCAGCTTCTTTAGTAATGAGAATACTAAGGAAAACAAAGGATTTCCTGTAATGTTTATCTGACTATGTCAAATTAGAATATTACCTGCAGTTGTCTTCAGTAAGTGTGTGACTTAGCTTGACACTTTAACTTGGTTATTCAATGACATGCTTCTAAAATCTAGGCAAGTTAATAAAAATAGCTTTTTCAAGAGTTTGTGCACATTTTTTTTTTTAACAATACAACCATCCATTTTTACACTGTTCAAACGGAAAAAGCACACTTTTGTTTCAAAATCTCACCCCTCTTAGTCCGTGTGCCAGACAGCAGCAAGTGCAGTAAGACAGTTCTTGGATGTCAAATCAGGCAAAATCCCTCAATGGCTACCATGTATGAAGTCAGGAATTAATACTTCCCAGAAATAAGTACTGAAATCTCATTAGGAATGTGTTTATTTTGGCTTTTTAAGGGAGTAGGCATGTTGTAAATTGTTTTGGAATATTTTTACAACTTGATTCATCTAGAAATTTCCAAATCCATTTGGATCTGCACAAACAAGCAAAAGCATGAAGGTAAAAGAGGGGCACATAAACCTTGAACTATGCATTTTTTTAAACTCTTTTTTATGTTCTTCCTGTGAAATTCATTGTGAAGGCCTTCCAAAGAAAACAGAGGCACCATTTCTGGTACACACACACACCAGTACACACAGAGAGGAAGAGTTAAAATACTCATATGGACTTCCTCCCTTTTCCTCCCCTGTGCCCCAGGCTACTCCCATGATACAATATAGTGCAGGATTTTGATCACTAAAGAAGAATTTTTTTGAGACATGAATGGAGATCCTTCTGCAGAACAAGCCATACAGCATTACAAAATCTACAGGTACTCAAAGTGGAGTTTGCTGAAGTGGTGGAACTGACCATTTTCTTAGTTTCTTTCACACAGTGGATTGCATTGCACCTTATCAAACACTAAAGATGAGCAGTCTCTTTCCAGAATGTCAGCAGATACAGAGTATATCATTATTATATAAAAAAAGAACTCCATCACTGGTGAATTTTCTATAAATCATTTTATATAATAAAACCTTCAAAATACTGGTATAACTTAGGTAATGAATGGCTACAGATAAGAATCTCAGCTCTGTATGAATGCATAATTCCCACCACAAATAAACTGCTGGCTACTGGCATTGTATCCATCAAAAAATTATTAGGAATGTTTATGGCAACAAATCCTGTCATAAAAAAGTCACTATGTTTTTATTTGAAACAATATTTCCTCAAAAACATTTCAACCATTTTAAAAAACCCTCTCTACAAGACTTAACATGTCCAGTGTAAGTTTTATAGCAAATTTTGTAATAAACTGCAAAAATCTCTTCTTAGATGAGCTGACTTTGACTTCTACATTCAACAATAATGGATTTAATGGTAACCAGGAACAATTTTTTTCATTAGGGAGATTAATGTTTGGATAATTAGTCTAGCTGTGTATTTCAGGTTTATTTAAATTTGAAAAAACCCCAAAATTTTCAAAATATTTTATTTGTTAAGGGAACTGCAGCATCACTGTTTAAAGAATCATCTTAATTTTATATTTTCATTAAATTTATACTAGAGGTTTATATAACTCACTTTGAAAGAAGACTTTATATAATTCATTTTGAAAGAGGACATTATATAGTTCACTCTGAAAGAGAACTTTTCTTTCAATATACTTTTGCCAAGTAGCTATCCATTCACTAAAAATTCTTTTAACAAACGGAAGCTAAGAAGGAATGTATTATCAGAAAAAGAATGAGTCAGGACTATGTGAGGTGTTTTTTTCATCAGATACTCTTTTTAGACTTTTTGCTGATTAGAGTAGTTATTTTCATCTGCTTTTCTTCTCTACAGCTAAAGTGACACTGGTGGACAGAGGACACTTGAGACCTGAAAAACCAATTTCAAGATTATTAAGTGATATAAATTGTAAGAATTGAACAAAATACTAGTTTCATTTAAAAAAATGTTCATGAATGTTTGGAGCAAAAAAAAATTTGCAACATCATGCCCTTGTCTGACAATGTTCTTTTTCCTGTAATGCATGATTATTTAGATTAACATATCTCCTAAAAAGTTTCAAAAGCACAAAAAGAACTGAAGGAAGGATTTAAAACCCATTGGAAAAAGAATGCCTGGACACAAGATTATATCGGATGTGTTTGTTTCTCCCTAAGTTCAATATGGATGTTACTGACTTGTCGCAGAGCCAAGCTGGGTGTTATGCTGCAGATGCATCTGACTGGAGCTAAATGGCTTATCGATTTAAACTTCCCTGTGACAACCAAAAAGAGTATGACACTCAGTGGGGAAAAAGCTGACATATGGCTCCATGGGAAACTATTCCAACTGGAAAACATACAAGAAGCAAACGAATGGTCCTTGTATGTAAAAGTCAATACCCGGCAAACTTCTAATTAAAACATTTAAGCCATAAGATTATTACTTTCAGAAGGAAGTGACTCACAAGCTGTGTAAGAGCTGTGTCTACAGCAAGAGCTGAGACTGAGAAATTCCAATTTCTGAAATATTTAAGGTGTCATTTGAGTGGTACTCTATTAATCTTCAATTTCACATCAGGAATTTTGTGAAGCAAAAAGAATAACTTCTTACAGGGGCCCAAAGTCAAGTTTAACATTGTTCCCTGACAGCCTTCTTTAAAATGGAAGCTGGTGAACTCAAACCCCTTGGCTAGGAGTTGTGTTCCCCAGAGGTACATCCTGTACTTTTCTAGCAAGTAGTGTGTTCCTGTTATCTGCTGAATGTGTTTAAACAGAGTGGGTTCTTCACAGAGATATTCTGAGAGGTAAGCTTTCCTTCTGATCAGAATGGGCTGGCAAAAAAGGTATGTATCATTTCCAGGTTTGCATATATTTCATATACAAATTCACTGAAGTCAACACAAAAACTTTCAGTGTGAAACTGCTACCAGTTGTCCAGTCACTAACGACACTGGTAAAAAATATTTCTCTGTCTTTCTTATAAGCCCCCTCAGATGAAAGTCCACAAAAGGCCATTCTGGAGTGTTTTCTTCTCCCAGTTGAACACCAATTCTCTCAGCCCTTCTTCACAGAAGAGGTATTCCAGCTCTCTGATAATTTTCACAGCCCTTCTCTGCATTCACTGTACAGGTCCATGTCTTTTCTATATTGGGTGTGGAGGGCTGTGAATTCTTGGCACAGGAGCCCTCTGTGCTCCCTTCGAGAAAAGAGGCCTGAGGGCAAAAGGACTCTCTCCAGCAACTTAGTTCACGGTGACCACCTCCAGCATGCCTTGTTCCCTTATGGTAATACCTTGTATCCAGTTGGCTAATTGGTTTCTACCCCACCCCCTGCCTTTCCCATAAAAAGGTCCTGAGTCTGCCCTGAAAGCTAAGGGAGCGTCTGTCCCTGGCCTCCCCTTCACAGGGGCTGCTGGACAATTAAAGCTACCTCTGTGGAATTACCATACAGGCCTCCTGTCTCTCTGTCCCCGAGTTTGCCTCGAGTGATCTCCCAAAGAGCTGAAATCACAAGAGCTGAAAATCACTAGTATCTGAGAAATCGCTTCACTTGCTGGATCACTCACTGTCCAGGGGGGCTTGCCCTCGTCCCTAGAAGAGTTGTTCTTTGCAGGATGCTCTCTCTAGGAAGGTCGTGGAATACTAGTGCTTGACCAGCATCAGACCCCCTTGAGACATAGTGGTGCTCCAAACTGCTTGGACTGATCCTGGAAGTCCTTGGAGAGAGAGACTCCTGCACAGCTGTTGCAAGACTGAAGCCGCCGTCAGATCATCACTTCTCTGTGGAGACACCCCTGTGTTTTAGCAGGGGCTAGCCAAAGAGACAGGTCGAGACCCTCGTCTACCATCTCGGAGAACAAACACTTCTGAGGATCGACCTTCAGGCTGACCATCTTCCCAGCAGGTTTTATTTTGACCCTACTGGCTGTCCCCACGACTGGAGAAAGAATTGTAAGTTAAAATTGGGGTTTTTCTGCATGCTTTTATATTTTTGGGTCCTTTTTGCTTTTTTTCCTCTTTTTTCTGCTGTGTAAGGGAGGGGGACCACCAGGATGGGACGGAAGCTGGGAAAACCTAGCCTTACCCAACCTGAGAGAGACCTTTATTCCCAAGTTCTAAAAATCATTCTTGTTAGTAGTTTTAAGTTTTCTAAGGGGAATCTTTCTAAGAGGAAACTCAAGTTCTTTATTATTTGGATTTCTAGGCATTTCTCTGATGTTAATGGGGACTCTATTCTTTCTAACTCCTTTTGGGATCGTGTTGGAAAAAAAATCTATTCTCTTCAAGCTTCTGGTGATTTTTCTGTTTCTCAGTTTATCCCCTTGTTTCGTATTATTGTTAAATTAGTAGAAAAAGCCTGTAGTATTTCGGGAATGTCGGGAAATCCCCAGTCTAAAACCTTCCCCCCTCCGCCTTCCCCTCGCTGTGCTCCCAAACCCCCTTCTCCACCTGAGAGGGAATCAGAAGACGGAGGTTCCCGTGCGGAGCAGGGTTGCCATGGAGACCCTGATGCCTTCCGATCCTCTCTCTCTCCCTGCCAGGGCGACTCTGGCCAAGTTGCCTTGGAACCTCCCCCCGCCCTCAAAACCGAACCCCTCTTCCCTGCTATGTATCCATCTCTC
>RAHM01000105.1:247286-304786 GCA_003713295.1 Parotia lawesii
GTTCCCTGGGTCCTGCAGAGTCTCTGGGTGCTGGCTGGCATTGCAGGACTGTGCCCTTTGTTAGGCAGAAGGTCAGTGCCCCTTCACAGCTCGTTGTTTGGGGCTGCAGCCGTTTCCCACCAGCCAGGGCACAACCTGCAGATTGCACTCCAGGCTACCAGCACTAGATGTGGTCTGCTAAAAACCTGTACAAAGTAGTGTTTATGACAGTGTAACCCTAGATTGTTAATTTATTAACAGGTTTCAGACCTTGGGATTTTTGTGTATAAAGCTGCATTTATTACAGGTATTGAGACTTTCTTCTGTATGAAGCAAACTCACTAAACGTGTCCACCATGACTTAAAAATCTCAGGGAAATGCGCAGTACAGTAAGCAGTATCCTCATTCACACAGCTGTGAAGGATCTAATTATACACCTTTTGTGACTTTTTTGGTTTTTTATTGCAACAGATTTTTAAAGTAAGTTAGTTTTAAAACACCTATGTCAAAAGATGTGGTCATGTAGCACATTTGGTAAATCACAGCCATTACAACAACATTGGAAACCCACTGTACATGCTCTAGCACAAGGCTGCATGACTAGAAATCATAGATGACCACTTGGTTGTCAGAGGTACTTTCTGGTCTTTCTTATATATCAGAATTTGATTCAGGACAGAATCCCATTAAAACACACAACCAAAGATTAATTTGACCAAGTCTGAAAAATCTTTGTTTGCATGCTGAGAGATTTGAGATTCTGTGAAAAAGTTTTGTTGGCACTAAACCAGCAAATACATATCTATACATAGATAGATATATAGGCAGATATAAATATAGATGAGATATAGATATTGACATTGATATTGATATAGCTATAGATACATCAGCCTTGCTTTTTGCAACTGTGGAAAGGATAAACACTTCATAAAATCTCCTGCCACAGGACCAAACATATTGAAATGGCTTTTTATGGAGATAGTGAAACAACAACAACAAAAAAAATACACAAGGCTTGTTTCTCCTGAGGGTTCAATTATTTTGAGCCCTGCTAGCAAACTTTGATTGATAAATCTAACCTTTTCTTTCCAGGCAATGGTTTGATCACATACTGATGAGAAAGACTTAGAGAATGGAAAAATAATATTTGGATTGCAACAGAATAATAAAAATGCAGAGGATGCCTTTGACTTTTACAAGGTGAGAAATGATTTCCCATTTTGATTGTGTGATGTCAAGACTTTCTTCTAAGAGCAGGTAAGTCTGGGCTTTGTGTGATCCTCTTAAATTAATTTTCAAAACTTATAAGGTTTCTCCAGCCTTCCAACTAGAAATTCTTAATACATCCTAAATGAAATTCAAGTTATAGTGGCAACATGGGTTTTTCAGTAGCACAAATGACTGATGAAGTGGTGTAGTGACCAGACTTTATACCTGAAATATGAACTAAAGATGTGAAATATGAACTCTCCAGGCTCACATGGAAAAGCAGGCAGCTTTTCTATCCAAAACAAATTTAAGAAATTTTCCAACTGGAGTGATACAAAAAACTCATAAAGGATGTTAATCATGGCATAATTTGACACTTCTATATATCTTTCTAATTTACAAAATATTTTTTCTTTGCCTTCTAAAATGCTTCTTAGAAGCCTGAAATCCTGTCATTAGTTTCTTCAAATCTTCATTTTCATGTAGAAGAAAGAGAAGTTATCAAACAAACAAAATTAAATGATACCTTTTAGTTTTATTTTATCATCATATATTCCTTTACACAAGATCCTTCTTTGGTAGACAAAGCAGCTATACCTAACCTTGCAAGTAATTTTACTGGAAAAAAAAACAAAAAAAGAGAGGAAAGTAAAATTTTGCTTTGAAATAAAAGTTTGACCATCAAGTTTTATTTTGGAGGTAAATCACTGAACAACATTTAAAAGTATGGTTTTTAAATGTTTTGAAATTTCCACAAGCAGCTGTAGAATATTACTTTGAAATGCCTGAATTTTGGGGAATCTGGAAAAATAAGGTTTGACCTTCATTAACTCTGTTCCTTCCTGATTCATAAAATAATTTTTGAGGTTGGAGAGCACTTAATAAGTAATTCTAAAAATATACAATAAAATTTAGTGAAGAATTAGCTACGTCATCTGCTTCAACCCACATTAATAAGCCAAGGTTTGGAGAAAAGGGTATTTTATGTATCAGTGTCATAGTAGTGCAGAAGACAGAGAAAGAAGACAGATGCACTAGTAGCTGGTCTAAAGAGAGGGCATTGAAATGCAGCTGTGTAAACCTGAACATTGCAGTAAGAGTTGAGCATGGACATGAAAACTGTGGTATTTATCAGCTTCCAGACATGGTATATCTGAATGCTGAAGGCCAAATTAAAGTTGCCCTTACCAAAGGTATGCTGTTACAAATGTAGTCCTCCCGCATATGCTCTGCCTGCCCTCGCTACGCCATATGGGACAGATGTAATTTAGTTCTAATGTTTTAGTTAATGTAATCACTGCTACAGACTATGAATAACTGCAGCAAATGGGCTCACTGTTAAATAGTACTGTGCTTGCAGGCAAGTGTGGCAAATAGATAACCCACTACATTTCTACCTACTTCTACAGTTTTTACTGCCTGTTTTTTTTCTAATACAGAGCTTCCTGAGGCATGGTGTGCATGTGCAAAATTTTAAAATGAAGAGGTTAAGTCTTAGATAGAGACTGTAAATCCATTTAGCTCTGAAAAATTTATTTTCATTAACTAAACTGTCAATATCTGGTATCCAGACTATCACATTTCAGCTGCTTTTCTTGTTTTACATACTGAAATGAGAAAATACATATTCAAAAATATACTAATGCACACATACACCACGAATATTCTGCTGGCATCACTGCAATATATAGCAAAAACATACTTTTTTTTTTTTCTAGCAACTTAGAGAATCTATCTTTCATCTCCTAAAATATTTCTTTGGATTTACTAATGTCTCAACCTCCAAAAAGTTTTATGTATCTGTTTTTTAAAAAACAGTAATCATCTATGCCAAGACTTTGGCTCAGTTAAGTATTTTTTCCATTCTAATTACATTTCTTCTAATTATGACCCTTTGCTCAGTTTCAGAAAAAGAAATTTCAAGCTGATTATAAGAATTATTGGTTTGCACCTGATGTGCTAACAAAAGTGAGCATTTGTGGCACCAAACCACAGGTGAAAAAATGCAATTTACTTTTGGAAAAGCG
The DNA here is from genome assembly GCA_003713295.1 of Parotia lawesii. Lineage (NCBI taxonomy): Eukaryota > Metazoa > Chordata > Aves > Passeriformes > Paradisaeidae > Parotia > Parotia lawesii. The sequence goes on from RAHM01000105.1 coordinate 250,503, forward strand.
AATCATAATTTTCCATAGAAATTCTGTGCCAGCAACACCTGAAACAGGTGATGTTTTGCATGATGTATGCTCCATGGGTTTGCAAATTCTCAGATTTTAAACACATAAAAAGATGAAAGGAAACCTAAATTTATACCTGTCATGGTTTAACCTCAGTTCACATCTACGCCCCATGCTTCCACCCACTCATACCCCCACCAGCAAGATTGGGAAGAGAATTAGAAGAGCAAAAGTGAGAAAATTCATGGGTTGAGATAAGAACAGCTTAATAGAGAGGCAAAAGACACACATACAAGCAAAGCAAAACAAGCAATTATTTCTCTGCTTCCCACAGGCAGGCAGGTGTTCAGCCATCCCCAGGAAAGGAGGACTCCATCATGTCTAATTATGACTTGGTAACAAAAATGCCATCACTCCAAACATCCGATCTTCCTTCTTCCCCAGCTGTCTATGTTGAGCCTAACATAGGGAATATGGGATATCCCTTCAGTCACTTGGGATCAGCTGTCCCGGCTGTGCTCCTCCCACCTACCCATGCACCCCCAGACTACTCACTGGCAAGGCAGCACAAAAATCAGAAAAAGTCTTGATACTATGCAAGCACTGCTCAGGAACAGCAGAACCATCTCTATATTATCAACCACAAACCCAAAACTCAGCCCCATATTAGCTACTCTGAAGAAAATTAATTTTACTCCAGGCAAACCTAGAACAATATCTCTGAAGTCAATATGCATATTTTAACAGCACTTATCCAGTACAGACGATGGGAAACTGTGCAGGTGATGACAACATCTGTACTTATTTGTAACATTTTTGTTGACTAAAGCTAATGGCTACATAGTTGAAGATTTATGAATAAGACGGTGGCATAGAACATTATTATGGGGTATTGATTCTCCAGAATTAAAGATAATTTTCTGTAGATTGGTTAAGCTCAATACCACCCTCCACCCACAAACTCCTCAGAAAGCAAGGATAACTCAAAAAATTGTTACTATTTTTTAATGCCTTTTTTTCCCTCAGTGTTTAATATTAATGTTACCATGAGGAGGAGGACCATGACTGCAGGAGTGACTTTCCATTTGTGGGCCTTAAAATCCTAAAGGGCCATTTGTATCATCTGAATGTTCATAATAAGTTCATGAGGCCTGACAGAGTTCATTCCAGAGTACTGAAGGAGTTAGTGGGAGTTACAGCAGGACCTCTCTGTCATGACCCACGGGTGTGGGGCATGATGTTTGTTATAAATTCTCATCAGGCAGATCAAAGACACCAGACCATGTGTCAGGGAGCTCTCAAACTTTTATTGTGTAGTCGCCATAACTCTGGCAATGAGCCCACTATTTACACTAAAAAGGTGTTGGTTAACAAGCCCTTACATTTTTACAATATACTTCCACAAAAGGTGTTAGCTAAGGAGACCTTAATTTTTTAGGGTACACTTCAATAAGCTCTCAAGTCCTACAACAAACTCTTCCAAAGGTGCTGGCTTACAAGCCACAACACTGCTATTCAAAGGTGCTTGATAATGAGCCACAACACATTTCTAAAAGGTCCCCACTCTCACAACAGAGTTTAGTACAGAGTACGGAGTAGAATACGACAGCCATGCTTTGCTTAGGCAAAGGCAAGGCAAGGGAAGAAAACAAAGAATATCACCAGTCCTCAGATCCTGTGTTGATCCTGCTGCTTGGATGATCCAGAGCTCGGTTTGCAAGACAAAGGAAAGTAAAAGAGAAAGAGGAAGCAGGGGAAAGAGAGGAAGGAGGCCTATTTCCCCCCCCCCCCGCCTTATACTTAAGAGGTACACACCCCTTACATAAACTAAGATTTTCTGTGCTGTTTGTTCATGCACGCACAGTCAGCCCGTCTCCAGGGAGTGAGCTGGGGGGGAACTGAACACACATCTCAAGGCAGAGCATGAACTTGGCTTACAACAGTGCTGCCCCACCTTCACAAGACTCTTTCCTCCAATCACACCTTTCCTGTAGCAATCCTCAAAACGTCTGAGACAAAACATCCTTAGGTTTGGTCCTTTATACTAGCTCAAGCACCTACCAAAGGTCTTGGGAGCCTAAAGAGGTGTCCACTGATTGGAAGCTAGCCAATGTCATTACACGTATAAGAATGGGATCAGGGAAGATCCAAAAAAGCAGACACCTTCATCTAATCCTACCTGGAAAAATAATGAAGAAGATCTATTGGGATCCCATTAAAAGACATGTCAAGGACAATGAAATTATCAAGCACCATCAACATGAGTTCACAAAGGGAAAGTCTTGCCTAACTACTCTGATATCTTTCTATGCCAAGGTGTGCTGATTTTAATACCAGCAGGAAATTGAACTCAAAATAAGCCATTCCCCTTCCCCTGCCCCTCCTGGTAAGGGTGGGACAAAAAAGCAGGGACTATGGGTTGATATACTAATTTACTAAAAGTACAAAGCAATGAAACACAACATGCACAATAACAACAGCAATATTAATAGCAGAAGTATACAAAAAGAGAAGGTATTTTACCCCTAAAAAGGTGTTAACCACTGGGAAAAAAGAAGATGGTGAACACTTCTTGCAGATCATATCCGCATGGCTTCTCCCCCAGACAATGGCAATATGATGACCATTCCTGCACACAGCCCACATGGTCGTCAGGAGCACAGGCAAGATGGTGAGGAAGCTTCCGTGGCTAATGTTTCCCACCTCCCACTCCAAAAGAAAAAGTGACAAAATAAAACACCTAGAAACCCTGTCATCTGAGTAGGGGTCCACTTTGCTCAGTTCTGTGTGGGTGCCTCCAGCACTGCTTCTAACACTCTGCTGCATTGTGGGGTCACCCCTGCTGGTGCTGTCTTGCAGCAGCCTCCCTGCCAGCTCTGCTGATTCAGCACTACAGTTGATACTTGTTTTTGCTGCTGTCCTTTTCAGCACCAGGCCCCATAGCCAAGCTCTGGAGAAAGAAGAGAAACAGAAGGAGGAACCAGCAGGGCAGCAGAGGGACCAAGTCCACAGGTGTCGATGCCCTGGTACGGGCACCCCTGCTTTCTCTGCCTAAACCACACCCCCAAGGATGATGCAGATGTTTTTGAATAACAACTTGGTCACACCCACACAGCCCTAAACTCCACCCCCTCTGCATAATCAGGACACAAGTACTCCTTCTAGGCGGAAGGAGGGAAGGTGGTAAATGTAGCTTTTCTGGATTTCATTAAGGCTTTTGATACTCTCCTTTGCTATATCCTTCTGGACAAGTTGTCTTGCTGTGCAATGAGCAGGTACACAGCACTCTATGTTAACTGGTAGCAGGGCTCAAGCAATTGTCACAAAAAGAGTTACATCTGGCTGGTGGCCAGTCACCAGCAGAATTCCTCAGGGCTGTACTCTAGGGCCAGTTCTGTTCAATATTTTTATCAATTATTTAAATGCAGAACTTATATTAGCAAGTTTGATGGTGATACTAAAATGAGAGGTGCTGTTGGCTCTCTTGAGGGAAAAGAGAGTATAAGCTGGGAGAGGAGTGTGTGGAGAGCAGCCCTGCAGAAAGGGATCTGGGGGTGCTGGTGGGCAGCAGCTCAGTGTGAGCCAGCAGTGTGTGTGTGCCCGGGCAGCCAGGAGGGCAAACCCCATCCCGGCTGCATCAGACACAGCAGCACCAGCTGTGATCGGGATCATCCCGCTGGATTCAGCTGTGGTGTGGCTTCACCCTGCATCCTGTGTGCTGTGCTGGGCTTCACACTTTAATTTAAGATTGGTCCAGAGTGGGGCAACAAAGCTGGTGAAAGGGCTGGAAGGCATGTCCTGTGAGGAGCAGCTGAGGACCCTGGGTTTGAGAAGTTTGAAGAGAAGTAGGCTGAGGAGTAAACTGATGATTCTTTACATCTTCCTCAGGAGAGGAAGTGGAGAGGGAGGTGCTGATCTCTTCTTCCCAGTGTTTGATGGTGAAATATATGAGAATGGCTCAAAGCCGTATCGGGGACGTTCAGGTTTAACATTGGGAAATACTTAGTCACAAAGAGGTGGTCAAACAGTGGAGTGGGCTTCCTGGAGAGGTGGATGGTGCTCATTATACATGCAGCAAAGAGTATTCCTGTTCCTCTTGGACTGTTTGGGTGGCAAGATTTTGGTACTGGAGACGGAGGTGGGAAGGGCTACAGGGATGGCTGTAGTAGCTTTCTCTATTTCCATTAGAGCTACTGTGCAGCTTCTGTGAGAAGCTGCTGGTGCCAGCTAGCTCCAAGATTGTCCTGTCACTGTCCAAAGCTGAATCCCTCCGCCACAAGTAGTGCTTCTTAAACGTATTTAAGAATGGGGAAAAAATCTGCTTTGGAGCAGTACACAGAGAGAGAGGGGGGTGAGAATGCATGAGAGAAACAGCTCTGCAGACACCAAGGAAGATGGAGGAGGTATTCCAGACACTAGAACAGAGAGTTTCTCCTGCAGCCCACGCTGAAGACCATGGTGAGGCAGGCTGTCCCTCTGCAGCCCACAAAGGATCCAGTGGAGCAGGTGAGTGCCCAAAGGAGGCTATGACCCATGGGAAGTCTGCACTGTAGTAGGCTTTTGGCAGTATAGAGACAGGAGCACATGATGTGGAGCACTTTTGCTGGCATGACATATGAACCCACAGGAGAGCCATGCTGAATCAGTCTGTTCCTGAAGGACTGAACCCCCTGAAAGGGACCCACAATGGAACAGCTCATGAAGGGCTAGTCCGTGGGAAAGATTTGTTTTGAAGAAGTTCATGGAGTACTGTCCCCTGTGGGAAGGACCACACACGGAAACAGGGGAAGAGTGTGAGAAGTCCTCCCCCTGAGGAGGAAGGAGAAGCAGAGACAACACATGATGAACTGACCACAATACCCATTCCCCATTCTCATCTGGTATAAAATTTCTGATTCATTAACTGAAGAAAACAGAAGTGTGAGGTGAATGAGGTAGATATTCTTCACAACAAAAGCAAAATAAATTCTGGTCGATAAAACATATGCTAAACAAGACAAGTCAGATAAACTTTCCACATGAAGCCACCCATTAAGCAGTCATCATTTTTGCAATATAACACAAGACACTGAAGTCTGATTATTTGAAGTGATTTTTGCTTCTCTCTTCAATGAAATTTACTGGAAGCTTTGCCCATTATGTAAGTTATGTATAAGAATTCAGTACTCTGAAAGAATTTGAATTTGTCCAATTATATCTATAAATAGTAGCATCTTTCTAGTTATATTCTCTAATTATTTTCTTCAGCTGAAGAAGACAGAATTGTATTGTCACCTTTCAGAGTGTTGCAAAGTTATAAAAACTGTGAATCATAAGCTATGACCAACTCATATCTTCTGATCCCCTCTATCACTTGCTGTTGCCCCAATTTTCACAGAGCAAGATCTCTGCACCTACTGCCAAGAGTGGTTTGATAACACTTGTTTTCAATGAACTGCTGTGAGGGGAGTTTTCATCTCTCACTGGAAAGACTGCTAGCAGAGTCTTTCTAATCAAAAGACTCCTTTTTGTTGTCTGGTCCTTTGCTGGCTTTCCAACAATGATGACTTTCGAAAATGTTGTCATCTCTGTGCCTAAAGCTAAGTGTCAATTTGGTTTTTTGGTTAAAACAGTGCTTACCATACACTACTCTACAATGATTTTTTGGGTTCCACAGTATGGTTACTACTTCATATGTAGTTTAAAAAAATGCTTGTTTTCCCAAAATCAACTTTAAGTCCTTCCTTTTGCCATATTGGTGGGCTTTAGGTGCCTATACATGACTGGTTTTGCTTGGATCATGAGTAAAATTTTTTTTCAGTATCCTAATCAGAAAAAAGTAAAGTTAAAAGTATTCTTGTATACTAGAGAGTCTATTGTCTAAAGTTACAGCACCATGAATTTAAAATCCAAGCCTTTTAAAGCTGTTGTACAATATAATAATTGTCTGATTAAGAATACTAAACATGAATCTGGTTCCAAAATTATTTTGAGTACAAACTTACATTTAGTTCTGTCTGTTAACAGTCATTACTCCTCCAGTAGAGTAATTAAATCTACAAATGCTCCAACCATTTATGTAAGTCTGATAGAAATTATCCCAATTTATCTGGAGATTTATACTGTGCTTCTAATAAGTAGCCTGGTTTGCTAGACTGGTGGATGAAAGGAATGGGAGGAATAAAGGGTGTTGTCATTATTCTCACTTCCAGGAAATTTGGGGTCCTTAAAATATGGAATAGAGATAGTTATCCAGTCCCTCTCTAGCCAAGGCATTCTGTGATTCAAAAATGCTACTTTTATCTTTGTGATTTTACCATACTTGTTTGGGATTCCAGAATTCAAAGTTCTAGATTTTTAAAATAACTAAGATGGGAAAATATGTGAGAGAGAAACAAGGTTAACAATTTCTGCATGTTTCTTAATCCAACAGTAAAATGTCAATGGCAATTTTATATGAATTTTCTAGGGTGAGAATAGTGAAGGTGTCAAGTTGTTATCCAAGTTGTTATTATCAAGTTGTTATGTTCTTTCACCTGGTGTGCAAGAGCCAATCAACACACTGAATCAAGATATTTGATTTAATTACAATTCTGCTGAATCAGGCACCACATGTCTAACATGGTCAGTACACCATTTAGGAAACAAGCACAGTCTTTTATATTAAAAAGATAACAAAGATACGACTACACAGAAAAAGGTGATTGTTCATTCACCTTTATAAAACAAAATTCTCACTGTGCATGTGGTGGTCTTGGTCTGTTCATTATACTATCATTTACATATACAAATTTCCCTGGGGGATGTTTTTTAGCATTATAACTATCCAAGGTAACTCGAGATTATATTTTCATTCTATCAGGTATCACCAAGTTATTATTTAACCTTACACTCTATTACAGTTTCTGTTTGAGTCTATCTGAATAATTAGTTGACAATGAAATAAGTATTCTCCTCCTGCAGACTCTTCATTGCATTCTTTTCCTAGGGACCCATTATTACTCCATTGCTCCTGCACCCTCTTGTCATAATTTCAAGACCAAACCATAGCTGCTGTGAACTATTTTGTGGCTTTTTAACTTCATCTGACATCAAAGTCACCAGCTCATCTTGAAGGTTCTACCAAAACATGACGTAGAACAGTGTATCAGCATTTCAGAAGTGCTCTCTTTGGGCTGATTTGTAGCTTTGGAATATGATTGACTTCTGTTTTGATATTCGGTAATGAACTGAAATTTTGAACTAAGCTGAAAAAGAACAGAAGAAGATAAAGTGAGCACAATAATGCACAACATTTACTTCCTGCCCTGTGTTTGGACAGGAGCTTTTGCAACCAAGGTTTGCTGCTCTTTTCAGAGTAATGGCAATGTAGATGTTCATCCCAATTCATCTATAAACTTTATATTGTAACAAGGAAGAAGTCACTGAAAATTATTTATCTACTATGTTCACTTGAGAGAAAAATAAACATGTTGACCTTCAGTTCTTTCCCCATTTAGTTTTCTTCTTATCAAAGGATGACAGCATTTAGCACAAGGACAAATGCCTGCATTTTTGTGAGGAATGTAGACAATGCTGTCATGAAACAAATAGCCTCCAGGAGAAAAAAAAATGGAAGCCTTTCAAAAGGCTTAATGTGTAAAAGAGGCTGTTTCAGTGAACCCAGCACTGTATGTCAAATGCCTAAACAAAGGGGAAAGAAGGCCTTTGCAGAAATAGATTTCCTACTGCCATGAACTGCAGTGTTTTTACTGGAGAACTAAATACACATGTCAATGATAAAATTTTAAAATGCTCCGTTTATTCTTAAGCAATATGCATTTTCCTACTTAGGCTTATTATACTGGTTATTTTCTTAATAATTCATGATATTTAGAGACTGAAAGCTTCCTAAAGAAGCGTGTAAGCTGGATAGAAGGTATGTTTTTTTCCTACAGTGTATCTCTGACTGAGGACTTCATTTCACCAAAAATTCTTTTTTTGTCCTTACTCCATTAGAATCAAGGTAACATACCCTCTGAAATAGCTTTGAAATGTAATAATTCCAAAAGTAATAAGAAATATAATTTGTACTGTTCTGATGGGAAAAGTATATTTCCCACTTATGTAGTTTGGGAAAGTAATTGCATCGTTTGGAAGCAACAGAAGATTTGATGTTATTGCCGTAGCTTCTGTCTGTAAAACTTTGTGTTGATTCTCCCCATTTTTTTCCTTTTATGGGTCCAAATTTGTGAATATCTGGTGAAAGAGTTACAGGAATCCATGGTGTAAATACTCAGACACAAAAGAAGAAATGTGTTTTTAATCACAGAACTTCCAAAACTAGTACTGGAAATCTTGTATTGGTTTCTATGTGTTACTTTCGTTGCAGAATAATAGTTACTGCTTTAGCAGCTTCTGTCACCATATGTGTACAATAAGTAAATGAACATAATAATGAACACATAAAAGAAGGCTAAACCCACCCAGCTTAACCAATCCATTCTCCCCCCCGCTGTGTGCTGGAACATGAACAGAGCATTGTTTGGATCATAAGGATTAGTAAAATAACAGTCTTGGTGAACAACATGGTCATGTGGATAAAATGATTATTTCTTAAAGTCAGTGTATGATAGCTGGGATACCAGTGATTGAGCTTACTTAACACGTTATTCTAATCCAATGGCTGTGGGAAGTGTATAATTATTTCAGTTGAACAGATCAACAATTATACACAAAATAAAGTTAAGAATATTTTATATAAATTAATTGTGATCCTCCTTTTTTTCTCTTTCATTAAAAATGAAATTACTATAATTAAAATTTTCCTTACACACCATTTCTCTTTCAATAGCATTTCTCTATGAGAAATGAAGAGTATAAAATATCTTTACCAGTAGAACTGGAAACAATCTGGGATAGTTGTTATCTGTCCTGGTTACACTGAAGCTATAAAGCATCAAATTTCAAAAGTTACCATGATTGCTATTCTGTGATATTTTAATACTCAGTGGGGCTTTGACAATTGCATCCATGATGTAAAGAGTTTAATTACTACATCATTCCTGTGTGTTCTGTTAGCTCAATGTGAGTTTAAACACACAATTGTAGACATTATCTATTCCTACTATTTTCCGTCTTTGGAACTGGGGTAGCAACCACTTTTAAGGACTGTGAGGTTAATTAGTGAGACTGTTGAAAATAAGGTAGGAGTATTTCTACGCAAAACATTAGCAATCTTCAGTTCATATTCTTTTAAAAAGTCCAAAGTCTTTCTTTCCTCCAGAATGTCTTTTATCATAGAATCATAGAATACTTTGGGTTGGTAGTGGCCTTTTAAGGTCATCTAGTCCAATAAGCAGGGACATTTTCAACTAGGTCAGGTTGCTCAGAGCCCTGTCTAACCTGACCTTGAATGTTTACAGGGATGGGGTATCCTCCACCTCTCTGGGCAACCTGTGACACTGCTTTATCACTATCATTGTAATAAACTGCTTCATTTCATCTAAACTAAACCAGCCCTCTTGTAGTGGACCCTTGTCCTATTGCCACAGGCCCTGCTAAAATGTTAGTCCACGACTTTCCTATAAGCCTCCCTTAAGTACCAAAAGGCTGGAACTCTCAGATACGGATAATCCACTCTTTCTTAAATTTCAATTTCTTTGAAATTTCTTTGATTTTTTTTCAAGTTACCTTTGACCCATCTCCAAAATAGATCTCAGAGGCACACAACAAGTGGCATAGTTCTAATTCTGTGGTGATTTATAAACGTAAAAGGAAAGAGACAATGTTTTTTGTCTTTTCCCTAGTTTAGGGATATTTAGGTTCAAATCTATTCCGTAATGTTTCCACGCCATTTTACATTACAGTCATTGAGAGACTCCCAACGTAAATTCTTTTGTTACCACTATTCATTTCACACAAAAAAGAAAGGCATTACACATTCATGAAGAATGAAATCAGTGGAGAAGCTTAACATTCTGTAGTGGATGGAAATAGCAATATCACCCCGGTTTTACTCCTTCAAGTCATAGTATTTGGAAGAGGAACCCTTCTGTCTTCCGCAGGGCAAGATCTGCAAAGGATCTGTTTGGGAAGAGAAGCAGAACCTTCAGGTGCATTTTGCACTGTGTCATCTTTGCCATCACCATTGCCATTACAATTAATGTAGGCCCTAAACACATTCTAATACATTGGAGCAGACAAATATATGCAGATCATCTATACAGCAGGCAGGGACATACCTGGATTTAGGCAATGGGGTAAAATAAGTAGGTATTTATTCTTACAATGTTTCCTGAAGATCCTTTTCAAAGGACTGTGGCTTGTGGATACACTGTGTGGATAGAACTTTTACGTACTAGAAAAGGGGCGAGTGAACCCACACCTGAAGGATCATGTAGAAGAAGAGTACTAGTCTAAGCTGATGCATGTTTCAAGTCATATTTAGTTTATATAAGGGGAGCCAGCACAACCACAAGACACTGGAAAAATGTCTCTCAGAAGAGGATGGTTGTGCTTTCAGATGTCTTTTGAAAGGAAGCTGTATATTTCAAATGCATTGTCTGAATCAAGAATCGCTAAAATGAGCAATTCTAGACTCAAGTACAAGAATGCCAAAGAACTTAGCTCTCTTTTTTTGAATTGATTTCAAGACATAAACACTTTGAAGCAGTAAAGTCTAAATGAAAAAATAAAAATGCTTATTTTCTTCACACAATTCCTGTTTAATCTCTTTTTTTTCACTATTCCTCTAATCTTACAGTTTAATTATTTCTGTTTCTGACATTACTTTTAATATCTGCAAACAAAATCAGCTAATTTATGCAATGCTTCTGAGGTCATAAGTCACACTTTAATTCAGCTGTCTTGAACCAAGGACTATTCCATACCCTTAAAGCTCTGGAAAACAAGAGCTAACTTCATGCATATGTTAGCATTGACCTGAAACCATTTTAATATCACAGTCTTACATCCTGAAGTACACCAAACAAGTTCACACACAGTTTTGTTTTTCGTTTAAAAATTATGATGAAGATACCAATCTGAGTTTTCACTTTAGCATTGTGCTTAAATTTGAATTCTTACAATGTAAAGATTGCACGCTTTACTGAAGTTGCAGTGGCTTCAAAACTATCTATGTCTAGTGGCTAGCACTCAATTTTTCTAATGAGTGAGTGAGGTTTGGAGATTATTCCCTAATTTTGTGAAAGTCTTTTAAAACTGACTTAGAATGATGCTGGCATTTAAGTCAACAGTTGTTAAATTCATTGTATCAAATACTATCCTTATGGTTATTTTAGGATTATATTTGAAAATTAGAACAGTGGATTACAGAATAACCAAGGAAGATAGTAACTGTCAATACCACTATTAAAACTGTAAAATTCAATACTATAAAATCAAATCTTCCACAATTAAAGCTTTTTTCTTGTTTTCATTTTTTTGGAAAACACCACTGTCTGCAACTGAAGAACGCAAGGTGTCGAAGTATCAAGAAAAGTTTTCTTCCTTGTATTTTTATTTCCAAACAAGGATGGGAATGGCAGACTGTCAAATAAAGAATTGCCGCCCTAAAATTGCACTGTATCATGTCACTGAGTATATGTTAATGTTGGATTATGTGATATGATAACACATTCATCAGAATGCCATTTTGTGTGATAGTGGCACACAAGTTTGGTTATTTTGATTCACATTAAAATACCTGTACTTACTGCTGTTCTAACACACCCTCCCCCCCCACCCCCCGCCTTAGTTAAAAATACTTTTAAAGATATTTGGAGATGTATCAACAATTTGTGGAAAGCTAAATCTTTTGTTTGTAATTCCTAGCAAAGTACAATGTTTAATGTTGTTTTACAAGTAAAGCACTATATTCTCAGAATCATTCAAGCTGGAAAGGACCTCAGGAGACCTATAGTTAAAGTAGGTGATCCAAGATAGCCAGCATGGCTGTACTAAGGACAAATTGTGCCTGACCAATCTTGTGGCTTTCTATAGTGGAGTGACAGCAAAAGTCAACAAGGGAAGACTGACCAATGTCATCTACCTAGAGTTCTGTAAGGCCTTCAACATGGTCTCACATGTCATCTTCTTCTCCAAATTGGAGAGATATGTATTTGAAGGGTGGACAATTTGGTGAGTAAAGAATTGCCTGGATGGATGCAGTCAGAGGGTTGTGGCCTGGCTCTATGTCCAGCTAGAGGCTGGTGACGAGCAGTGTCCCTCAGGGCATTTTGGGACTGGCACCCTTTGATATCTTCATCAATGGCATAGACAGGGAACAAGTGTTGCATCACCAAGACTGCAGATGACACAAGGCTGAATGGTGCAGCTGACACAAAAGAAGGTTGCGATGCCATTCAACGGGGCAAAATCAAAAAGTGGGCCCATGAGAACCCCATGGAGTTCAATAAAGTCAAGCACACCTGGGTCAGAGCAATCCCAGACATGCGTATAGACTGGGAGATGAACTTGTTGAGAACAGCCACGCGGACAATTGCTTGGGGGTTCTAGTGGAAGAAAAGCTGGACAATGTGCACTTTCAGCCCTGAAAGCCAAGCACATCCTGGGCTGCATCAAAAGCAGGGCGGCCAGCAAGGCAAGGGAGGTGATTTGTCCTCTTTAATCTGCTTTCATAAGATCCCACCTGGAATGCTTCCTCTACCTCTGGGATCTTCAGCATAAGAAAGATGCCGACTTGATGGAGCAGGTTCAGAGGAGAGCCATAAAGTCAATCTCAGAGCTGGAGAACTTCTGTGAAGACAGGCTGTGAGAATTGGAGTTGTTCAGCCTGGAGAAGAGAAGGCTCCAGCAAGACTTATTGCAGCCTTTCAGTACTTAAAGATGCCTTATAAAAAGATGAGAGAGGAATTTTTTACATGAGCAGATAGTGATAGGGTAATCAGAAATGGTTTTAAACTAAGAAGAGATTTAGATTTGATGTGAGGAAGAAGTTCTTTACTCAGTGAAACTCAGTGAAATGAGGCACTGGAATTAGTTAGGCAGACAAAAGGTGGATTCCTCATCCCTGGAAGCATTCAATGCCAGGTTGCATATCGCCCTGAGCAACCTGATTTGGTAGATGTATCCCTGCCCATGGCAGAGAGGTTGGAACTAAATGGATCTGTAAGGTCCCTTCCAACCTGAAATATTCTATGGTTCTATGAAACTTAGTTCCATGGACTAGATCCCGGACTTGCTTTTCACTAAATGTTGACAGCTCCTCTCCTACTTGGACCCTGCCTTTAGGCACAAAGATCTGAGACCTTTCTGGTGAAGACTAAGACAAAGATACTGAGTACCTGTACCTTATCTGCAGCCATTTTCACTGGATGAAATCAGTCTTCCTATTCAGCACTGGGTCCACATTTCCATTGTGTACCCTTTAACTGCTAGTGAAGGGATAGAAGTTTTCATGTTGAGACTCAAAGGGAGCCTTGTGTTTCCTAACAGTAATCCTGCATACGTGGGAAAAAGTTCTACAATCTTGCTTTGTAGCCTGTTCTCACTTTCGGCTCCTTTTTAAATCTATTTGATATTTAACCTCAGTTATGTGTTCCACCTTTAGCCAAGCCAGTCTCCCAAGTCATCTTCATATTTTCCTGAGTATCATGGTTGCTACATTGACTACACCATCCCCAGCTGGTTCTTCCTTGTTTGTAAGTATTGGGTCCAGGAGAGCTTCTGCCATTTCCTGACTCATCCAGCTTCTGTGACATGCAGTTTTTCTCAGAACATTCTAACACCTCCACCCCCTCTTTTACTTGTGTCCCAGTGAGTTGCACTTGCAGCAGATGTCAGGGAGGTTAACGTCTTCTGTAAACCAGGGAATAATGATACAGAGACTTCCTTGAGTTGCTTAAAATGGAACTTTGTCCACTTCTTCATTTGATAGGGTGGTTGGTAACAAACTCTCACCTCAAAGCTACCCTTCCTGTTGTTTGTTATCATCCTAATGTTCATAGTCTTAGTCAGCCTATTTCTCATTCCATGGCAGCCCAGAATGCTCAAGATGTCTATTCACTTGAAAAAAGACCCTTCCTCCTACCATTCCCTTCCTGAGAAGTTTGGATCCATCCCTTACAGAGCTACAGCTATACAAATGCCAAACCACCCCACAGTTAGAACAATGATGTTATATTATAGTTCTGCGTCATCATGTGAAGGTCTCACACTATCTGTTTATTTGTCTGGCTTTTCACAAAATGCTTTCCACAATCTGAGTTGTGTAAATGACATGTATTTTACCTTTTTTTTTTTTTTTTGAATTCCAGAGACTTTGTGTTCAATCATAATAAGGTTTTGTGTTCTGAGCACATAATTACAGCTAACACTATGCATATCTGTCTTCACATTTTCCATTAGCATTCTCCAAAAAGCTCAGGGAAAAGAATATAGGTTGGTGCTAAACTCTCTGATGAATACAGACTAACATTTCTAATATTTTTAAGGACTCCACTGCAAAAAGTTCTGTTATCAGTGCAAGATATTATGGAATTAATTCTAGTCATGCGCTGCAATTGTGATTGCACTGGGAAATCCCAAGGCTCTGAATTTTAAGAAGGACCTTTACAGGCTGGTGTCTTGGTTTAAGACAATTTAAGGGGCAGACACTACAAAATGAATTATCTCCTCTTTAAGTTTTAACCACTTCCTTTTCATTCAACAAGGAGACATGAATGCAAGTAGATATAAATGAAAAAAATAACAGTTTATTAAAATCACAACAGCAACAAGCAAAAAATAACAGTGGTAATAACCAGTTACAAATTTGCTAAATCTCTCAGGCCTCCAGAGAGTCTCTCAGACAAAGAAAAAAAAAAATGGCAGAGAAACCCCTCCCCAAGATGGCACCCTCCAGAGAGGACCTCCTGGTCTGGGAGACAAAGGCCAAAAAATGGCAGACAAGCCCCGTTCAGCTCAACCTTCCTACGCAGGAGCTTCTGAAGCAGTTCTGGTGGCAGAAGGAGGGTGCTGGCATTGCCTGGGAGCTGCAGCCCTGCGGTGTCACCCTCCCCAATCCCTTGTGGTCTTGCGTGTGTGAGGTCAGTGCTGCCGCCCACTGCCCCGCCTGCCGCCCGCTGGACTCCACTGGTCAGTGCTGCTGTCTCGGGTCACTGCCCTGATGCAGGAGAGAGAAAACATTCTCACTGAGCACCAAAGAACAGTGGCCTGTCCCTGACCGGCCATGGCTCAACTCCGTGGACTGGGACATTCCCTCTGAAACACAGCTAGGTTGTGAAGTGCAGCTTCTTGGGTTGCTACTGTTGCAACTCGGAGACATGCCTGAAGCGACCTCCTCAGGAGCCCCGAGAGAAACAAAAGAACGCTTCTGACTTGCACTGTGTCAGTTTTCCCAGCACGAACAAAAAGGACAGAGCAAGAGAGAGCTTCTGCCTGAGTGCCCCTGACTTTAAAAAGGGACCCTGGGGTCAACCCCCTCTACAACTCCATTTCCATCCACTGGTTCTTATAGAGATAAGTAACAATTTTTTGGGATATGACATAGCACAGATAGATACAGAATACAATAACATTTTGGGTTACCCACGACAACAGGTAAAAAAACAGAGAAAAATCATGTGCTTTATGGTCAAAGATTGAATATGTACAGTTACAAGAGGAAAGATGTTGATTATTCCTAAATGAACAGTGGTAGAGCGTATTAATTATCTTGTCAGTTATTTCCTGAGCTTAGTTCTCTGTATGTCACAGGAAAACTCATTTCAAGTTCATGGGGATTGAGGTGATTATCTACACATCCATCAATCTGATTGCCAGGCAATCGGCAAAGTTGTTTCCTTCTGAATTCAAAGGTAAGTGTTCTAAACTGGTTAAAAGAGGCAACTAGGAGTTGTTAACATGCCCCTCCTGATCCCTCAGTACTTTTTAAAGAAACTGTAGCTCTGAAAGAATAGAGCTGTCCTAAGATGGGTATGTCACCTGCTGAAGCATCTTTCAGGCAGGATTCTGGCGGGTTCTCTATGCACAGCTTCCTACGGCCTCCTAGAAGGTGATCTTCATGTATTTGGCAGGTGTTTCTAGATATGCAGGAGAATAGAAATAGCCTACACCCACTTTCAGGTTGAAAACATTTGAAAATTTCGTCATGTAAGAGCAATCCACCCCGCCTTCCGTGAAATAAATTATTTTTAAGGCAAAACAGTTGCTGTGAGAAGTGTAAACAATATTTACATTAGCTAATTTATCCCTCCTCCTCAGTATGCTCATAAAAGTTTATGCTTCTAAAAACATATGCTTTTTTTTTTTCTAAGAAGACAGTGAGATACCTTCTTTATCCTTTTTTTACATGACAATTGTACTAGAAGCAAAGAAACTCTCCCACTTCTTCCAAACCCCAGCTTTTTTCGTCAAGCCTGAAAGATCTTTTTAGCTCATTTTATACAACATCCCCATAAAGGTCTCATGCTAAAGAAGGTTCCAGCTTGAAAGATGTCACTCTTTAGTCAATTGCAGGGATCAACTGCTAAGTCACCTAAGACTTGATTCTCTTGTCCCTACAATTGCTTGAGCTAAATATTCTGCTTTCACAATACTGCTAGCTCTCACTGCCTCAAGGAGTGAGGGAGGCTAGAGCAGAGACATCAAACTAATGTCTCTGATGTGTCATTGCACAGCATATTGCCATTAGGACATCAAGCCAGCATGATTTATAAGCAATTTTAATTAATTTTCTGAGTCATTTCCTAAGGGCTTAATTCTGTAATCTTATTACCATGAGCCTAACATGCTATAGTAAGACTATGCTTTCTAATCTTTCTTTTGTTGTTAAATACAATCTCTGCTTTCATTAGGAAACTCTTGAAATAAAGCAGGTTGCTCTTTTTGCATGGTGAAATTTGTCTGTGTTCATTAGAAATTAGTACTAGAAATTATGTAGTGGAGTACATTAGTTGTTAACACAGAGCTCATCACCTACTCCTCTCCTTTATTCTTTTACTACGAAATCATGCTAGAAGTGATTGAGGTTCTTACTTCAAAGAAGACACATATCTAGAATTTTAGATATGGAATAATCTCAGCCCCATTTTATTTAATGTACACAGAACCAAATCTTAATCCCATTTAATTCAGTGAAATCTGGATTTCTTTTTACCCATTATAAGCAAACAAACTGTGTTCATGAAGATATGTACAGAACTGCAGAATAGTGTGTTTTTACTGTTTGCTTTTTAGCCTCTGCTTTAAAAAAGGAAAATAATCAGTAGATGATTTGCTCAAAGCTAAATACTTTTTGATTATTAGTATTTTTCCCTAGAATTTACGCATGGTATGATGTGTGTTAATGGTATGGGGTTTTAGTGATATGGGTTAATTTATATTTATCACATCCCACTGTCCGTAAGCAGTTTTTAGCTGCTGTAAATTTACATTATTCTGAAGAATCCTGATTTAATGGAATCATCAAAATTTTAAGTTACCAGGGTATTTTATGTGATATAAGTTTTAAAATATCGTTTTTAAATCACAAATGTGTGGTATCCTTACTTTGATTTGACATGAATTTTCTAATTATTCCCTTAATGTAGTATACTGTGTTACTTAAAATATTAATACCCACAGCATTGTCAAGTACAAGCATCATTTCTGTTACAGAAATTAGAGCATGAAATTTTATGTAGGGGAAATAAACACATTTTTGACATAGAAGACTGTAAGAACACAGTCAAGGCTTACAACACTTAGGAAAGCAGATAGGTCTCTTACTCATGAAGGGATACAGAGGTGTATGCCCTTGTAAGAGTCCAGGGCAATAGAAAAGAGATATAAAATTGTTATATAATGATCAGTAACATTCCTATGCCCTCCAGAGTGCCCTAAAAATAAAGGATAAGTACAGAGTGAAGAAAGATAGTTTGTTTTCCCCATGAGCTTTACATCGGTTATGGGATAAAAAGAAATTCAGCTGTCATGTAGGTCTTTGAATCTTTCTGCCACCATTTATCACAATTTTACCAATATTATGCTGTTCCTACATGCAAGAAAACTAGTTGACCATAAACCAGAAATCATTCAAGACTGAAATATGTAAAATTTGAGAATGAAAAGAAATGCAGTTAGGACATCAAGTTTTAATGTGGAAGATTTTCATTCTTTTTGTTTTGTTTTGTTATTGACAGTGTTATTACAATTAAAATTGGCTGTGATGTTTTAAAGTGACTGATTCTCCCATTTGCAAAAGCCATACTTATACCTTCCTCCCCTTCATATGTGTTTAGATTATTCACACTGTGCAGACAGATGTGAAGTGTAGTGCTTTTGTGAATATCAAAAGTGTATTAAGTATGCTAATGTAACAAGAGAGCACTTTGATAGTGTACAAATTGTTGCAAGAGTTCTAGCAGTATAAGTTGAAGGAAATGTTTTAAAGAATAATTTAAGTCATCTCATGATTATATGGAAGGTAACACCTAATCTCTTTCTGTTCTCAAAAGATGAAAAGTACAGAAATTAACAGTAAAAATATCTTTCACACTGTCACTTTGCATCAACAGAAAATGGACATAATAATCTGAAAGGATTGCACTAAAAGCCTGTGATGCTGTTTTGCATCATGTGTAGCTTTAGCAGTCACCAATGCTACTTTCTTATTCTTTTGGAAGTCGGACACCACCAGTAGTAAAACACAAACAAGTGAGCTCAGTCTGGCTTGGGTGAAGTGATTGACCACCCTCTCCGTCTCCTCAAAATCACAATACAAAAGTGAGAAATGAGAGAAGTCCTGAAGAAGAGTCCTGAAAGAGTCTTCAAGTCCTGAAGGAGAGAGCATTGAGGACAAGAGCAAAAAGGAGAATGAATATAGATGTAAATTAAAGAGTAAAATGGCATTAAATTCCACTCAAAAAGCAGCAATTAATTGTGTATTTGAAAGTGATGATCTGGATGGATACAGCATACCAAGGGCAAGCAAAGGTATTAAACTTTTTCCTAAACTACTTCCTCAGTAGTCATATGACTGCAGAATTTTTTGCCTAGGCAGACACCTTGCAACTCAGACTTCCTCCCACATTTCTAATTTCTAGTGTCCACAACATTTTTTTTCCTCTGATTTACATGTTTCCTACTGATTAAATGGTGAGGTAGCAACAAATAAAGCATAGGAGACTGATTGACAATGACTTCACTATATTTAAAAGCAAACAGTTTTAAAATAGATGGACAATTGCAAAAGGCTTAGCAGCTAACATTTTGCATCTGACCCTATATCCCCTCAAATGACCTCTGAAAACCAGTTTCTGTTTTGTTCTGTGGAGCGCTGAAACACAGCACAGTGTCATGGGCTTTTCTGTGGAAACAAGTAATTGTACCTTGTTCTTTAAGGTGGATTTGACTCTCTTCCCTACACTGACATTAGAGACAAAAATCTCAGTGGAAGTGAGTAGAGTCACACTGGTGCACAAGTGCTATGTAAGGAAGAAAAACTGGACCCTATTTTTTGTTTTGCATAGTGATCTGACATTTGAGAGTTGATATTTCTCATTGAAATACCTTCAGAAGAGGAATTTCCTTGGTGGTTTTCATTACCACAATAAAGAGGAGAGCTGATCTGCAGGGCAGTGAAGTACAGTTAAAGAGAAATATAAACAAGTGGAAAGAGGTCAGTTTTCTGGACTCCGGGGAAAGCACACTGCAAAAAGACCCTCTGAAAGCAGTGTGGGAATTATACTTTCTCCTTTGTAAAAGGGAATTTGTTTGAAGAAAAAGACATTTATTGATTGTTTATTCTCTTGGTACACAGAAGTCAAAAACATTAACAGAAGACTCTCTTTAATGGAAAAATTGGTATTTGTTCTTTTTCAGAAAAAAAAAAAAAGACAGCTGAGTACAGTAATTTCAAGTACTGCTCTGTAACAGAAGGGAAGAAAGGAGAAGCTGTTCCTGGGAAATGGCTGTCTGAGTTCAATTAATGACTCTATATGACCCACAAGAGTTTACTTCATTAACTAGCAGCAACATTTCCCATGCCTTCAATTAACAGTGGTTTTACTTAATCTAATATTAGTTAACAGACGATATGATCAGAAAACATCATTGCCAGCCAAGTGTTCCTCAAACACAACTGATTTATCTCTTTGGCACCTCATTAAAATGCAAACTATATTGAAATTGATTTTCAGCACTTTCAGGCAGGAATGTTTGTAATAATGTTAATTTGCAAATTTCCTCTTTTTTATATGTATTCTGCATGCTGTGGTTGCCATGTTCAGCCCAAGGCTATTTGTATTGTGCAGACAGAAAATGAAGAGCGAACATTTATTTCTCATATCTTTGTGAGGAACCTGAGGCGCATGAAGATATTTGTGCTGTAACAGGCACAGTCAATCTCCTTCACTCCCTTTAGTCGCTATATATCAACAGCAAACTCCCAGCTAGTCTTGCTGCAGCAATTAACCTGCCAGGGCTTTCTGCTGTCAGACTCAGTAATAATAAACTACCCCCAGTGAGAGATAGAGCTATAGATTCTCGCCCTGCAACTTCCACAGTGGGTGAATTATTCAGAATCAGCATGATTAAAGAGATGACATGGTATTAGTTAAAAACACATACTTTTTTCCTCCCTGACTGAGATTTAAACCTATTAAGGAATAACAGTGGAAGAAAATGGGTCTTTACCGTCCGTCCATAGGTCTTGGAAAAGGGATTTCTAGAAAAGTTGTTTATAATGCCTATAATTTTGAAAGTTTAAAGATAAAAATGTAAATAACAAAAGGGATGGTGTAGTTAAATCATAAAGCATCTGTAAATCCAAGAACCAAATAAATCAGAGTAAAAAAGCATTAGGGACATAGAAACAAAGATATTATTTGGAAAAAAATTGTAATATACAATCTCCTTTTTTAAAGTAAAAGCCTCACTATTCATAATTTTTATTCAATGTTATTATATAGAACCTTTTAAAGAGATATATTGAGAAATATGAAAGGTGTCCTTATTTATAATTTTTCCTTTAAAAAAAGAAAAAAAAAAAGAGGGGAAAAAAGTAGCATTGTTATAAATACTGTAATATGTTACCAACAAATCAATTGTTTACATTTCCTGGTGCCAGGGCAGCACTGTAATGTTATACATGCATTGCACTTGAGTTTACTAAAACAAAGTCATGGAAAAATGAGCTTAGTTTACACACTTCTAGTCCCATTAAAATCAGACTTCATTTGCCAATCTCAGTTTACTCAGCCACCTGATAACACATTCTTAACTAATGTGCCTAGTGATTACCTGGAGAATAATCTCTCTAAAATGCAGGACTGGGCCTATATGTTTGAAGTGGTGCTAAATCCAGTCGAATCCATATTCTGTGACTACTGGACCAGTGTGAATTATATTATTTGTCACGCTCATCTATATGAAGTGGAACTAATCTGTTGATAGAGAAGAACAGAGATAAATAAGAACCATTTTATTTTGTTGTTTATCCAATACAAGTAGGAACCTTCAATACAAGTAGGAATTAATTAAGCATGCATTCTATATGCATTTTTCTAATGACCTGGTAAATGGTTAAAGACTGCGGACAAACTGCATACAGACAAAACTAATATCTGCCCTACAGTATGCTGGTCAAAGGTAATATAACCTTATAAATCTCAGCAATGGATAAACTAGTTTAAAATAAAATAAACTTCTTGAAGTTCAGTGTAGGAGAAAGTATTGATTTAACTCTCTTCAGAATAGTTTAACTTTTACATATAGAAACAAATGAGTTGCAATTTTCCTTAGAAAGGAGAATGAATTTCATAGTACAGTGCTCTGATGAGTACAGTACTGTGCTGATTGTACAAACTGACATTCTAAAGTTTGTGTTCTGTCTTTGCATCATATGTGATCATTTATGAAACTTCTCTAAATCAGCCTTCTAAAGCATAGACATCTATATAGAGAATTCAGATAGAGTCATAAGTCATATTTTGAGTCTACAAATAGATGAAATAGACCATCATGAAGCCCATATAACAACTTCAATTGCAAAATGTAGTTTTACCTATATGATCTAAATTTTCCATTGTCCTAAACATTTGGGAGTACATTCTTTCACATTTAAGATAGCCAGAAATTAAAAAGGAGTTCTCAAAGTCTAAATTCCAAGGCACCTCGTATTATTACTGAAAATACAGTGGTTTTTATTAGGAGTAATTTGGATTTCTCTGTTTTGCTAAAGTAGCCTCTGCAGTAATTTTGAAATGTTATATTTCACAGAGTTGAAGTACTACAAATATTGAGATTTCCTGTGTCAAAGTGGATCAAAGATTTGGATGGATTACTTTTCAGGAAACTGGCCATCACCAAATTTTCAAAACTGAACACTAAAAGCTAGAACTCTGAAAAATGAAAACATTAAAACACTATTAAAAAAAAAAAAAAAAAGACTACGCTTTACCACCATATCTTGGATGACCAGATGGTGATAATTTAGAAATTATCTTAGTTTTAGCGGATTTTCTTGTGAGCTTTTTTTCTCAGTTAGTTGTGAGGAAACAAAATGGACAAAAACTTTTCAATTTCTATATCTTAAATTCATATTTAGGTGTCTAAACAAATGGCAAACTCTCTAAATGTGCTGCTCTTGCCACTGCTCCCAGTGAAATTGCTTAACTTTGCTGGAAAGTGCAGTATGGCTGAAAATCAGGCTACATGTGTGTAAGTGCCATGTAGAGACTGTAGGATATTGTCATCACTACTCAGAATTCATACTGAGTAAGAACAAATAGCCTTTTCTTTGGCTGACCAGTAATATGTTTGTCATTTTTGAAGGGTCTCTACAGGCTTTACTGCAATGGTCTATTTGAGTAAAGATGTGAGAACACAACACTTTTGCCTTTTTGTATCTTTTGACCTTACTGATGTCCTTAAAAAATATCATCTGTCCACTTTTCCCTTCAAGAGTTTCTATTTTTTATATTGTTTGGTCTGGAGAAAATCAAAACCAAAGTTAATGTGGGGACTATAATTCTCAAGCTTTTCCTACCATGTTCAAAGTGACAATCATTATCTAGATGCATTTATTTTGTTCATGTTAATATGACATACATCAATAACATATCAAATAAAATGTTTACAAAAATATTTAGCATCCATAGGAAAAATAGCTTAATGCATACTTTCAAGTCCATGGTTAAGCAAATTCTCCTTTGCTAATCTGCTAAACTTTGTCTGTATTTGTTAGACAGAGACAGGAATTTTAAAAAGCGCATTTTTTCCTACCAGCATAAAGCATGAGTTTTAACATGGAATTAGTTATTTCTGGCTTGTCACAAACCATTTCCAATTTCCTATAAAGAATGCTTAGGTAACTAGCATAGACAAGATATTTAGGTTTAGAAGGCAAAATCTCGTGTTACACAACATAAGAGTACATATTTTCTGTGAGTTTCAAGTTTATCCAGCTTGAGAAGGAGCTTGGCACAGGTAAACTCCAGAGGTCCTGTCCCATCTAATTGATTTCTGTGGTTTTAAGATGTTTGTTTCCAAGTCATTCAGGTTATATTAACAATCTTAACTGGGCTTAATGTTGTATAAGTCTATGATATGAATTACATCTATTAAAAATTAACTATTTATTAGTAACAAACTGTATCCTCTCCTCCTCTTTGGATTTTTTCCCAACTGTTTGATGAAACTACTTTTGAATTTATTTTCTTAATTATTAGGTTGTGTTCTTCTTCTCTTTCTCTCCATGAATTCAATGTGGTTTTTTTCTTTTTTGTCTTTTTCTATTTCAGGGATTTAGTCACGATCCAATAAAATAGTAGCTTGAGGGCAACAGTGCCATCCAAAGGGCACTCAAATAAGCATTTAACACATAGTAAAAAAACCACGAGTGTTTATTTAATGTTCTTTGTTCAAAAGTGTGAAAAACACATATAGCTACAAAAATATGCTATTCTTCAGTCCCACACTCTTTAGAATCTTATCTCATAAATAAAGATAGGTGCCCAAATCTTCATACTTCCCACAGATGAAAATATAGTGATGTAAGATACCTGGCAAATATTATCATGTACTATGCAGAATTTTGTATTCCTATCCCGTTAAAACTGCATGGAAAAAATCTTATCTTCTGACTCAGCCACAGAATTTCAGTTAGTTTAAAATTCTCAATGTGCCAGGTAGGCTGACAAACCCAGAGTGCTCCCACTCTGGAAGAGATTGATTTTGACTTCCTGTGAAAAATTTGTTTTCTTTAAAGGAGGTGTCAAAGTCTATCCAGAGCTATCTGGCTGGTGCTGTGTGACAGGTGAATGTCTCATTTCATTCTGTGACACTGATTAGATTCTGAGATCTTTCATCTATCCAAGCTTCAAGTTGGATTCTTATCTTCACAATTAATAAAATATTCAGTGTAGTTTTGGGCCTACTAATGTTTTCCCTTTGGAAATGCAGAACAGTGGTAGTCCTATATTATGATATGTTCAAGCTCTTTCTGGAAAACCTATCTCAAAATTAGAAGTCAAAATTGGTGCTTGGTATTACTTTACTGAAAAGGGATAGACAGCAATATTTCTTGAACTGAGAACTATGGAAATAAAATGTACTGCTTTTCTGTAAACAAGGTATTGTATAGCCTCCTGGCCACAGAAGAAATTAAATTAACGGTTATGCCCTTTGGTTTTTTGTGGAAGGAAAGACATTTTCTTTACTTTTAAATGTCTCAAGAGTAGGGGGATAAAGGTTCTCTAATTCTTAATGTAATTAGTATTGCTATTATTTTAAGGAGTTTTTTTTTTTTATTTTAGAATCATGTTTTAGAGTTCTTCATTCTTTCTTTTAACATATACTGCAAGCGTACTGACATCAATTTCAGAAATGCTGTTCTCTTAATGTATTTACAGTTTTCCATTATGTGTATTGTTTGGGGTTTTTTTAAAGTAGCTTTGAATTTATTTAGCAGATGCAGTCCTCACACTACTTTCAGGCTTATTATCATCACGCCTCTCTCTATTCAATATTATCAACATCATCCCACTCATCACAATCTTGCCTGAATCAAAGGCAACTTATTTCTTGTTGGTGGAAGCTTTGAATGAATAATTCATCTGGAAAAGCCTTCTATGTTGTACATTTCCAGAAGACAGAGCAATTCTCTTGTCAATCACAGTGGCTCTGACAGTACTAAGTTCCATACAGTATGTGCTCCAAATGTACAGGGGATGACAAGCAGCTGAGATTACCAACTGTGTTAGTCCTGGCCATCCTTTTAGCTTTTCTTTGACAGAACATTCAAATTCAAGTCTCACTCTAACACTGCATTGAGAAATCAGTGTCAAAATTTCCTCTCTGTTCTCACCAATGCAGTTTGGTTGAAAGCTCTAGCATATATTGCAACCAAACTGGTCACAAGCCACAGTTACTCATCTCCAGATAGTTACATTTTATTTTGGCTCCTGAGTTTTCTTATGCCTAGACAAGCTGGATCTGGGCTCAGGCTGGCTCAGTATGAAGGCAAAGCTTCAACTGATAGTGCAGAGATCTTCATACATGGAGACCTCTACACCTAAACATATCCTTACTGACACAGATTGCACTCTATTCTCTTGGAGGATGGACTCCTTGTTATTTCCCTGAAGATTAACCTTCAGAAGACTAGTTGTGACTAATTGATTGTAGTACAACCAGAAGCATAAAGTAATAGGAAGAGAAGTTATACTCTAAGAATCTTTCACTCTAAAACAAACACAAACATAGGGAGAAATATGATGTTGCACTTCAAAGATGGACTATATTAACATACTGTTAAAGTCCGAAAGTAGAGATTTTGAAAGTACATGTTTTTTGTTTTAAAACGTTTTTACTTTCTTCTTAAACTGATCTTTGTCAATATGACAGAGGTATGGCTAATACAGCAACAAAAATTGGAGTGACTGGCATTAACTGGGTTGACTGTTCCCATCCACTGGAAGCATTTGAGGGTAAGTCTGTATCTACGCTAGCAAGTAATGCAGCATTAAAACAGCAGCTCTCTACAGCATGGATCTAACATTCACACTGTAGATGTTTTACAAGGAATTGTTTCAGATTAGCTATAGTCTTATGCTGTGAGATGAACAGTCAATAGCACACTCAGCATTTTTGACATGCTTCTGATTTGGCTTTGTAGAAAAGTAATAGAGTTTGCATAGTCCAAGACTGAAAGAAAATCAGTGGAAAGATTAGGAGATCTATTTTAAAACCATGCTCATGTTCTGAGCTAAAATCCTAATGTACAACACAAAGCTACTGCTTCTGAGAATATGAGCCTTAAAAGAATATGCAGATGGAGAACAGATCTAAGACCTCTAAAGAATCATGAAGATGGATAAACTTCCAGGCCTTTTATTTTTCCTATCATTTATGAATTTGTAAAATTCAATTAATAGATATGGAATGGTTGTTTACCTCTCTGCAAGATAATGTCATCCTTCAGGAAGAAATAAAGCCTCCAAATAAATAAATATATCGATCTGTGCATATGTAATAACAGAGACTAATTCCATTCCTTAAAGTATTGACATTTCTAGCATATATTCTTAACAATGAGATATTTATTAGACTGGTGCAATGTGCTGCAAAACCTCCATTTAAAAGGCACTGTTGAGTATGATCATATTTAGTCTAGTAATTGAAGTTGGTTTTCCCCTTTAGAACAGGGATTAGAGACAGTTTATTGTAAGAAACTTTTCTGACACAGTGTAAGTTTCTGTAGTTGGCCTGATATGCAGGAAACATGCCCTCCTAGATATTTTGTTTGTAAACAGCCAAAAAAATGTGGGTGAAATGGTGATTTGTGGTTTGGTCACGGTGACCATGAAGTAGTTGAGTTTCAAATTGTTGGCAATGGGAGAAAAACTGTCAGCAAACTTCAGCCCTGAATATGGGGAGAGCTCAAGAAGACAGTAATGTTTCATGGGAATGTTTTGAAGGTATTGGGGCCCATGAATGCTGGTCACTTTTAAAAATCCGTCTCTTAAGAGCATAGAGGCAGACAATTTGAAAGTGTCAGAAGTCAAGTATGTGGGGCAGAAGGCTGCCTCAGCTGAGTGGGAATCTTTTGATAGAACTCAGGCAGAAAAGGAAAGTGTATGGAGCAAGGACAGGTGACCTGGAAAGGCTAGAGAGATACTCTTCACTGCTGTAGGGATAAAATTTGTGCAGCCAAAGCTCTACTGTTTGAGCTGACCAGCACTGTGAAGAACAATGAAAAAGGGTTTTTTTTTATATATGTTAACAGAAAAAGGAGGAACAGAGATAATACTAGTCCATTACTTGATGAGGTTGGTCACCTCACGAATAGGGACATAGACAAAGCAGAGCCACTTCATGTCTTCTTGACTCTGTCTAACACCTGCAGTCTCTGGAGCCCTGTGTAGAAGACTGCAGACATCATAAACTCCCAGCTGACTCTGAACTCACTGCTCCAGCTAGATCGACATGAATCTGTGGTCCTGATGGAATTCATTTCAGTGTACTGAAAGAGTTCACCAATGTCTTCATGAGATCTCAACATTTGTCCGTTGGTCTGTGTCGCTGTTTTCCCCACGGACAAGTAGTGAAATGACACAAAGCCCAGGCTCAGGGATAAATGGAAGCGCTTTCATGAATTCTCAGAAGACTTTTATATGTTAGTTCACAAAGTGTATTAAGTGGCATAAGGTAATTGGTTTTTTGCCATCCACCCCTTAAGGGGATTGGTCAAGTTCTAAGACACCCATCTCTGAATGTTTTTCTAGTTAGAACTGTAACAATTCTGCAAAACCACCTGCAGCTGCAAGAAGTTTACAAAACTGTAACATTGTTTTGAGTTACTTGCATGGGAAACACAGAACTCTCACAAAAATGCTGCAGAGAGCTGAAGAAATTCTCTGCTAAAGCTTTTTCAGCATCCATAGGTCTGAGGAGTCTGGAGAGGTTTGAGTCAACTGGAAGCTGGTAAATGTTGTCTCAGTTTCCATGAGGAGAATGAAGGAAGACCCTGGTAATTACAGGCCTGTCAGTCTCACTTCAGCGGTAAAAACCCCAGTGAAGGTTTTTCTGGGAGTTACTGAGAAAACACTTGGGAAACAACACTTTCGTTGGTCATAGCCAGCAAGAGTTCACAAGGGGAAAGTCAGAGAATTACAGAATCACAGAATGGGTAAGGTTGGAAGGGACCACAGGGGGCCATCTGGTCCAACATCCCTACTCAAGCACAGGGTCATCCTAGAGCATGTGGCACAGCATTACATCTAGAAAGTTGTTGAATATTCCCAGTGTGGGAGACTCTTCTCTGGAAAGCCAGTTTCAGTGGTCAGCCACCTGCACAGTAAAGGTCTTCCTTGTACTGATGGAACTTCCTGTGCATCAGTTTCTGCTGTTTGTCTCTTGTCCTATTGTTTGGCACCATTGAGAGGAGCCTGGATCCATCCTCAACACCCTCCCTTCAGATATTTGTATACATTGATGAGGTCCACTCTCTGTCATCTCTTCCCAAGGTTGAAAAGGCCCAGCTCCTTTAGCCAAGTGGCCTGACCCTGCTTCCATCTCCTGTGTGTTTTCTGCATATACTTGAAGAATGACAGTTCCTCATTCATCCACAGGCATCTCTTGCCCCCTTGGTCCAACTTCTTTCTTATCAGTATGCACTGTTCTTGAGACTGGAGGAAGTGACTCTGGAATATCAACCCTTTTCCCTGCAGTGCCTGTCCCCATGGCTTTCTTTCAAGAAAATTCCCTAAAGAGATCCCTCAAGTTCTCTCTCATTAAGTCCATGGTTAACAATCTTATTTGCTGCCCTGCTTTCTTCTCACCCAATACTAAACTCCACAATCTCATGGTCACCACCCAGCCAAGGCTGCCCCCAACCTTCACATCCCCCACAAGGCCTTCCTTGTTTGTTAGTATGAAGTCAAGCAGCACCACATTCCTTGTGGGATCCTCCGCTATCCATGACAGGAAGCTGTGATCAGTGCTTTTCAGGAACCTCCTGGGCYGTTCATGTTTCACAGTGCTGGTTCTGCAGCAGATGTCAGGGTAGTTAAAGTTCCCCACAAGAACCAGTGTCTGTGACTCTGAGGCTGCTTTGTGCTGCCTGTAGAAGGCCTCATCCATAAATTTGCTACTTTTATCCCAAACAAGAGAAAAAGCCTGTGGAAAAGCAAATTAAATGTTTTGAAACCTAATCTTGAGAAATTGCTGGCTTAAATAATGGCATATACTTGCTCATTTTCTAATTTTCCATGCTAACTGATCCCCTCCAAAAGTATCTTGTTCCTTTATGACTCAAAAATGAATGGCATCTCTTTTGTTTGTTATTTTCCTCTCTTGATGGTATTCAAATAGCAAGCTGCTTGATGGTTATTCAAAAATTATGATGTGGAAGTGGTTGAAATTTTTTTAACTACTCATTTACCTCCACGTGAGTCTCTTCATCTATAAGGAGGAGAGGAAAAGGCAGAACATTTCTCTCGCTACAGCACTGAATATCTGCTTTGTGTTATGTTCTCTGTATCTTTTTACAGATGTTGTTTTGTAGATAAAGTAAATTTGAAGATGCCCTTATTGTTACCATGTTTTTCCTTAATGGGCTTGTTTAGGTACAGCTGTGTCTAAATGAAGAGGGAGTCAGAATACCTGGCTAATTGTATGTACTACTACGTGTACTACTGCTGAGTTGCTGCATAGCCTCGGGCCAGTCTTTATACCTCCAAGAACATTAATTTTATTCTCATTTCCTAAGAAGAACCACAGAAAAGATATTTCAGATCAGATACTACGATGATTGATGGTAAAGAGAGAAGATAGATATAGAACAATTATATTTGAACTTCTAAGTGACAGTTAATTGATGTGTTATTATCCATCAAGGCATTATAATTATTTAAAGAACTACTTATTCACTTTTGTCCCAAGTCCACAACCCAGAAAATAATAGAAAAATCAATACTGTTTAGCCACAAATACAACCATCTATCAACACAATCAATTAAGTATTAATCTGTAAGCCTTTCTCCTAATGCTCAAGCCTACAGAGCCTTTTTGTAAAGTTTCTTTTCTTAAAAGACCTTACAAAATATGTAAAAAGAAAATGTGCCACAGGAAATATTTCTGTTAAAAAGCAAATCTTGTGTGCTGAATTAAAAAAAATACTTTAAATATTAAAAAACAAATTAGTTTTTCAATTTATTCAAAATCTACTTCTCTTTCTATGGAGCTCAGACTTGCAATTTTTATACATGATAATGTAATTCTGCTATTAAATTTTTGTTAAAATCATGCAGAATGAAGAATTAGTATTCTATTTCTTGCTAGAGTTTGACAAAAAAGTCAGAAACCTCACGCCTTTAATTTTGTATGCAGTGCTTTTATTTCTAGTACATTTCTATGGAGAAGCTCATCATTCTGGAATTATGATTTGTTCCTAGAGAACAGTGATACTAACTCATTGCCTTTTTATAGTTCCTTCCAAATCATTAGAAATCAGCATTCTAAAGGGGGGGGGAGGCACAAAATTTTAAATTTTTTAAAGGTTCGTGATGATGTAGAAGTTAGTAAAAAATTTTAACCATGTATTGTTCTATGTCTTTTTCATATATATTTCATAATTCATGGACTTTTTAAATGCCTTTGTGCTGTAAAGTAGCTTCAAAAGATCCTTACCTTCAGATAAATGACTCTTCAAATTACTGTTACATGGGTAACTTTATCCACATTGT
The DNA here is from genome assembly GCA_003713295.1 of Parotia lawesii. Taxonomy (NCBI): domain Eukaryota; kingdom Metazoa; phylum Chordata; class Aves; order Passeriformes; family Paradisaeidae; genus Parotia; species Parotia lawesii. The sequence continues at coordinate 281,153 of RAHM01000105.1, forward strand.
GGCTGTAGCATTCATTATGACAGGTGATAGGTTAAGAGACTAGAGAAAGAATATTCCTAGTTATCTGTAGTATGGATATTCTGTCAGTATTGTAAATTTATAAGTTGTTGCAAAGTGTTTTCTACTGTTCATCTTGCTCTGAGACCTAACTGACAATAAATTAATGCCTTTAATATCTGCACTAATTAATGCTCACTAACTCACACATCATAAAGAACCATTTAGAGGCCAGTGGACATACAGCTCAACTCCTTCAAAGTCTGATTAACATCAGAGCCTCTTTACATGGCCAATACTAAGCTACTTCAAATAAGGATTTTTTATTATTACTAAAATTATAAATCACAATTAAGCAAAATAAGTGATACCCCAAATAAAAGGAGTGGCTTGGAAGCATGTCCTTCTGAAACCATAGTATGCACGCACAGACATAATACACTTTCCCAACAGCACAAAAAAGTTGTACCTTCCTCCTCTGATAGCACCTATTTCCTCAAGCAAGCTTTCCATTTTTGTTTCTCTAGCATAATGAATTTCACACGTCCTTGCAGATAGTAGAGGATCAGTAAAACATGGGCTTACACTTTTCTCTTCTGTTTTGTGCTGAATGGCTAAAGTCATGTGCCCTCTGAAAGCAGTATACTGTAAATTGGTTGCATCTATCTCTGTCTGCAATTCACATTTATCTGTTGCAATGTCCATGGTGGTTACAAGACTAACCACAACCACTGCACAGTTTATTTATTTTAGAATAGTTGAATGACAATGTTTTTTTCTCACATAACAGAATTGAGTCCTTTTCTTGCATGCTCTAAGATGACACAGACCTCCAACAGGAGAACTAAAAATGCTGTGAAGAAACACCAATACTTCAGATTATTCAATTTAGAAAGAACGGAGCCAAAAGCCAGTGTTATCACCAATCTCAGAAAAGTCAATGAACTTTACTAGTAAAGGTGAGAATCCTTTTCTTGCATGCTCTAAGATGCCACAGACCTCCAACAGGAGAACTAAAAATGCTGTGAAGAGACACCAATACTTCAGATTATTCGATTTAGAAAGAACGGAGCCAAAAGCCAATGTTATCACCAGTCTCAGAAAAGTCAATGAACTTTACTAGTAAAGGTGAGAAGCTGGAATTCAGAGCCAGCTGACCGCCCCTGGTTTAAAATTGAATGAATGCAATTTAATTGTTGATGTTTGAAAGACACTGTCATGAACTCATTATATTCCTAAGATGTGTATTTGGCTTATCTTTCTCCCTTACAGAACTTCACACAGAGATAAAAGGACATATGTTCAGTGAAACATATGTCCTCTATGTGACCTCAACATGTCCTCACTGTGACATCAAATGATCTTGAGTTGCACCAGGGGAAGTTTAGATTGGATATAAGGATACTGGAAATTGTCAAGCATTGGAATAGGCTGCTCAGGAAAGTGGTAGTACCATGATCCCTGCAAGTGTTCAAAAGGCATGTGGATGTGGGACTTCGGGATATGATTTAGTCATTTACATGTCAATGCTGGGTGAACAGTGGAACCTGATGGTCTTGGAGGTCTTTTCCAACTTAAACAATTCTATGATTCTAAAACTATATTAATTGTCAAAGTAAAAAAAATGAAATAAATGTATTTAACTGATTTTTTTCTGCTTTGAGAGTTACTTTAAAGCATGATAAGATAATTTTAGGGTGAGTAACTCATTTCGGTGTTCTTCAAGATTTGGATAATACAATATTTCATTTTTAGAGAAATATTTTTTTAAAAATACAATAATCTGAGATCAAATGTTATCCAGTATTGAAGAGAAGGTTTTCTGTTCCAGTCAGCATCAGGATTTTTGTGATTAGGAAGAGATCACATGAGATATGGTCTCATGTGAAGAAGTACTGAGCTTATAAGGGACTCTTCCTTCGCTGCTTCTCTTCTCTTCTGCCAGTGCTTGGCCCTATCACTTTGTCCTCCACTTTGGCTCAGTTTCCCTACAGAAAGTGCATACCCTAGTACCAGACTGATAAAAATTGTCACAAGAAACTGTTCAGGTTTATTCTTGACAACTCCTGACTACAAATGACAGGAGGACTATGAAGCTATTTCACAATGCACAAGGCTCCTAAGAACTGCTTGAAAAAAATATTTTCATGTAGGAGGGGTTTATTCTGCTGAAACCAGAATATGCACAGATCTCAGTATGGAATTCAAGGCTTCTTATTCCCTAGTGACTTCTGCCTAGAAGAGAAAAAATGAACTCTGCAAATTATTTCACTCTCCCAAATATCAAAGAAAAACCTGAAAACCTGTTTTAATATAAAATTTTCTATTATGATTCTAAAAAAGTATCTTTCTGTTGTAGATTTATGTGTATTTTTGCCACTTTTACAAAAGTTTAACAATACTGTTAATTAACTGGTTTTTTGGTTGTTTTGTAGAAGAAAAGTAAGTTTCATTAAATTGGAGATTGCTATCAATAGTGCCAAAGACCCTTAGATGCTTTAAAACAAAATACATATGCCATTGTTGTAGTCTTTCAAGAGTTACAGGGTACAAACTTGTCTGAAAACAATTGAGAAATGACACCTCCAAATCCAAGCTCTATCTAGACATAAACCAGCAGATATGGGATGATTTTTTTTTGTGTCCTTGCTAAAGAAATTTACAGTTCTTTCCCTGGCTTTGCTTCTGCTATTTTGTTCATCTCACTTCCTTTATATTTTTCCTAGTATCACTGTCTTCATACCAAAACTACTTGTAGGTTTATCACCCACATCAAATGTACCACCTACATACACAGAAAAAGCTCAATACTGAAGCAGACACAGTAAGGTCTCCGGAGAAAGAAGTAAGGTCTTATGGAAATGTGCCTCTAAATCAAACTATCTACTTTATGATCAGAAATAACTGATGTAATTAGAGAAAATAGATTTAAGAGCCACTACTACATCATTGACATATTTTTACTATTTTTTTAAAAAATTCATTCATTGCAGAGAAAGCTCAACATAACAAGACATCAGGTCATGTACTACAGTGACAAGTAATAAAAAAAGTCTGAAAATAAACTGGAAAAAAGTATAACCTGAAACACAGTAAAAATTGCAAACTCTGCAACCACAGCATTCTTCAGTATGTCATACCTTTCCTGAGAATTACCTTACTTTAATTAAAATATGCTTTTGCAATTTCTCTAGATACCCTAAAACAGTTTCTAAAAGCGTGCACTGCACTACATGTTAAGCTAACTGGTCTGTAATTTCCTGTGGTGGCTGATGAGCCTACGTTACAAGGGACAAAGAGAGTCCGCTGCCGGGACAAGTCCCTAGTACCAAAAGAACTCCTCAGGTTAGGGTGACCAGAAAGGCTTCTCCCAGGGTGCATTGTTCTGTTATGTTAATCTACTCCAGCTCTGCTTCCCTTGTTGGCCCATGGCCCCTCCACCTCCTTGCTGCCTTATATGTTCCATGCCATAGAAAGTTCTCCACTCCAGGTTCCCCCCATTGGCCTCTGCCCCTCGCCACTCCCCCAGAGCTCCCCCGTGAGTCCCCATTCTCTAGTCCTGCCTTTGTACTGCCCCCGTGCCCTCTGATCATTCCTGGTGCTAGCCCCACTCCTGTAGTTAAGCCTGAGTTCTTCATTGTTCTGGGTCTTTGCCTCTAGAACCCTTCATCGTGTAGAAACAATAAACTACTCCTGTGGAAATCTATGCAAAGACCCTTCCTGCCTCTTTGCCACTGACCCATATTACTGAAGCTGTCCGTGCATTTGTGCGTGCACACGTGTGCGAGTGTGTGTAGCTGATCCTGCTGAGTGGCTTCGCTTTGGAGATGCCTTTTAGAGATCGCTATGGCTCGCTCTCTGGCACAGAAGCTGCAGAGCTAGAGAGATAGTGATAATTTCCTCCTGTAGCTGAAGGTTCTTTCCTCAATAATTGGATTATGCTGGCCACTCTTCAGCCTTCCTGGATTTCTCCTGAACTAAGTGAATTGGAACAACATATGATAAAGCTTTTCCAATTCCTTTCCTCACTTCTTTTAGCACTTTTTGAGGACTGCTGTCTAGTCCTGTGGCCTATATGAATTTAAGGTATTAACTTTATCAAATTCTTTATAGGAATAATGATCTTTATTATCTATATAAGTAATCTGAATTATGATGACTGCTACCACCCCAAAATATAATACAAAACATTTTGTTTTCTTTTTTTACCCCTATGAAGGACCAGATAGAAAGTCTGTGAAATAAAAGCCTGAATAGGAAATAGTCTGGAGATTTTTCTACTATCGCAGAAGTTTCAGCTGGGGGGTCTGCACTATCTATCCCAGGGATGGCTGACAACTGCCCCCAGATGGAGCTGCTAAAGAGGCTGCAGTGTAGACTTCAGACAGAAGGAAGTGCCTAGACCTTTTTCCTGGGTCAGGGACAGGCAGCAGAGCTGCCTAGGGAAGATGTCCCCAGATGGAGAACCTCCTATAAAAGATGGCTGAACTGCAGGAGGCAGTGAGAAGGTGCCTAGCATCAGAAAGACTGAAACGAGAGAGAGAGCTGGTTCCAAATACAACCCACAGGGAATCCAAAGCACACAGCCAAACAAAGACTCCTCCAACAGCAAACCAGAAGGGGGAGAGAGCAATAATACAGGGGAATGGACGCTTGCCATGGCAAGGACCTGCAGGAGGAAGACACTTCCCCTGAAACCTGAGATGCCCTTGCAGAACCATTTTCCTGCTCTGCAGACTGAAGAGGCTCTGGATGTTGACTGTCTAGACTTCAGTAAATCATTTGACACAATCTCCTACAGAATTCTTCTGGAGAAACTGGCTACACATGGCTTGGACAAGGGTATTCTTTGTTGGGTGAAAAATTGGTTGGATGGCTGGGCCCAGAGAGTGGTGGCGAGTTATATCCAACTGGCAGCTGGTCACTAGAGGTGTTTCCCAGAGGTCAGTGTTAGGGCCAGTCCTGTTTAACATCTTTATTGATGATCTGGAGTGGGGATTGAGTGCATTTTCAGTTAGTTTGCAGGCAACACCAAGTTAGGTGGGACTGTTGGTCTGCTAAAGGGTTGGAAGACTCTACAGACTTGTACTTGACTGACTGGATTAATGGGCTAAGGAGAGCTGCATGGGGTTCAACAAGGTGAACTCCTCTCCTTGGGTCACAACAACCCCATGTAGCACTACAGACTTGGGGAAGAGTGCTTTAAAGCTCCTCAGCAGAAAATGACTTGGGGGTGCTAGTCAACAGCCAGCAGTGTGTCTGGGTTGCCAAGAAGGCCAATGGCATTTCAGCCTGTATCAAGAACAGTGTGGCCAGCAGGACCAGGGAAAAGATCATCCTGCTGCACTCGGCACTGATGAGGCCGCACCTCAAATCCTGTGCTCAGTTTTGGGGCCCTCACCTCCAAAAGGACATTGAGATGCTGCAGTGCTTCCAGAAAGGGCAACGGAGCTGGTGAAAGGTCCAGAAAACATGACAAGCAGCTGAGGGAAGTGGGGTTGTTTAGCGTGGAGGAGATTCAGAGAGGACATCATTCTGTCACATCTCACATGAAAGGATGAGAGAAAATGGCCTTAAGCTATGTCAGGGGAGGTACAGATTAGATATTAGACAAAAATCTCTGAATGAGTAGTCAGGCATTGGAATAAAGTTGCCCAGGAAGGTTGTGGAGTTACAACCTCTGGAAGTGTTAAAGAAGCATCTGGATGTGGCAGTTGGGGATATGGTTTAGCAGTGGTTATGGTGGTGCCGGGTTGGTGGTTTGACTTGATGGTCTTGAAGGCCTCTTCTAACTTAGATGACTCTGTGGTTCTGTATTATCTCTTGGAGGTACAATACAGGATACAAGCAATCCAGGACGTTCCTGGATAACATTGACGATAACTTCTTCAAGTAACAGAGAAGTCAATGAGGAGAGGTGCTATGCTGCGCCTTGTTCTCACCAAAAAGGAGGGCATGGTGAGGAGTGTGAAATTCAAGGGCAGAAGTGTCTGCAGTGGTCATGAAATGGTGGGATTTTAGGGCAGCAAGGAGAGCAAGTGTGGAACTACCCTGGAATTCAGGATAGCAGATTTTGGTCTCTTTAGGGTTCTCCATTGGACAGAAGAAGGACCCAAGAGAGCTGGTTAATATTAAAGGATCATCTCCAGAAAATTCAGGACGGATGAAACAAAGAGGAAGTTAGGGAAAGGCAAAAGGCATATCTTCTATAGTTATGTGGTAGATTGAAGTCCAGGGAAAAAGTGGGCCCTCATTGGGTAAGAAATGGGAGACCGGGTTTTCCAGGACATGGAAAAGGACTCCCTTTGGGGAGTACTCAACAATTTTTTGCCTCAGTCCTCACCATCAAGATTTCCAACTACACCACCCAAGTTGCAAGACATAAAGGCAGGGACTGGGAGAATGAAGAAGCACCCTCTCTAGTAGATCAGCTTCAACACATCTAAGCAACCTGAAGGAATACAAGCCCATGAGATCTGAAAAGACTAATTTCAGGTCCCAGGGGAACTTGCAGATGAAATGGCTAAGCCACTATCCATCCTATTTGAGAAGTTGTGGAAGTCTGGTAAAGTTCCCCCTGACTGGAAAAGGGGAAACATAACTTCCACCTTTAAAAAGGGGGGAGGAAAGGAAGAATGGTGGAACTATAGGCCAAACAGTCTCATTTCTGTGCCCAGCAAGATAATGGAATAGGTCTTTCTGAAAACTGTGCTAAGGCTCATGCAAGATAAGGAGGTGATTGGTGACAATCAGCACAGTTTCACCAAGGGCAAATTGTTCTTGACAAATTTGGGGGCCTCTTAGGATGAGGTTACAGCTTTGGTGGGTAAGAGAGGAGGAACTGACATCGTCTACCTAGATTTGTGCAAAGCCGTTAACACTGTCCTGTATGACATCCTCCTGTCTAAATTGAAGAGGCAGGGCTTTGATGGATGACCCACTCAGTGGGTAAGGAACTAGCTCGATAGTCACACTCGAAGAATTGCTTCCAATGGCTCAGTGTCAAAGTGGAGATTGGTGTCCATCAGAGGTCAGTTTTGGGACTGGCACTGTTGGTGATGTGTAGATTGAGTGCGTCCTTAGCACGTTTGCTGATGACACGACGATGTGTGTTGGGGTCGACACACTGGAGGGACAAGACACCATCCAGAGGGACTTTGACAAGCTTGAGAGGTGGGACCATGTGAACTTCATCAAGATCAAGAAGGTCAAGTAAAATGTCCTACGTCTGGTTAAGGCAATCCCAAGCACAATCACAACCTGGACGGGCATCGAGTGCAGTCCTGGGGGCATCATCTGATGAGAAACCAATGTGACTGGACAATGTGCGCTTGCAGCCTGTAAAGTCAAATGCATCCTGGGCAGTTTCAGAAGTGTGACATCAGGTAGAGGGAGGTGCCCCTCTAATCCATGCTCATGCAATTCGATCTGAAGCGCTGTGTTCAGCTCTAGAGCCTTCAACAGAAGGACTGTTGAAGTGAGTCCAGAGGAGGGACAACAAGATGATTAGAGGAACCGAAGCACCTGTCCTATGGAGACAGGCTGAGATGGAACTGTTCAGCCTGGAGAAGTCTCTGGGGATACCTTATAGAAACCTTTCAGTACCTAAAGGGGGCACAAGAATGCTGGAGAAGGACTATTTACAAGGACATGTAGTGACTTGACAAGGGGTTATGACTTTAAATGGAAATAGCATACGTTTAGATTAGATAGTAGGAAGAAATTCTTTACTGTGAAGGTGGTGAGGCAGTGGAACAGGTACCCCAGAGCAGCTATGGATGCTCCATCTGTGGAAGTATTCAAGGTCAGATTAGATGGGGCTTTGTGCATCTTGGTCTACTGGGCGGCATCCCTGTCCATTGCAGGGGGGTTGGCATCGCTGCCCATTGCAGGAGGGTTGGAAGTAGAAGCTTTTTGTCCTTTGCCATCATTCTATGGTTCTATGGTACCATTTCTTTGCAGAATTTTCTGTTTGAAGTATCTTGAGGTGCCTGCCAGGCAGCAGTTTTCAAAACAGATGACAGAAGTTACGGGCATGGCATCTTAGGAATGTCTGTCCTGTGGCTGAGACCAGTAATGAGTAGTTCTAAAACTTGCATATAGGCTCTCTAACTTGTAAGAACAATTTTCTTGACTTATTTTTAAAGGTCTGGCTCTGGATACAGCCATCACCAAAGATTTTTTCTGAGCAAAAGGAAAATTATATTTAAATTATATTTAAATTATATTTCTTTTCTAGACATAGAGTTTTTAAAAAATTAGTCTGAACAAAGCACAAAATGTTAAGGTCATAAATATCTCTTAATTACTTTATTAAATAGGACTTAGAATCCTCTTACTGGGAACAGTGGTAGTTAGATCCTCAACACTTTTAGTTTGTCCTTTGCAAGCAATTTGAGTAATACGAAAGGAGTCTGAACATTTTTATGGATTTTATCCTTCACAGACTTATGGATATTAACTGAAGTTAATGATTTCGCTCTAATGATGTTATTTGCTCCCTGGAGATTAGCTTATAACCATGCACTCTGATTTCACTGATTTTTATTGAATTACTTGTAGCAGTGAAAGCAGAGCCAAAGCTAGATATTGTCATATCTATTGAGCATATCTAGCAAATTATTATTTATTGTAGCTTTAATATTCAGAATATTGGACTCAGAATACTAATATTGAATGTCTATCCCATTCTTATGGAGATTTAAAGAAAATTATGGCTATTAAAACAAAGCCTGTTCTGTTTTTAGCAGTGTCCTTTTATGCTACCAGATTTTCTAGATGATTAGATTTTCCTTTGATGTTAAAAGTACAATGCAAGGGTATTTGTCTCTCTAGACTTCTAGTAGAATTCCATGGCATGTTTATTTAGAAGGCTTCTGGTGGGTCCTGCAATACCAAGTACATTGCGTTTCTTTCACCCACAGACCTCTTTCACCTTTTCCTTTTCCCTTGGATTATGAATTAATAATCCATGCATTCATATTTTCCACTTGTCAAATTCAGGCAGCAGTGAAAATAAGCAGCACAAATTGGCAGATAATGCACCTTATTTCCATGTAGAAGCAGGTGCATTTTCTTCAGCATAAGTGGCAAGATGACACTGATCCGCTTTGACAGGCAGGCAGATCTAAAATTACTCAGCACACTTTGCCACTGGTTCGGGGAAAGTCTCCCTTGAGCTTGTTCTGCAATTCTTCAGTCCCCAGAGTGTTAATTAAAATTTACTGGATAATATTTGCAAGGCTCAATGGTTCTAGTTACAGCAATTATCAGTTACTAAATGTTAGTGGCAGAGATGACACCTGATGATTGGACGCTTTATTCAAGATATTCAAGAGGGTTTCTCCTCGCCTTCTCTTTTTTTAAAATCTTCCCTTTAGTTCTTGGAAAAGCTAGATCAGCTAAGTGTCTCCATCAGCCTTTAGACTAAAAATTACTCAGGAGCTTAATTATCTATTTATCCTTGAATTTCTTTTAAAATGACAGTTAAAGTATTCCAAAAGAGGAATAGAGTTGTTACAAAAGCCTTTAGAAATGCAGAAGCCCAAAGTCCTCCTGTATTATGAGTTTAGTAAGCAAAACCAGAGGTCAGTTCAGGACAGTGAAAGGAAGAGAGTACCTTCTAAATAAACTTGCTCAGTTCAGATTTGCTCAACAAAGTTTTAGGCTAGAGACTTGCTAATCACACATGGAATAAACAACAGCCTCCTTCAAATTAATGAAGTCCAACTATCAATAAAAGTTACTGTCTGGATGTCTACCAGTGACTTATTTCTTCCTCCCCTTAAAGTTTCATCAACATATCAAAACACAATCTCTCTAGAAGAAATATTTTCATGGGTTTTTTGTTACTAAGAGAGGAAAGTTTCCTTACAGTTTGATTCAATATTACTTAGATAATTAATACTTCAGCAAGTTTTCCCCCAAATCCTTTGACATTTCTGGTTGGTTTCTTGCAATTGTGCAGCATTCCTGCTCACCAAGGGCCCTCTCTTCCTGGTCTCTCTAACACAATGAGGTCATGCCCTTTTTTATGCCTAGGACTGGCCAGCTCCATGAATGAGGGCACACTGAAATGGGTAGATATTAGCAAGCTCTGTAGACAGTTTTCAACTACAGGTCATATTGCCTCTGCCCCTCATGGCTGCAGAAAAGAAGAGGCACAAAGCTAGTAGGCTTTGTCTCTGACTAGGCACTTCCATAACCTACCCAAAGGCCAGAAAATTCACTGCAGTATTTGTCAGAGATAGACAAAACAAAAAAGGCAGCCCATTGTTATGATCCAGTTTAAACCCAGAAGAGCAGAGAAAATTAAGTCTCTGTGGATAAACTGGAAAGAACTTGAAAATTCAAAATATACTCAAAAACAAGATTAAAACCAAACAACATTAGATGTTGGTGCCAAAAAAATTGATATGTTTTATTTAATAGTAAAAGAGGCAAAGAGAAAGAAAGAGAAAAGAAAGAAGTAGAGAAAGAAGTGTGTGGGGGGGGATGGGGGAACAGGGACAGAGTGACAGGGGTTAGGTGGAGGCATACCACTCATCTGAGGGTCCCAATGACGTCTTGTTGCTCCCCTCCATGTGGTCTTCTGGTGGTGAGGGTCCCCTTTCGCCACAGCCACACCGGCCACACACCACCACACATGGAAGAGTACAGCATCCCGTGGACTAATATACACTTTGGACCAGGTGGGAACGCCCACGTGCCTCCCTTGCAGGGACCAGTGTGGCACTGTCCCTTGCAACGCTGAGGGTTTGTTGCATCATCTCTGGTGCTCTGGTGCAGGGTCTCGGGACCCCTTGGGGGAGGGAGGGGGTCCTTTGATGGGCCATGTCAGCCCCTCTGTCCTTCATGTGGATGCAGCTTCTCCCCAGGTGAAGGGGCCCCTCAGCTGAGCTGGTCTGCACAGTGGAGGATGGGCGTTCTCTGCCTCTCACCAGAGGCTTTTCCAACACACACTGAAAGCCTCTCTCCCCCCACCCTTTGGTGCAAGGGTCTGTTCAAGCCTGGCACCTGATAGCCCTGGGGCTGTGGCCTCTACCCAAAAGGTCCTCAGCTTGATCCCTCTGACTGTATTCTTCTCCTCCAGCCCAGACCTGAGTCACTTTATCTTAACTTCATCAGTCACTTTATCTTAACTTATTCAGGTGTAAGGCTTCAGTCAGGGCCCCATTCAGGGTGTGGCAGTCTTCTCTGCAGCTTTTGTAATACAGTTTTGAAAGTCCTCCATGAAAATGCTTAAGTCATAAAATATAATATTTCAGTCTCTGACACCCATTAAACAGAGTGGAAAAAGCATAACAAAACTGCAAACTTATGACTTATAAACATAAACATAAAACATCCTGCCAGGTGTTTTATCCCAGGACACAGTTTTCTTCATTTAACTGAAACTGTTTCTTCTGGGCAAGAAAAAAAAGAAAAAGAGAGAAAATGCCAGGGAGGACAGGGCTGTAGGACTTAACGCTACAGTAATATTTTAAGTTCCACTTGAAAGTCATATCACATCAAAAAGTATGGCTTAATGTTGTGAAAGGCAATGGGTTAGCTCCAGGTTCATTAGGTAAGTTCAGCTGACTGCACTAACACCTGTGTGTGCCTAGGCTTTCCAAATGGCTAAAGAATAACATTTCAGATTATTCTATGGGAAGAACTCTGTTCTGTGTAGCAAAACAATCTGACTGCAGTAGTCAGAAGACAAGATAAAGGCAGAAAGAGTGCCAAAAGAAAATTAAAATCATGAAAGAGAACAAACAAAACAATCAAAGCATGGAAAGAAAAGGGTGGGGATGGAGCACAGTTTGACATCATAGGGGTGAAACGTGTTCACAGAAAAAAAATGGGAAAAATAGAGAGTAGATATAAATGCCTTATATAATTTCAAATTCTAAAAACAAAAAAGCAACCCCTTAATTCCTAATTTTCCATTGTATTCCATGATGGACATGTTTTGTATCCATATACATTATGTAAACTACTGAATATCGTGTTTGAAAAATACTTTAGGTACACAGATGGTTTTTCAAAGCTTCTTCAGACCACAAAAATAACGTGTTCTTCTCATAACACACTTATGTGCCTACCTCTGAGAGCATTGGAATAAAATTTGACATCAGAGCCTCAATAAACAGAAGAGAAAGTGCAGCTACTCAGGATTGTTTCAACCAACTGATTTTCTGAGTCATAAGCAGAGATCCATTGAAATCTGCATTTATTCCTGGACCATAGTCATGTCTGTAGTGCTGTGGTCCAGAAAGGTTTCTTTGATGCTAGAACTCTCATCAAGAAGAGAGACCAGACACAGGTCTGGAATTAAAGAGCAACTAGATATTCCCAAAAATAAGAGGTGATTAGTGTTAAAAGAAAAAAATTACTGCTTTACGTTTGGCTTCCCTTAATTCTAAACATGTGGTAACATGTCTTTTAGTATTAGAGAAATTATGCTAAGTAGAGACTAGGAGAAACAATCTCAGAGAAAGAAAGGGCAGTAAGTTTAGGTGTGGGTGACTGAGGACCAGGGGTTTATCTCCATCAGGACAGTGCTTTGAGGTCACTCTCTCTTACCTCTCTTCCAGCCTGTAGTGAGGATTACAACCTAGGTGAAAAAATCATTTACCTATGTTCTTAAATCATGAAGCAAAATTATTTTGTCACCCAGTTTTCCTTGAGAAAAAAAACCTAAGGCGTCACAGCAGGTTGCAGAAATGGGCAAACAGGAACATCTTGAGGTTCAGCAAAGGGAAGTGGACAGCTCTGCTCTTGGGAAGGCACAGCCCCCTGCACCAGTACATGACAAAAATTAACAGATAGGAGGAAGCCTTGCTGAAAAACATGCAGGAGATCTGAAGAAAGAGATAAAGAGCCAATGCTAGTCTCTTGTGGTAAAGAAGGCCAGCAGTATGCTGGGCTGCATAAGGACAAGTGTTACCTGCAGGTATGTGATCCTTCACTGCTCCTCACTGAGGCCACCACTGGTGTACTGCACCGACTACTGGACTCTCCAATTCACGAGACACATGAATATACTTGGACAGCATCTAGACAGGAACGAAGATGATGAAGAGGCCAGAGACTCTAACATAGGAGGATCTTCAAAGATCAACAGCTCAGGTTGTTGAGCCTGGAAAAGACTTGGGGTGAAATTCATCAAGGTTCCTGGATACCTGAAGGCAGGGTGTAAAGATGACAGACCCAGTGTCTGGCAAGTGGTGCCCAGTGACAGAGTAAAAACAATGGGCACAAGCTGAAATATGACAGGTTCCTCCTCAACACAAGGAGATATCCTTTTACTTGGAGGATGACGTAGCCTAGCAACAGGTTGCCCCCAAAGAGCTGGTCGACTCTGTACTTGGAGACCTTCAAAGCCATCTGGACAAGGTCTTGGACAACCTGGTCTGTATGAACATACTTGAGCAGGGACATGGTTACCTCCAGAGGTCCCTTCTAACCGCAACCTTTCTATCATCTCCAGTGGCAAGGGACAGGAGGTCCTTCTTCCCTGAGAAGAGCCCTTGGAGAATCTGAGCCATGGTCCTCCCTCCACTGGCTCATAGGAGCTCACCAGGAGCTGCCCTGCTGCACTGCTGGGCTGCCTGTTTCCAAGTGTTTGTGTTTGAGGCACCAGCCTCTCATCACAGAACCCTGAGGTTCAACCCCACTCACAAGGACACATGAAGGCAGCACCTGTACCCACTGCAGGGAATGCTTTCCAAAATGCTTTCCAATGCTGTGTGGCAGTGACCTGCCCACGACTGTGAACTGCATACATTGCAAGTGGAGAACAACCATTAGGAATATGGAGATTGCTGTTATGCCTGCCATCACTATATATACATATATATATGTATATGTATACATATATACATATTACATACATATATATACACACACACACGCACACATACATATTTTTTTTATATATATATATATATATATATATATATATATATATATATATATATATACACATATTATATATATATGCACACCAGTGTGAGAGTACAGTGCCAAACTTGTCGTTGGTGATTCTCAGATGCTGTCTGGACGTGATTCTGGGCAACCTCCTCTATAGCATTGGACCTGATAACCTTCAGAAGTCTCTTCTAACCTGTGATTCTGTGTCTGAAACTGAGTGAGTGGAATCACAATTTTGGTTCCTTGCCTAAAATGTCAACCAATATAAGCTCTTGTACAGAGATATCATTACAGATGCTTCCCCTTTCCATATTGCTCTTATATCATAAATACTTGCCTAGTATTTGCCACAGACCTTTTGTCTTCATCTTAGCCTGAATACTAGAGATTTCTAAAGTATTATGGTCAATTATTACAGAACAATGAGCTATCATTCTGTGAAAATATGTCAACACTACCTAGTTGTGATGTTGAGTGCTGATTTTTTGTTAGATATGCCTTGTTGTTTTCTAAAAAATGGCTTGAAATAGTGATAGGAATTCTGGAGAATTTGTCAGGAAACATTAGTCCTGTTTTTGACACTGATGGTACTTGGCAGTGCTGTAACTAGGTTCCAAAAATATTGACAAGATGGTTGGGCTGGTGTCTGGATAGCTCTTGAAACTGAATTTGGGCCATTCTGCAAAGTGTGTTGAGTGGGCGTTTTACCTAAAAGCATATTTCTTTCTTGCTGTGTGAATGGTTTCTGACTATGTGTGTAGTTGCCAAAATAAATTCATCTGGAAAGAGGAAGATCATCCTTCCTATGCAGAAGAACAGCTAACATTTGGTTGGCAATATGAAGTGAAGGGTTTACTAATGCCAGGAAAGAGTGTTGAGTGAAATGCAGGAAATTTTACTGTATATCCACTTCTTTGGCAACACAAAAATCTTGTCAGAGGATTTTGGTCTAGCTTAGTTTTATTTTTAGGTGTGCTTCCTTGTTTGCTGAATTACTTAGGAGGGGCTTTTCTTAGAGGTTTTTTTAAATTTGTTGGCCCTTGATCTGTGGAAGTTCACTGCCTTCCAAGGAAGCATTTCATTCATCTTTCATTGATCTTCACCATCTTAAATCAGACTCGGTACCAAACACTTTCTGAAAGGAGCAAGTTTGTGGATAATCAGCTCTATGAGTACAACACAGAGGGTTTATGCACACATTCCTTTCTTTTCCATTTTTTTACATGCTTTTACCAAGACACTATTATCATTTAAAAGCCCTCCATTCTTAATCTTTACCATAATAAATTGACATTGGTTAAAAATGTATTCATATATTTCATATGTTTTAAAATAACAACAACACAATACTCATTTCTGAAAATTTGAAGAAAAAAAAATCAGTGTATAAAAGTCATTTTAATATTTGAAATAACATTTTTTCATCAACCTATATATGCTATGAGCTGAGTATAGCTTCACTCGTCAAATAGCTTCTGAAGTTATATAACTCAAGCCACCACATGTTTTATGCTACAGCCCGTGTGAGATTAAGGTCACAACATCATTTACCATTTCAGATATTTGGCTTCGGAGCAATCCAGTAAACTGCAATATATTACAGATTTGTATGTTTGGGGTGCAGCTAGTCGAAAGAACAAGAAAAAGATCTCCATACATCTTTTCTTCACTTATTGTTCTTCTGGAAGGTGGATAGTATTGCCAGTCCTTGGTAATGCCTGCTCTTTCGATTTGTGAAAAGGCAATAGCTAGTAATGTCTTCCACAACCACTCAAACCTTTCCTGCTCTGTCTACATTAAGCTACACTGCAATGAAAACTTATTTTTATCCGGATAAATTTACTAGCTCTTATCATTATTCCACATTTAAAAGGGTTCTTCAGAGAAAACACTCCTTCTTCACTTTTTATTTGCTTGGATTTTTTGAAACAATTTTTTTTCAGTCAATATTCTCCATAAAAAGATTTTAAATATTCACCACTATCAACAATTCTAAAAGCAACAATCAATTAATGTACATGTTACCTCTTGACATGGGCAAAATACTGCCTTTGAAAAGGTATTGAGCAACATAAGTATTTCAAAATTTTTAGAAGGAATAGCAATGAGAAAGATTTTTCCCAACATTCTCTGAAAAAAATAAATGTATATGCACTGTACAGTGCAGGAGCTAAAAGTCTGTTTTTCCAGAAGCATGAGACCTCCTGTGTGTGTTAAACTGATATTTCATTGCTGGGGGACGGTGAGGGGAGAGGAGGGGAGAGGGTAAGGTGTTTTAAGATTAATTTTTTTATTTACTCATTATCCTACTGAGATTTTGGTTGGTGGTAGAGTAAGCTGTTTTCCTCAAACTGAGTCTGTGTTGCCCATGACAGCAGCTGGTGGGTGATCTCCTCCTGCCCTCATCTAAACGTATGAGCCTTTCATCATGTTTACTGTCTCCTGCCCTGTTCAGAAGGGAAGTGGTAGAGCCACTTTTGTGGGCATCTGGCATCCAGCCAGGGTCAAATACCACAGAAAGTAAGGCCTTTATGGTATGTACAATATAAACAATATGTGTTAGGAGGAAAAATGCCTTAGAGTGTAGATGGAGTTCTCATATGTGCATACATGGGCTTGAAAGAAAATGAACCCGATTAAAAGAACATTAAAAGAACTCCATGCTGAACACCTGAAAAAAGAGATAAAAAGTATTGGATTCTGTCTCTCCAAATAAAGACCATAGACACTGTTCATGTTTTTCAGTTGTGGGCTTTATAAAGCTGCTTACATATATGAAGTCTCTCTTAGCATATCACCTGTGTACATGACACTGTTGACACCAGCTAAAAAAATCACAGACTGATGTCCAGGAAATGAAGTCACACCGGCAGTCAGAACTGAATACTGGACTCTGGCTGAATAAAAATATTTCTTCAGCTCTTCAGCTGCACCAAAGCAGCTTTAGGCAGTACTTAAATATCTGGACACGTCCACTTTTTAGTTTCACTTAAATATACTTTTCTTCATGTTGAAGGATAAACAATTTCCAAAAGAAAGTAGTGTTATTAAAAGTGCACTTTCTTCTTCCTAATGTGGGCACAAATCAGGTCAGACAATTCACATTCTTCACTTCTGAGAATTATAGATTTTAGGAGGCATGTTCCCATTTCTCACATTCTGACGCTAGATATGAGACATATCAAAACTACACCAAAGAGACAGCAATTTATATTCATGATATAGGAGGTGACCTTTTCACTCTTGAGTGGTGTAGTCATATGGAGTGGCTAATGAGAGAACCCCTACTGAGAGCAGATAAATTTCAAGCCTTCTGAATAATTATTAGACGTTTTATTGTATTTATAAACCTCCCTCATTTCAAACTGTCCCATGATTTATAAAGTTGTCTTAGTTTTGTAAGCGATTATGATGGTCTCAACCAATGCCAAAGACTGATGAACTCTGTGTGCAAGGGCTTCTCTTCCTGGTACTGAATGCCAGAGAAACACAGTGAAAAGTTAAAAACGGAACTGTAGAGAAAAAGAGAGGGATGAAAGAAGACTTTGAAGGAATGAGGGAGGGAACATCTGTACTGCACTTCACTGATGATAATCTTTGCACAGTTTATGACATAGAGGCGGTAGGAATAGTGAGGTAATCATTTTACTTGCCTGTCATCTGCAGAGAGTATTTTGAATTGCAGGGTGAAATTCTGGCTCCATTGAAGTGAGAGACAAAGCTCCTGTTGATTTAAGCGAAGGCCAGGATTTCTATGGATTCCCAGAGAGGGGCAGACAGGCAGAGTGGCAGCTGTTCCATCTCCGTGACTGCATCAGTCTTCATCAGGGTCTTAAAAGCTTTTCTTCAGCTCAGTTTCCAGAAATCTATGAGACATTGGATAACATAGATACTTTCTCAAACAAGCTAAATTTAAAAAGTATGATCTCAGAAAATCTGACCCTAGTTTGGAACATTTGTGCACAATAAATAGTGTCCTTACAAGCTAATGCATAGGTCTATACATATTTTATTTAATATTTCTGAATTTTTTCCTTTTCCCTTTCCTTTAGCTTTAATCTATACAAAAATGGCCTCAGAGGATGTAACAGATGGAAAAATATCATCAGTTATATGTTGTCAAACTAGAGAAAGTCCTCCTATCATGACTGCAAGTAATTTACATCTCGGAGACAGAAGAAGTTGTCCCAAAATGTCTGAGGGTGTACAGGCGTGAATTTCACTGAACAAATTTTTCTCCTGATTAACAAGTAATACATGGACATACAGGCTGGGAAGGACAGACTTGGTAGGCTGCACTGCAACACATTTACAGAAGCAAACTTTTTGCAGAGGATCTTAATAAATGGGGGATCATGGTAAGAGAGAAGTTACATTCAAAAGAGGAAAGTGCCTAACCATGGTGTTAGATGTGCTGTGAGAAAGAAAATCTGGAATAACAAGAGGGAGAAGCTACAGAAGTGGAAAAATGAAAATCCAAAGTTAGTCTTCCCATAAGCCTCTGTTGTATTTCTGGGGGATATTTATTCACAACTTAAATACTACACTGGTGATAACACAGAGGTGTGATCATTCAATATACTAACTGAGTCACCCAATGAGAATCTCTGATAAAAAGCTGCTGGCATACATTCCTTATCACCTTCAAAACCTGAAGAGCTGTTTTGTGACACTGACAGCCTTCCCTGTACACACCTCTTGCAGACACTACTGTGAAGCAGTGGGGACAGATGGCATGGCAAGAAAATAATTTCAACCAGATTACAAAAGTTTTATTTTGTGTGTATACCGTTATATATTTACACCTGTACACACAAGTATCTGTGCACGTGGTTGTATATGTGTATATAAAAAATTCTAGAACTACTTAAGTCAGACTTCAGTGTGTCCACAATATATAAACATACTAACACACACCTATGTACACACATACACACTATACATACACATGCCAGAGTATCTTGAGCATGTGGCAGCTGTGTTAAATGTTGTTTTGGTTGAAGTCCACCAAAAAATGTGGAAGAAGCTGGTAATGCCCAATTTTACTTAATAGAGAAAATAGAAACCAGATGAAATCTGGGGTTAGATCTTTCTTAGTTTACCTGAATTAATTATTCATAAATGAAGCAACAGAAAGCAAACAAAAAAAAAGATGAAGATGCTTATGGGCTCCTATTTGTGTTTTGAAAGCATAGTAGTGATATGTGGGTGAGAGATAGGAAGTTTAAGTGAATCAAAAACCTGTGAACAGGTGATCTAAGATTCTACACTATACAAAATATACCATGATATAATTATACACTTTCACATTTCCTAATCTGTAGAAAGTGGAAAAACCTTCTGAAGAGATTAAATCTGAATCACAAAAAAATTATTTTTGTGGTTTCAGACCAGTATAATTACTTGACTTACCTTCTTGCTTTCTAGGCTTATCTTCTGTGGACTTGGGGTCTGGTTTGTAACAAGTTTGTAACTTCTTAAATTCACACACTCCTTGTTTATACTCATGGACAACCTCTTTGCCTTGGATGTTTGTGCTGCATGTATGACCATTCTGTTTTTTGGGGATGGGAGGTACTTGCTTAAGGGAAGAAAGTTTTTTAATTTGAGTGAATATTCATACACAAAATATTCTCTTAGATAGTCACCTATGGGCAAGGTTAAAATATTCCTCATTTGTGCCAAATACTTATTCGTTCTCATCAGCATAGTGCCATATAATGAGTGCTTAACTGCTGTGGTTCAACCCCAGTTGGCAGCTAAGACCCAAGGCAGCCCCTCCCTCAGCCCCCAGCCAGTGGGATGGTGGAGAAATGAGTGGGTTGAGATAAAGACACTTTAGTAGGTAAAGCAAAAGCTGTGCACTCAAGCAAGGCAAAACACGGCATTTAGGCGCTGTTTCCAATGGGCAGACAGGCAATCAGCCATCCTCAGGAAAGCAGAGCTCCATCGCGCACAGCAGTTACGTTGTTCTGAATGTGAGTTCGTTACCCAGCGCGCAGCACCAATTCACACGTGGAGGGGAGGAATTTCTATTTTTTGTTCTACTTGGCACAAAATAGAGAGGTAAGTGGTAACCCACAAAAGGCTGGCCCACTGATCATCAAAACTTTATGGTATTTCTATATTTTCACAAACAAATATATCAGTATTCATTGATTACAAGTCATGTAACTTTTCTATTAATTAGTACTCAAATCCCTATTTGCTAGTTGTATTTCTCAGTTCCCGTCCTAATTAGTCCACATATGCAATTCATGTCTCCATTTGAGCTTGGAGTTTATTTTGAGTAGGTGGTCAGTCAGTCAATGGTCGCAATCACCCACGGCCAGGATTACCTTAACTCCAGCTACTGGTCAGTTCTGCTGACTTCACTCCTGGTGGCTCTTGCCCAGACAGCCCATTCATCTTGGGATTGTCTTCTCCTTTACTTAAAGCAAAAGACTGGCCAAGCATACAGTGTTCACTATGCAGATTTTCAATTGTAGCTGTCTGGCTATAGCTACTGATTAACAACCAAAAAATTTGCAAAGTTAGATTCAAATCTTGAGGTTCTCAGGTCTTGAGGAGCTCAATATCAGTTACTTAGGGAGAGAAACTCCACCACTCTGAACCCTTCTTTCTTCTTCCTCTAAGCTGAGGATGAAGCCATACGGTCTGAAATATCCCCTTGTTTACTTGGTATCAGCTGTTTGAACTGTGTCCCTTCCCGACTCTTCGTGTACCCCCAGCCCACTTGCTGGTGGGGTGGGATGAGGAGCAGAAAAGTCCTTTACTGTGTAAGCCCTGCTCAGCAATAAGAAAAATCTCCCTGAATTATCAATGCTCTTTCCAGCACAAATCCAGAGCACAGCTCCATACTAAGTACTTTGGAGAAAATTAAATCTACCCCAGCCAAAACCAGAGCAACTGGCTTTTTATCAGCATTGCACTTCTCTACCTTTTTTTTTTCTTCATGTGAATCAGTTTGTTTGATTGCAGAGACATCAGTTTGGTTTGCAAAGAAAAATCTCCAAGATTTTGTTATAAATATTTTGGGAAAACTAGTAATTAGTGCCACCTGAGCTGGTTTTCTCAAAATTCAAGACCTATTTCAATTTTCATAAATTCAAAGTAGGCACAAAGTTTTTTCATTTTGACTCAAAAAAGAGAGAATACCTGCTCCAGAAAGTGGCACCTTGGCCTTTTTTCTTCCACTCCTCTACAGTCTTGAAATCAGATTTAAAGTCAAATGCACAGCTGAAGACCTCAAGTCATGTCARTGGAAGACAAAGCAAAGATWTGAGAACATCAAGAAGAAGCACCTCTCTACTCCTGCTCTGCAGTCTGAATATTTGATGTTCTATTCCTCTCACACATACTTTTAGTATTATCTGCTCTTGAAATAGCAGATATTGTTTTTTTATAAGCACGTGTTACTTCATTTTTATACCAAGAATATGTGAATGCAGGATCACAGTCAATTTTCGTAGTATTAACACAGATGTTATATTTATACTGGTTTACCTCTTTATGGAACATATCCCAAATCTGAAGTTTTTGATATGCAGTACAGTGAACAACACTCTATTAATTATGCTAACTTGCTATCTGCCTAATATTGGGTACAAAGAGGAACAATTCCATGTTATTATTCAATATAATTAAAATAAACTTGCATTAAGATAGTTCCTGGATTGCAAGGGCAAACATCACAAATGGCAAATAACTTTATTCACTTAAGAATAATTGCACAACCTTGATTTGGTACCTTTTGTAAGTGCACTGGTGTAAGAGTTAATATAAACTGACACTAGTCTATCCTCCAGAGCTTCCTGTTTCACTCCATAAATGGACAACATGGTACCAAGAATAGAACTGTAATGCCAATCATTTACCATAAGTGGTATTACAATGCTTGTACAAACTATTGCTGTTAACAACAGGCTAAGGCAAAAAAATCAAGATCCCGATTTCTGTTCCCTTTCTCCTGTGCTGAACAACCTTGTGAAACTCAATTCTATTGTGCTCTTATTTACCCGCCTTTCATGTAAAAGAGTAATACATTTCATTCATATTATTAAGTACTTTAAAATCCTCATACTACAGTAACCACAGAAGTGATTTATTACTCTTTTTTGAAGTAACAGCTGAAAGTCAAAAAGTATAAGCTGTGCTCACGTGACGGATGCTAATGTATGACTCTAGCAAAGTGGCAAAAGCTGCTATACTAAGGATGTGAGCAGCACAACTGGGTTTCACTATCTCTCAATTGAACCAGAGAAAAAAATTCAGTAAAGTTGCTTAAGCATGCAAATACTACTCCTGTGTGGATCAGTGCTGTACTTCACATGCACCCAAACAATCCAAATGCCCATCAGTCACAGGAGACAGTAAGAGGTCTGGTTAAGCTCCAGTAAGTGGTGCTGAGAGTCCTATGTGAAAAACTAAACACTCTTCCAGAGATGATAGCACATTTGCAACCCTAAGAGCTAGACTGAACAAAGTCCAGATCATTAGTTTTTTAACATACTCATTTTAACAAAGCTCCTTAGTTTTAATTAGAACTACATCTGCTTTAGACTTTGGAGGGTAGCGGAATGGGATGGGGAGTCTTGTTACAATAATTTTTCCAGGCTCCTGGGAGAGCATGCTCAGGCATAGGTCGTTCAAGTCAATAGCAGAAAAGCTAAATGAAGCAGTCAGCAGAGCTACCATAGAGCACATTCCTGCTATATTTAACAACAACAAAAAACCCCAGCAAATAAAGGTGCCATACAAGAGGCAGATGAAATCCTGGATTTACCCTGAACTCCTGCTGGAGAGCAACACTGCTGAAAGGGATGGTCCTGGTCAATGGCAAGTTGGATATGGCAGCCAGGAGGGCCAACCCTGTCCTGGGGTGCATCAGGCACAGCATCGTCAGCCGGGCAAGGGAGGGGATTGTCCCGCTCTGCTCTGCACTGGGGCAGCCTCACCTTGAGTGCTGGGGGCTGTTTTGGGCACTGCAGTATAAGAAAGACATTAGGCTATCAGCATCCAAAGGAGAGTCACAAGGATGGTGAAGGGTCTGGAGGGGAAGCCGTATGAGGAGTGGCTGATGCCACTTGGTCTGCTCAGCCTGGAGAATACTGAGGCAAGACCTCATCATGGTTTTCACCATTCTCACAAGGGAAGAGGAGGGGCAGACACTGATCTGTTGTCTGTGGTGACCAGTGATGGGACCTGAGGAAATGGCCTGAAGTTGTGACAGGGGAAGGTTAGGCTGAACATTAGGAAAAGGTTCTTCACCCAGAGGGTGGTTGGGCACTGGAACAGGCTCCCCAGGGAAGTGGTCACAGCACCAGCCTGACAGAGCTCAAGAAGCGTTTGGACAATGCTCTCAGGCGTGACTCTTGGAGTGTCCTGCACGGGGCCAGGACTTGAACTTAATAATCCTGATGGGTCCCTTCCAGCTCAGCTTATTCTGTGATTCTGTGATAACAGAGCAGGGATTTTGTGCCCTTTTTTCCCATCAGAAGCAGCAGAGACACTCCTGCATGTTACCACACACCACCTCCTTCTCCATATGGATACCCATTTACTGAAATAGAAAATACTCTCAGTTTTTACCACTCTCCCACTTTGCCTTGGTTAAGGACATGGACTGCTCTGAACCTGCCTTTTCCTTAGCTCTGGGGTCAGGGCAGGAGAAGTACATCAAAATTCTTTTCTTTTTATCCTCACTACCACCTTTTCTTT
>RAHM01000105.1:307286-415190 GCA_003713295.1 Parotia lawesii
CCTCTATTTGTATTTTCCAGTACTTTTCAGATTGTGACTTATTTCTCCTGTTCTAACCTAATCCTAACCTTCATCATCACCATCATCACCATCATCACTAGGAGAGATGAGAGGAATGAACAGTAAGTACAAAAAACCATCAGAAAATGAGCATCAGCATATTAATCATCATAACTAACTGTATGAAGCAATTCCCATGTTTCTCTAATGATATATTATTATGTAAATACAGGATGACATGATGACAAGAACTTCTGCTGGAGTTTTGGAAATATTCCCCATATCCCAGGCATTTTCTTCATTTGAAACAGAGTGAAAAACAAAATTTATGTTCTCCATTCTGCAATTAAAACTTCAGAAAAATGTGGCAAACTGTAAGGACAAAGACTGTAGCCATCCACTGCCATTAACAAGAGAAAAGAAAAGTGTATTGTAGCCAGACCCTTTCATTAAAAGTTTCTCCATCTCTCTATGTGTGCAGAGGTTAGTGCTCTTCTGCAGCACTTATTGACAATGAAATGGCAGTTTGGAATATGGATTTGAAACACTCTTGTCTTCCTGAAAGACAACAGTTCAGTGGAAGGCTCTGGTCTTCTTCATCAGCTTCCTAAATGCATTTGGGGTCAGCTTAGTGTCAGTTATGATTCATCTTGTAAAGCTTTATCAGTTTACACTTGGAACAACAAAACCATGCACCTGATCACAGTGACACACTAAGCTTAGTGACACCTTTCAGTCAGGTCTTTGTAAAAGAGGTGAACAAATTAAAAGTTTTGCTCAAACCTCTTCTTTTCTCAGTTTGAAGTTCTTCTGGTCACTGTCAGAAATTATTTCTGCACTTTGTTTGCACTGCAGTTCTGGGACATTTTTCAATGCCATTTGTGAGGCCTTAATCTTTTAACAGCAAATTTGCCTCTAATGACATAACTAAGCACAGAGATATATTTCATCTTCTTAACAGTTCAATGAAAGTTGAGGCTTCTTCTTTATTTTTTGTCTTTATTTCTTTTGTGAAAGCACTTGTGTGATGAAGAGATAATAAAGCAAAACAACAGCACTTAAACATACACAGTTTGAGGGAGAGATGAAACAAAGCTTACAGCTACAATAGAAAAGAACATAATCTACCAAAAAAACTCCAAAAAAAGCCCTTTTGACAAAATGAGTTCATCACATAAGTGACTACCTTCAGTAAGATGTTACTGGGCCTGAAAATCAGGGTAATGTAATCATCTTTAATGCAATCATCTATTGCTTATATATCTCATTTCAGTCTCTCAGCCTATTCTGATGTTTTCCCTTGTTTAAATTTCATCTCTGTTTAGCCAAAGCATTTGCCTTATTATTTTTTTTTTCCTGTACCTATAAAATGGTTCACATGTGCTAAAAATTTTCAGTCTATTTTGGGGAAGTTTATAATTAATCAATTAATAATTTTATCAACTGCAAAAAATAGACACACTAAGGAAATTGCACATTTAAGAGGAAAGGATTAGGCAGCTTAATATTCGCCTCACATAGATGACATCACCATAATTCCACAGGAAATGTGGAAAAGAATGGAAAAAAATATTTTATGGAAAAAGTACTAACAACCAAGATACAGTCATAATTTTGAACATGCAATTCATCTTATAGGTAGAGTTGTAGATGCAGCAAGCTCTCAGAGCAATTAGGTTTAGTGTGCAAACTATTTCATGCATGATATTCTGAAAAAAAACCCTATTTCTTTTATTTATACTGATCTATCATAACAGTATATGTGTGGTTCTGTTGGGAAATTTACTGCTCCTCTTGTTTACAGTCATCATGTATCCATGACATTTCAGCTTTAGTTCAGGTTACTTAGTCTTTTCATCAAAACATTTTGTAAGTAAACTGGTTTTAAATTATCATAATTAAGCACTGAAAATAATGTTTCTGAGACAGAAACACAAACTGTAAAGAAATCAAAATTAGATAAGAAGTCCAAATTTGAACTCCTAACCCTAGATACACAGCACTTCTTTTCCTTTAGGCTAAATGGGCTACCAACCCTCTACAATGACTTTAAAATATAAAGGTATTGTTTTGGCCCACAAGAGGGAGCCCATAATATTTCACGAATGCAAAAGGAACGCAATGACAATTGCATAGAAAAAATAAATTAATTTTATAGGTACAGGAAATAAATATATATGTGTGTATATTTACACATTTGCTATGTGTTGCATAGCTTGCCTGAGACCCTAATGCTGAAGCCCGAGCATCAGGAATATGAGTTTGACAGGAAGTGCGTTTCCATTAAACAACACCAGGGACAGAGATGAACAACTAATTTTTAGAATCACAGAAGCATAGAATATTCTGAGTTGGAAGGGATGCACGAGGGTGACAGAAGTCCAGCTGCTGGCCCTGCACAGAACCACTACAAGAATCACACCATGTGCCTTCATCTTTAGATGAAGACTAGAGAGCCATATTATGTTGAACAGGAATAAAGACCAATTTGACTTCTATTTAATATCAGTGTGGACTATGGATAAAATATTGCGTGTAGTAGAACTTACTAAATGAAAAGAGGAGATGACTTTGTGTTTGACCTTCCTATACAGGTCTTATATAAAGGTCTTAGGGTGTCAGCTAAATTCCAGATTAGTTTGTTTTCTGAAAAGGCGCTACATTAATAATGTATCTGTCACTCAGTTATTCTTTCACATGAAAGACAGACAGTCAATCCACTGTACTAAGGCAGGAAAAACTAGAACTGAGACTTGTACGTGCATGGGCAGTATCTAGTGGAGATGCGTCCTCCTTACAGGCAAGGTGAAGCAAGAGTTTCAGTTACTTCTTACCCCCCTGTAGTGTGGCAACCAAAGGTGTGAGTCAGGGGCACAGCAAAGAAATGCTGATAGTGACACAGTAATAAATACTGACTGAGAAATCTTATTCTCCTCAGTTGCTCCTAGTGTCACTGCCAAAACCTATCCTTCCTCCCCAAATATGTTCTTGTCCCTATCTCTGTCTTAGTATTTTCCTTACCACTACTTTCATATGCAGAGAAGGCCAAGCAGAATTTACTTGTATAAACTGGGACTAGTTTTGGATTTCTACTTTTAGACATGTAGACTAAAAAATCTGCAATCAGTGTGACTTAACTATTTTCAAATACTACAGTAGGGGTTACTTTTGTTTTTATGCAATAAGAAAGTGACATAAAAATGTTCTAGGCCTTTGGTGATTTCTCAAACAGAAATTCCAACAGTTTTAAATGCCCAGCACTTTTTTATGACTAGACTGTCAGCTCTTTGGAAAATTGACACTGCTGAATTTTCTAAAAAACATAGACTAAACATTGTATTAAATAAAAGTTCTAATCACTGTGAAATACAGACTTCTGCTTTTCAAATAATTAGGTGTTACTATCAAATAAACACTCAGAAGATGGGTTCTACAAAAATTCGTCACAAGATTTAAATAATACTTCTTATTCAGAAATTACTCTTGTTATATCAAATATCTGGTTTGTTATGCTAACAAATTTCAGGCTTCTCATGATTCCAGCAACACTTTTAGGCAGCATTAGATATTGTGCACCGTTAGCTAGTCATCAAGCCTAGTATAAAACAAAGATGAAGCAGGTGTGTCTCTCAACTTGTAAAACCTTCAAATCCAAATCCACTTACACAGTCTCCCTGTAGTTGTACTCAATTAATTCCAACCTGTTTATGATTAAATCACTCATTTAATTTAGTAATCCACTAAAGCTTCAGTCAAAATGCATCATGTATCTCCTTCTTGGGCCCTAAATAATTGCCCATGGCTACTATGTGTTCGATTCTGTTTCTTAATGAACATCTCTAGCCCTTCACATGTTGAAAGGATGGCAACGTGTGTTGTACCCAGAAAAGATTAATGTTTTAAAAGGCATAAACAATAAAAAATGGTAAGATAGCAGAAAATGAACAGATACTTCTCTGCTATCTGTGAGACTGGTGACTCAGTCACCAAAATTAAGAATGGAAAGCTTGACATCTTGAGGATAGATGGCAAAAACTGGCTTACATGCCGCAGTGCTGAGCATCACAAAATTTCCTGTGAGGTGGATGGCTCCCAGGCTGGATCTAATCTAATTGACTCACACCTAGACATTCCAGTTTGGTGGCTTAAAATAGGATTCATAATAGGCAGCACACTGACCTTATTACAGGGATCTTTGCTGATCGTGCCGAAAGGACATGCCTGGAGAGTGCTCACACAGCGGCCTGATAGGAGTCATGCAGAGAAATAACTATTTCTCAGTAATGATTGATTTAGGATGTTCAGTCTGTCAACAGAGAAGCAGCTCTAGATATGTAGAAAATGAACATTTCTACACATTTTTCTAGGCACCTGGTTTATTTCTACAGAGGAAGGAAGTCTTTGAAATAAAATCTGTGCATCTGAAAGAGCACATGCAAGACCATAATTTGCCTGTAAGCATCAAGTTCTATTGGAGCACAGGCTTAAATATTTACTTTTAAGTTGTCGGGTTTTTTTCTCCTTTCAAGCAGGAGAGAGTTTGACATAGAGACTAGAGAAAGACTAATTTGGGTTTTAGCATACTTGCTTAACAAGACAAGTTCTTGCCTCACAAGGAGTCCTGGAAAGTTTTACCTAGACCAGAAAAGCCATTGTACATACAGTTTTGCTCCTGAGAAGGTCTTGTATACTACTTATTCTCCTTTTCTGAAACAGAATTCATTCTTTGTGCGTATGTTTAGAATCATTATCCCAAATAGATTACCTCCCTTTTTAGGGCCACATTATGATCAGGTCTTGAAACCTGTGCAAGGGAAATACTCACTGAATGCTAACATTTATGCCTGGGGAATATTCTTTAAAATTCTGCTTACCTTCACATCAGCTACCAGCAAAAGCCTAGTCCACAACAGGAGCAGACTACTTTCCTAAAGGTCCTGGATGAGGAGCAGGACACAGATTCCTGGCTCTTGAATAAGAACCTTAATCTGGAGAGAGGTCTGAAAGAATCAAGATAGCTTCTAAGAAGTATGAACCATTTTATAAACTGTAGTATGTATTTCAGCCAATTGCTGGCAGTACCATGCAAGTGGAATAGTAATCTTGGCAAACTGGTGTTTTCATCTGAAGAGTCTTTTTTCTTGAAACTGTCATTTGTTATCAAAGCAGGAGAAACTGCACAATAATTACTTTGTTTAGTTGAGGGTTTTTGCATGCAAAGGGAAAAAATCACAATTGCTGTATTGCCAGAATAAGATGCCAAGATGTGACCCAGTGGATATTTCACAGGTCTTCTCATAAATCTTCACAGATTCATCTTTGCTCAGGTACTGCACATCACACACAATAGCAGTGGTTTGTGGATTTAGAACTCCTAAATATTTTGCACGTTGCAGAGAGATATATTTGCTGCCGGTGGTGGGACATAGCATTAAGAAGATGGTGCAGTAGTAGCTTTGCAAAAACTCCAGGCAGCCTCATAAGCAGTAGAACCATCTCTATTCTATCCCTGGACAGGCCGTCTGTTTCTAGTCTTGAATATCTTCTTTTTTTGTAGCAGCAGGAATAGGCAGAGACAATTCAAGCACTCCTTGAGCCCTTGCAAAAGTGGCAAAGGATATCCAGTTTATGTATTACATTTGCAACTCCAGAAAACTCCTGGCAGATCTTTCTCTAAAAGCTGTTAAAAAGCCAAGCTTCTTGGACAGCGTAAGGGATAGTCCTCCAAAGAATATATGACTGCTTCAAGGCTATTAAGAAAAGAGTAATAAAGATTCAACATTCAGTATAGAGGAGGACTACCAGAAAAGTTCATCACAGAGACTGTTCCTAGGACCTGTGTTCGTAATGATCAAGAAATAACAATTTGAAAAATGAATTGATAATGATGTACAGCAGTTGATGGGAGGAAATGTAAAATTACCAAGGTTTGCATAAGAATTTCATAATAGAAAGTGACAGGGGAAACCAGATTAAATTAAGTGGTGCTAAATAAAAAATAAGGAACAAAGAGAAAATGTGTGGTCTAAATTAAAATTTACTGGAAGCAAAATGGATTTCAGAGCTAATATGGACAGCTCTCTCAGAAACAAAAGATAAAACCAGAATGCAAACAACTGTTAGCCAAAGAATAGCAATTAAAAAAAATGTATAAAAGCCTATAACAACAGTTTAAATTGTAGTACCCCATCTTAAAAGATATGAAACAGAACTATAATACACAGGAAGGACAAGAGGGGTGGTCAGGAATATGCAATGATTTCTGTAAAAACAGTAAGTAAAGAGGCTTTTCACCCTCAGAATGAGATGGCCAAGATTTTGAGAGCTATCTATGAAATCATTGATTTCTTGAAGAAAATGAATAGGTATGGCTGTTCACTATTTCAGATAGAGACAACCTAGAATGAGCCAAATAGATTTAGCAACCAGGGAATTTAAAATAAAAATAAGTATTTTTTTAAAAAAAACAAAATATAATTAAATTTTGGCATACATTGAAACAATTATATTAATAGAAGAGGAGTGAGGGAAAAAACTGTTATGAGAAACAGCCCTGAAAACAAGATCACTGAAGAAGAAGGAGTAAGAGGGTTTGAAGGCATGGGAGAAGAGATTCTGGTGCAGCCTGTGGGAAAGACAGTGGTGGAGAAGATATTTCCCTGCAGCCCATTAAGGACCTCATGTCAGAGCAGGGAACACAGTGAGGAGGAAGCAGTGACAGACATGAACTCTTATGAACTGACTGCAACACTCCATTACCCATCCCACCTTTTACTGCTAGGGCAGTGGAGTCAAAAGGGAATGGAGTTAGGAATAAAGGGATCAGGAATAAAGGAGTGAAGTTGAGACTGGAAAAAAGGGTGCGAAAGGTGTTTCAGGTTTTATATTAGCTTCTCACTATCCATCTCTATTTCAATTTGTAATAAATTAAAATAGTTTTCCCCAAGTTGAGGCTGTTTATCCAAGACAGTAACTGGTAGTGATCTGGCTGTCTTTATCCTGCTTGGGGTTATTTTCTTCTCTTCCTCCACCTGGTCAAGGAGGATAGAAAGTGAGAGAGTGGCTGGGTTGGTGCCTTGTGCCTGGCCAAAGTCAACCAATCAGAAGGATCTATCAATGTCTACTAAAAAACACAGACTAGATGCAATATTCAGCTCAAAAAGTGTCCGCAGATTGCAGATTTCCAGCAAGTGGAAAGGTTAGAAGAATGGAAAGACTAATCTGTGTTTCTCTGTTTCCTTTCCTTTATGTGTAAGCAATAAGTTTTTGTCCTATTACTGAAGAATGGGAAAATGGGTGAGCTGAACCTCAGGTGTTACTTAGTGAGAAAATTATTAGGCAAAGACCTTATATCTCAGCCTCACCTCTGAAATGTAAAATTTACCATGCTATTTTCTGCAATGCAAAAAGTCGAATATCTCTGTCAGAATTGCTGGAGTTTGAGGGAGCTTCAAAAATGTAGGCAAATAATATGATAGTTCGGTGCAGCCAAAATGTTTGGAAGTGACTGTCTGTGATGGACACTAGGTGACAGAAGATGAAAGTCACACAACAAACTGATGAAGGATTATATTATATGTCCTCACATGAGCCTTTCTAAGGAAGAAATACCCCGACTCAGGGTTGGGTTTTTAACTGAAAGTATTTCCCCTCACATACCCATTTTTCTGCATAGCACGGACCATTGAGAAACTACAGAACAATATTGCCGCATACAGCTTGTCCACAGACATAACATGGATCCGAGATTCCAGTGAGGGCAGCCAGGGGACTGTCAAGCAAATCATCAGTGTGGAGTACATAGAAATTCTCTCCCTACTCTTTGTAAAATGTGCAAGAATTAAGTCACATTCATATGTAATTCTTCAATAACTCAACTCAAGTACTTCCAAAGAAAGGAGAAAATAAATCAGTAAGGAAACAGATTTCAATGTCAAGCACTAAAGGGATAATTATAAACAATAGAAAGGACTTTTTTAATTATGAAAAATACCATGACAGGATGCTTTTAAATTATATATAATGGAAAACAAGGTGAGTCACATAATCATACTCCTTTTGACACATAACAATCTTCATCAGTGATCTTCATCCTGCCCTCATGTCAAGCCTGTATAAAGGGGGCAGGCTCCCTGAAATACGTGAACATGCATCTAATCTGGTACATTGAAAATGGTTATGCACTCACAAGAATTGCATCTTTTGAAACCACTCAACTTACTGTAGAACAACTACTTGTTAAGATATAAAATATTCATTGAATATCTCTTAATTTAAAAAAAACCCCAGCATACAAGATTGAAGACATCACAGATAGAATATTTATGATATAACCTAAAATCCCTTCAGAATTTGCCAAATGTAAGCTGAGAGAACTGATGTTCAGCATGGTGGTGCTCTGATTAGTTATATACTTGGTAAAGGAAGACAAAACATAACCACTGTGGCTGAAGCCAAAATATTAACTTTAGGTTTAGGGATACTTTTTTTGTTGTTGTTTGTTTGTCTGTTTGATTTTATTATTGTTACATAGTACAAATTCCATAAAGCCTCCAAAGAATTTTTGTCCCATGCTTAGAATTTCTCGTTATTGTATGCTTTAATGGAGAGACAGGTTAAATTATTGATTAACTACATGAAGGGAATTTTCATTTTTCCTTTTTTTTACAGTAGTTTCCATGCCTTCTGAATGGATTGTGATTTAATCAGATTGCTAAAATTCATTCAGAAATGTAAAAGTATATCATATAGGATAATATTTGCTGCTGCTAAAGGAATCATATTTAGAGGACGGGATGGACCCAGAGAATTACAGGGACTTCAAAAGAAAGATCATGTGATCAGCGATATAAGCAGCAGTGAGCAGTTTCTCCACAAATGAGAAAAGATCTCTGTCAAAGAAAAAATATGACCTGCCTCCACGAACTATAACTTTTGGATCTTGAAAAACTGAATTTAAAGAAATATTTTCCTAGAGAGGTCATATATTTGTCAGTGTCTTTTTTTAAAAAGTATAAAATTCTATTCAACATTTTTATGCCCTCTTTTCTGTAAGCCTATTTTACAAACATTGTCCTCACCTTCCCTCTTCATTCTTCCCCCGCCTGCTCTAACTATGGTGGAATTTCAAACACAGCTATCAAACTCCCAGATGAGTCAGGTTTGCTTATTGTATTGTACTCACATGTGTTAAAGAAATTATGTCATCTCTGTTCTCATTAATTATTAACGTTAAGAGGTCCTATTTAAAATTCTGCTCTTTACTCTTTTTCTCTGATTGTCAGAGAGGGATTTGAGGATTTTTGTTTTTTCTTTTTGTTTTTCTCCTACTAAACATTCTAAACACTAAGAGATAATGATTTCTCACCCTGTAGCTGTTCAGAGAAATCATTCTGTCTTTGTACTTTACCACTTATGTTTCTCTTTTTGGTAAGAAAAAATAAAGCTATTTTCTGACCACAAGCAATTCTCAGAATTACCAGGTGGCATTCTAGGATAAAACCATGCTGTCTAAAGTCATAAACAAATTATTTGTATGCCTTTGTATCAATTTTACTATGATTATTATTTTATATATTAATTCAACATAACTTTTACAGCATCTAAATAACTTCAGATCATAAATCCTATTTTCACAATTATTTTGAGGATAGTCTTACAAAGAGATTTAAGCATTGCAACAGGGATTTAGTTCAGTGTATTTCTATTGATACAAAAATCACAAAAGATACAGGTACATTTCTTTTTCTTAACTGAGAGAGATATACACAAACTTATGAAAAATTGTATGGATATTCAGGGGGTAGAATTAAGAATGCGATATCCAAAAGATTATACCTTGATTTCAACAGGATATAGAGTATGCTGAAATCTGTTCCATTTTCAAGACTGTACAGTTCTGAAAGTTTCAGAGAAAGGAGAATAGTTCATTTTGGCAGACATGCAATAATTTGTATGAATACTGTATCTCTCCTAATCTTTTTAGCTAGGTGCTTTTATGTCCTCCAGAATGCAGTTCTAGTACCTCCCAAAATGTTTGGCTGCAGTGGTAATCAGAATTCTGAGCATTTCTATTGTTCTATAACTTTTTGCACAGAGACGTGGTTGCTCCATCCCTGGATGGAAACATTCAAGGCCAGGTTGGATGGAGAGATGAGCAACCTGGTTAAGTGGGTGCCATCCCTGCCCGTAGTGGAGGGGTTGCAGCTAGGGGATCTTTAAGGTCCCCTCCAACCTAATCCATTTTATGATTCTATGAACTTTCAAGCCATCCCAAGAATTACACAAAATCATTGACTGGAAGGGTGTTGTGTGGGACACTGCTTTCACAAATATGCATGAATGTTTCTAACTGGCAGTTTTTGCTCTCTTGAATGATCTCTTGTTCTTGAGTTTTGCAATAGGGAAACAGGATGTTCTTTGCTATTTCTTCCCTAACATTTACTATTTTTTCAATTTTTATCCTGTTTCTTCTTCTTCATTTCCTTTCTAAGATTAAAAAATCCTTTTTCAGCCTCTCTAAAGTGTTTTTCAACTCCCTTAACAGACTTCTCTTCATAATAATTTCCTTCATCTTTCACTGAACAGTTTCAACTTCTTCAATATCCTTTTTGACATAGGGAGACTTATATTGCTAGAAAATGGAAAATTTTAGTTGAGGGCCCTACTGCTATTTTCTTTAGAGTGATAACATACTATCTGTATCATTCCCTTTATGGGATTTAAAAGTTTTTGAAGACAAAAGCTGAGTAACAAGAGAAGTTTTTCCTTCCTAACAGCTGGGTTTACTTAGCGCAATCAGATAGCTTTAAAGTTTCTCACAGGCCTTTGAAACACCTAAGTAATTCCTATGCCTTGATACTGTGCTATTTCATTAATCATGTTCTGTTTGGTCTCTATATGTACTTAAAACATTATAAAGAACCTCAGTGCAGAATCTCAATGGGCTCTGCTACCAACACTTACAGTCAGTTTAACCTCACTCTTTTCTTGCTTTCTTTTGTCTGGTATTTATCCATGATGTTATATATATTTTCTCATTATAAATATTTGGCTTCTATAGCAGCCCACAAAGATGACCTCTCTCAAATATTTTCGCAAATCTCACTAAATAATACCTAGTCATTCATCTCCTTCTAACACTTCAATGAAATGCTCAAAGAATTGAATTAAGGGACATGCATAAAAAATAATTTGTGCAAAAATCCCCTATCAGAGGATAATTTTCAAATTTTCACAAAATTTTCCCTATGAAGTTTGTTATACAAGAACAAAAAAGATGAAGATGAGGGTAGGAGAGTGTCACAAAATGGGACTTCTCAACAAACAGCACAGACTTTGACTCCTTGAGTGTCTCCATTAACTGACAGAACGGGCTTCTGGGAAAGCAGTTAAAAATCTCACCCTACCATAGCTCTTACTCCACGACAGCAGGCTTTCACAGCACTAAACCTTCTTCCAAATGAAAACACCTGAAGTCCCAATTTTCAAGGATTAAGAAAGGTCAAATCTTTCTAACAAATCTGGAGAAAGACAAAAATCCTTTCTATTCTATTGCTTGTTATTGACTAGATCAGGAATTGTGGCAAGTGGTGAGGTCTGGGAAAACTCTCCGGTGGCACATGAGCCTAGCTTGAATGAGCAAAAGGAGGACTTGCCTAGCAGCCCCATGTCACATAACTCAGGTGACCTAGCACACTTCTTCTGGTACACTCAGACATGAAGTGCCAACAGCCTTGAACAGCAGGTAAACTTCAATTCAAATTAAGAGGTTCTGTGCTTTTTAAAGTCTGCTCTGGAGGAAACAGCTTAACAGCAGAAAATTTCCTGTTGATCACCGAGCCAAATTGAGGCCATCATGTTATCTTCCTGTTAGCATTCCCTCAGTACGCTAAGTGCTTTAATAATTTGTCTTTTATGAATGGAAGAATGTGACTGTACTAGTTTCAGAAAATTCCTATGGCTTAGCAACTAAGTCTTGGTTTTTTTTTTCTTTTAACTGATCTTTCAACTTTTCTTTATTATTTATAAGCAGCGTAATTCTGGAGCTAGGGAAGGGATATGACCAAGAGATGTTCAGAGAGGACTCCAGTGAGTCATTTTAGTTTGTGAATCAAGGACTCATAGAATCATTAGGGTTGTTAAAGGCCTCTCAGATCACCCAATGCAACCGACAACCTAGTACCACCACCATGTTTACCACTAAACCAAGTGCCATATCCAAGGCTTTTTATCGTGTCCAGGGATGGTGACTCCACCACTTCTTTGGGCAGCCTGTTCCAGTGCTTGATAATCCTTTCTGTGACACGACTAGGAGAAAAAGGGGAAAAACCCTCCATGTTATACCATGACTTTCCTGCAGTACTACCTTTTCATTTAGTATGCAGTTAATAGTTAATGTAAATTCTGCTTCAGGATCTGAAAGCAGATAAGGCTGTGTGCAGGAAGGAAGCACACAGGTATCCCAGAGATATATATTTTGCTGTGAGAATAATGATGATGATAATAATTAATAATTATTCTGTGCCATTGGAGATTTCCACTAAGTGGTAATCTCCTGTTTGAAAGTCCTAATATTTTGTTTCTGTGTGCTGCTAACTACCAAGTAGATGCTAATGGAAAGGTGGATGACCAATACTTTAATAATCATAACTGTAATCACATAAACTCTTATAAAGCTAACCTTTAATTACATTAGTTGATGTAGAAAACTGGTTGCAGTCAAAAACATAAGTTATGGTGGGAATTAATTTTCAGTCCAAAACCCGAGCTTCTAAGAATTTGAAAGGGATAGGTATAAGAGGTTTTATCTTGAACAAGTATTAAAATCCTTGGATTTTGAGAAGCATGGTGTTGTATTAACGTAAAGTGTAGGGCTAAGAGTGGATAAGTAACAGAAAGAAGAAGTAAATTATTATATTTAGAGAAGTACAGACTTCAGTAATCAAGTAAACGACTTGTCTTATAGATTAATTTAAACAGCAATAGTTAAATCAATTAAGTGCTTCTGAAAATTTTACCAAAGTAATTTAGTAAGTCAGGAATTGGAATATTAAAAAGCAAAAGTACCAGTGACCTCACAATCAAAATTTGGGGCATATGATAAAACTGACTGGATAGATGGATGAAAATTTTGCAGAGTGGCATCTCCACAAAGGAGCAATTTGTCTAAGTCACTAAAAGACATGTGTGAGGTTTTAATGTTCCTGCTCTCCTCACTCATAGTGTCACATTTTGAGGCAGCTCTTTACTTTTACCCTCGAGATCATGCTGGAATAAACTGCCAAACATCTCTTACACCTCCATGCCATCTAATTATAGCCTGTAACACTCCAGAATGCTGACAGTGCTGAGCTATTGACTCTTGACACTCTCTAAAGCACTTAATTATCTTTTCACACAAGCCCCTTTGAGACCTGTCAACTTCTTTGTATTGTTTATAAAAAAGTTGCATATTAAGATTTCAGGATTGCGCACCTGAAGTCAAACTTGCACATACACATGGACTATTAAAAGGAGAACTTAATAAATGACAGGAGGAGTGATGAAAGAATTTGACTTGGTAAGACTTCTCAAGTAAAAGAAGAAAAAATTGGCCCTTTACAAAGATTCCTGGGAAAATGGAAAGAATTTGAGGCTCCGGATTAATTTTACCAAAGACTAAAGGGAAAAAAACCATCAATAGGTAAGTGGTTTGTATTATTTATTCTTGTTTCATGAGATTAGGACCCAGACTCAAAACTTAGTCTCCTTCTAATGAAAACTGCATTTAGGCAAAAAAAAAAAAAACAACTAAATTTTTCAAGATCTCCCATGTTCCCTAGAACCGTACCAAATACTATTAAAATGTAAAGAAAATTTTCTTAGTTGAATGAAATATTGTGGTCAATATAATCTGAATTAGAAACGAGATATAAGTGATTTTTAAGCATTTTGGAAGTTTTTCTGCATAAACTTATAGAGGTTATCCCTTAAATGTCATTGGAAAATAAGATGTCATTCATGATGTCTAAACTCATGTGAAAAACTAACTGTCCTCATAAATTGCATTACTTGGACAGTATTACACCCTTCAGCTACAACAGCTTGATGACTGGATGCATGGAACACAGATTTTACCATACGTAGGATTTCCTATCAAATTTGAAGGTTTTAACTCATTCACGTAATTTGGCACAATTCTTTCTACATAGCAAAAAATGTGTGTTGCCTCTGTATAATATGTTATCTTGAAAATAGTTATAAGCATGTCGCACATACTCACCAAGACAGTGAATTAATTAATGTAGTAGTGACAGAATTCTGAGTCTGAACATGAAATATGTCTACCACAAGTATTAACTATCACTTTTTGTCTTATAGTAAGGTAATTTTGAATAGTCAGCATACTTGTGGAAAAGCAACTAATTCCCAAGCATTTTCCAAATGACAAAATCAACAGCCTTCCTAAACAGTCCCATTTTTAAACACATTGAGCTCTGTTGGAACATAAGCATTATTAATGAATTAAAAAACCCATAATTTTGAGTTTAAAAAGAAGAATCCTTCTTTTCAACAGTTTCTATAAGACATACTAGTATTTTCTTGGTATAAATACAAAACCAACTTACTGGAAATAGAACAAATTTGAGAAACTACAGCATATTATATCATGCACTTATCAGCTTCCTTTCTTTATCACAAGACTTACTAATCATGCCAATTATGTATGTGTGGAATATTGTCTTATGACTGAATTTGGACCACTTAAAAGTTGGCATTGTGAAGATTAACAGAAATAGCAGCTGCATACCTCACATGTAGGAGGCATCAGGGCAGCTAGGTTATCCTGTGGCAGCAAAGTGACTTTGTGGTAGCAAAGTGACTAAATGTGTGTGCAGACAACCAAGGGATCAAGCTCATTAAGATTTTTGCTACATTGCACAAAATAGTGCATTCTAAAGAAGAAGAGGTGGAGGACATTAGATAAAAAGCTTTGGTTTGGGTTTTTTACACCAACTTAAATTCTGTATGCGTCAAGCAATTCCTTCTACTCAGTAAATTTGGAAACCAAGCTACATGAAAACAAATTAATTTCTTTACTTCAAATAATGATTTCCAAGATGGGGGAAACCGATCAACTTGAAATTTCAGTGCAATTATTTCTAAGCCACATTCTTTTCCATGTGTTTCATACTCCTCAATTTATTTCCACTAAACAAGAGTCAAAAAGACAGATAAGGATAAAAGAAGCAGTTTATTAGGATATTCTAATTATAAAACAAAACAGAATATGGCACCAATAGCACCATCAGTAATTTTAGTTTTTCCTTTTGTAACAATTTCAGTTGTGGTTTGATGTCATGACTTAATGGAATCACATGTTCTTTGTAAAATTTTGTCCATCTCTACATCTCGGATGCTTAGTTCTTGCCTATGAGCTGTCACAGAAGCTTTAAATCTTTCCAATCTACTTTACCCTTGCATTTTCTGCAATCATTCTTACACTGCTTTGGTGACTCGGAAGGCTGCTCCTCTTACTGCTCTAAAGATTGCTCTTTTGCACCGTCTAAGAAATTTACTTTACTGGTCCAGTGATTTTTTTCTCCTTTAGTATCACTACTGTGACTTCAAATTTTGCTCTAGTAGTAGCAATTGTGTGAAACATGCAATAGAACACCTCTGAACTATGAGTTTGCTTTATGTGGCTTGCGACAAAGTGAGTGATATTTTGTCAATCAGAGGACCTCAATTTCTGGATGTTCTGTGTTACAGCAAGCAGCAGCCTGTAAAGACCAAGGATATGTGTATTATACAGAATGGAAATGCTAATTGCTTTCTTCAAAGCTTTATCTCACCCACCTGAATCTTTTTTACCTGCCAAAGTAAACCTAGAAATTAAGAGGAAGAGAAAGGGTTGGGTAGGCTTCAGCCAGTGTACCAGGAGAGGTTTTTCTTTGCAAAAATTTCACTGTCGTACAAGTATACAGTTCCTAGAGTTCCTTATAATTAAATTATAAGATGCCTTCTACTTTTAGTCAAGCTAGGGGTAGAAAAAAAGAAAAAGCTTTATGGTTCTCCAACCATTCACTAGAGTTTTTATATCATAATTCAGTTATAAGCAAGAACCATGGACCTGCATATCACAAACATTTGTTTTAGAAGATTATACATTCTCCATAAATATTTGCTGTGGGTCAGACTTCAAACATTCCATTTAATGTTTTTTTTCAGTAACTGCCACTTAAACTCATCCTGAATGTGAGCATTAAGGGAAAAAAAAGAATTTCGTTACGTCTCTTCCTGCGGTTTGAAAAGACATTTAAGGTATCTTCCTTCCATAATAAAATTATCTCCTTTCTACTTTTCCATAGTCTGTAAGTCCTTCTAATCCTATTCATGGAGCAAGCTGAAAGAACATTTAGTGACAATGTTCTTCCTCCTTGAGAGAGAAGCAGACTGCATTTGAGTTTATTCTGTTTTTCAATAGCCCGAATTAGACTTCTCAATCTTTCGTAAAAGAGCAAAAGACTCCTTCCAACAGAATTTCACATAAAATTTATTTAGTTAGTTCTTGTGGTCAATTGATAACAAAAACTAAGAATCCAGTATGTGTTCCCCAGGCCTGAAAGACTTGCTACGGTATTATGGCAATCTCAGTAAGATTCTTACTATGCATTTAGTAAAATGAAGACGGAAGACACAAATTCTCATCTTTATTTCTAACGTTAATTCATAAAGAGAAATTTGTCTCAGGGACATAAATCCTATCCTGTGTAGAATAGCAGAAATGAGGCAGAAGAGAAAGAATAAGGAATGTCTATTGTGTACACTGTGTGTTACATAAATGTAAAGGCATAATTATATTAGAGCAACAACAACAAATTAGATTTACCCAGTCTTCCTAAAACTTGAAACACTACCTGACGCTCCTTTCTAGAGGCAGATAGTCTCAACTTTATACACCAAATAAATAGAAAGAAAGAGGACATTCTTCCCTTATATTCAACTGAAATTTAACCAAAATCATCACAAGGAAACACCTGTCTTTCCTGCCATGGTCTACCTACAACAGACACTCCATCCTACGCCATGCTTATTTTTCTGCTTTCTCAGCCTTCACAACTGCAAACTGTCTAGTGTAGAACAAGAAACACTGCATTAATGTCAATCTTAAAACCTCAATTTGATCTGTGTGTCAAGAGATGTTTAACTTCATCACATATTTGCAGACTGTCCTGTTTTTGCTATCTGCTGTCCTCTATTAGCCTATTGAGCAGCTCATGCTTAAAAAAAAAAAAAAAAAAAAACCCACCAAAAACCAACACAATTATTTCTTGGCAAACTGGAAACAACTAAAAGAAACACCAGAAAGAGGTGAACTTACAGTATCTGTCTAACAGCAAAAGACAAGAGAAGCTCAATCAACTTAAGTTCAATACAAGCGGAAGTTACAACTCTAAGTAATCAATGAGACAAAGAAAAGAAAACATAAGTGTCGAAGGCATAGTAGGAAATGGTAACTGGGAGCTGAAACTACTAAAGAGATCTAATTTCTGTAGTGGAGGCAATTAAACAGCAGAACTTATTACAGTATTTGTCAGCTGATATCTTTATATTAACTCATGATGCCTCTTCTGAAAGCCATGCTCTTGTCCAACAGGAAACTACAAATTTGAAACAGAAACCACTTGAGAAAATTTTCCATTTTATCACTGTTAACATCTTGCCCTGAAATCTATTACTTGGCATCTACTTCCCTTATCTATATTTTGTTCTATTCTTGGGTTGGCTGAACAATACACGTTAGGAAAAGATAATATTAGCAATGTATTGCGTGCATTGCACATAGTTTGACATAACCACGGGGAAAATTACTCTCCCTGTGGATTTGTGAAAATCTTGAACACATACCTCATAGAGCATAAACAGGGTGCTCTTAGGTGTATAATAGTTTGTGTGCAGTATGAATGCACAGTGAAGTTTAGGAGTAATGACAGAGGGCATATCTAGAGATGTTCAAGATCTGTATTTAGACCACCCAGTACTCTGCATAGTTAACATGCATGACCTTCTGCAGTTTCTGCAGTACATCTATCCCACAAATGAAAAACAAACATCATGAGAAACTTTAGGTTTCCTAAACTAAGCTTCCTTTGACCACTGACAATGAGGACTTATTTTCACAGAAATTGTAAAAAAAAAAAAAAAACA
The DNA here is from genome assembly GCA_003713295.1 of Parotia lawesii. Lineage (NCBI taxonomy): Eukaryota > Metazoa > Chordata > Aves > Passeriformes > Paradisaeidae > Parotia > Parotia lawesii. The sequence continues at coordinate 325,479 of RAHM01000105.1, forward strand.
AATCCCTTAATATCCCTTCATGAAAAGTAACTCTATATGTTTCTTTAACACATTTATAGCATGTCTTTTCCTTGTACAATTTTCCTTTGATTCACTTAAGCACTCAAAACAGCCCAAGTAAAACAAATGAAAATAAATAAAAGAAAGAAGATGAAGAGCAGCCTTTAAACATGGCCTTGGTTTACAGTTTAATGAACTTATGAAGAGAGTAATTGTCTATTTCATATGGAGCCTGCTGCTTTTATGTTATATTTAAATTAATTACATTTGGAAATATTAGTACTCCGAGACACAGTTGTGACTTTCCTAAAAAAACGCTTAAGAGAAACTCAAGATTTATTAGTACAGACATGGGGACAATTTTTTTTTTTTGCAGTCTTGATTATATTTGCTCCAAATATTTGCCACAGAAAAGAAACATAATTCAGTTTTGACCAGAAAAAAATTCTGCAAGGAAATTACTTGAATGCCAAATTTCAAAAACAATGCACATCACTCGTTCATGTGCTATATCAGAATATGTAGAAGAGGTTCAAAGTCATTGAAACTTTTATTTGCTTAAACAAATGAATGTTAACATTATTTTGCGCTTTACACTGCAGGGTGTTTTTGGCTATTATTCTTAAAAATGTATTTTGTCTAAACTTTTAATCATTGCCGGTCACATTTGTTGGTGTAGTCACATCAGCACAGAAAGAATTATAATATTATGACGAAAAGTCCCCATCATAATGATAAAAATAATTAAACAAACATGGACAAGGAAAGCTAGAATTAGTGAGGGACAGTCCTATCCCATTTATTACAAGAAAAGTTTGCATACACTCACTTTCCTCTCTCTAACTTGATTTTTTTTTAATAAAAATGTCTGTAAAATATTTAACATTTTACCAATTCTTACTCCTCAATTGAATTACAGCTTTTCAAGATATAGAATTAGACTTTTAAAAAAATGGGAGTTAGTTTGTCCAGTACAAACAAAATGCAGGTTTCTACATGCATCGTGTGGTCTATTTAATATATAATTTTATGGCTGTGGTCTTTGAAAATTAGATGGACAGTGGTGTAAACTTTAACAGCGTGGTCATGCCTGCTGAGTATGATAAAAGAACAAGCAAAAATTTTCCCTGTCCTTGAGTCAATTTCTAGTTCTGGAATTGACATAATTCAAGGTGAAGTAGCTGGAGAGTGTTAATTACTTTTAATGCCAGTATGCGTCAATTCACTGAAATGTCATGCTTCAAATAGTATTTCTGAAGGTAGGGAATGTTAGAATTTTTAGAATTCTTTTTTTTTTTTTATTTTCCTTCTTGAGAAAAAGGACATTCTGTATATGCTCCAGGAAAGACTACTCCTGACAAGAATTTCTTCTGTGTACAGGAGGCTATCACTACACTTCAACTAAGTCTTAAAAATAGACCACATGCACAGAAAAGAACAGAGACCTGATTTGTGCAAGCAAGTCAAGTTCTTAAGCGTGTGTGTGTGTCATGGTTTAGGAATGGTAGTCCCCAGTTTAGTGCTCCCCCTGAGACTCTCTAAACCACACTGCCTCTCAACACCCTCCCGCTCGCCCCCCCCGGGCTGGGAATCAGCATTACCCCACTGCTCCTTCCACCATGCTTACTTAATCAGAGGAAACCACTTGTCCGCTGAAAAGACTCCCCCAGGAAAGGTGAGATGGGGTATAGAATAGTCTCAGGTCCTGGACATGCCCCTCCTGGCTACTGCTAAAATGAACCCTTTCATGGTTGGAAATAGGACTGTGTGAACAGGTATGGCTCTATAAAGCTTTTATTCTCCTTAATTTTTGTCTAATAAATCTCTTTTTTTTTGCAGGGAATTTGTATGAGGAGCGGCTGAGGTATTCACAGATAGTTCTTTTACTCAAAATGTACATAGTGCAATTATGCTGGAATACATGCCATAAAAAATGTGACTTTTTTTTAAGCAATGTCTTCTTAATTACATTTATTGGACGAGTATTCGATAGCTGACAACACTACAAGAATCTGTTTCACGCTTTCCTAATTGGACAATTGTACATGCAAGAGCTATGGAATAAAATGGGACAACATTATTTAAGGTGAAATTTTGCCCCAAATTAGTATTACCTTTAAGAAAGCATGATCCCTATTTATGGTATTAGTAATTAATTAGGCTTTCACAGTTTCACACTAAAGCATATACATACAAAACCAATGTAAGCAAGCCTCTCCAGGAACTTTGACATAAATTGCTATAATTTCTCTGTCCTACATTAGTTACATAAACTTTAGCATCACTTGGAGACCCACCCTTTTTCAAAATGTGAAACTGAAATATTTGCTCATTTCCCTTTACCATCTTGAACACTAAGATGATAAAGACTTTCTTCCTTTTTATTACATGATGGCTATCCACAGCTAATGCTAGTTTTGACTTGTGCATTTGAAAGTATGTAGTTGCTGTGTCAGCATTTGATTACAACTATGGTCAACCAAACATCGTTTTTAAAAAATATTTGCCTCCTAACTTCATGACTGTTTTACTCAACTGTGTGATCTATTATCTCCAAAAGTCATCTCCTCTCCAGTTCCTATGACCTTGTTGCATTTAAAGCACGAACAAAAGGGCACAAAATATCCTGGTGCTCTTATTTCTCCATATAAGATCAGTGGATATATACTGCTACTATGATACATTTTCTGCTTTATTTCAAATTGTATGTAATATTCAAAGGCATGTAATAGGAAATAAGTTGTTCTTGAAAATTGTGATTCGTAAGCAGAACAATACAATAGGTTGAATTTTAATAAATAATTTATGCAAACTTATTCCAAATTACCTTTGTAACTCAATCATTCTACCACTCATGAAAAATGAAGCTATTAAAGATATTTTACATGATAGTGGTATATATGGACTCAGATGGAAGCACTGGATTTATATACAAAGGACAGATACAAATTTCATCACTTCCATTGACCATTAATTTCTTTGATATAATTTTCTTGTAAGGGAAATTTACAAATTTCAGAAAACAGTTTCACACCCTGCCCATTAACTCAAGACTTTAAATATTGAAATCTGTCAACATGTATATGCTTAGATGTGTACAGAAATGTTCTCATGTAAGTGTGAATATGCCATGAGTGTGTATGTCATGTTAGTGTACGTCTTTAATTCATGTTTTAAAAGCAATGATTATTTTTTATTATGAATCAAAATTCATAAAATGTGTCAGAAAGAAGCAGATCATTATCTCTTAAAACAGGTCTTTAATTGATTCTCCTTTGATCTTTGACAGAAAAGAAAAAGGAAAAAAAAAAGAAGAAATCACTCCAGAAATCACATAATTGTAAGTGCAGAAGTGTTTTGCTCTATAAGTCAGGTATAGTATCATTTAAAGTGTTTTTCTACATGAAGTCATATATTTAGTCGTGTAACAAGAAGGAAGAGTTTTAAAGGCATCCATTTACAAACTTCTTTGGAATTTTTTGAGGAAGAAGCCATGGATATATTTAATAATTAAAAAAAAAAATGGAGAAGAAAAAAATAAAGAAGGAAACCTCATGGAAAATAGTGCTCTGGGGATTTGGTTCCTTCTTTTTATTAGTTGCTCTTTTTGAGTGAGTACAGGAAAGGAAATGCATTCTGTTTTCTCTAGATCATTTCAGAATGGTTTTGCAGCAAGAAAATGTTACTATCTTAATTTCCTTTGGCAAGTGAAATGTGGTTTACTGTACATGAAAAAAAGATCCACTTCTTCCAGGACTTAAAAAAAAAAAGTAAATATGTAGTAGACTGCATTAAATTAATACTTAAGCTAATTCTGCTTTAAAAATAGCTTGTCCCCAAATATTTGTGCCAAATAATGACAATTAAAACTGTCAGAAAAAAATATTTTCCAGTGCAACTCTTCCACAAAATAGTTATAAAGAAGGTGAAATTTCTGGAGGCTTCCCAGACTTAAGTATTTGCATGTCATATTGAGCAAGGCATATGTATTATATACTTCAAAAAATACAGAGGTGTTCAGGACAATTTCTAGGTTGCTATTAGAGAAAGTTAGAAAAAGAAAACTTCACTGATATATATCCAAATTTATTTTGTGAGTATGAGAAAATATATCCAGTGGAAAGAAGTCTGAATGGCTCTATAAGTAATTTAGTACCTGTATCTTTGTTTAAAGCATGCAGATTTGCCCAATAAATAGCATAGACTTAGCAGAGTAGTTAGTCCATTCCTGTGCAGTCAGAGGCACATTCTTGTGATCCCACTTTTGGTTTAGATAAAAAGAAAATCTTATCTGAAAAATCAAAAACAAAACCATCTTTGCTTCTAACCTCCTCAAATTTGATGTTACCTCATTCAACCAGGAGAAAACAAGTGTTCAGTGTTGATCAGTCACTGAAGTTGAAATGTTTTTTGAGAATGCTGCCTGAAAAGTGGACTTGCTGGCACTTATCTGCTGTCCATCATAGAAATTTGGTATGTTATTTTTTCAGCTTTTCAGCTATTGCTAAATACCTGGGCAGCTTGCTGTGCATGAAAATAGACAGTTAGATTAGCTGTAAGAGGCTAAAGTTCACAGATAATTTCTGTCCTAGTTGAGGGTGGCCTGAGGAATTAATTGTAAGAGCTGTTTTAGTAAGAGAAAAGGTGGAATAGCAGTGATTAGGTAGACCTGCTGTGTAGAAGCAGTTGCATGTGACCTACACACATGGAAAGCAGGCTTTGGTTTAGAGAGAAAGCAATAAACCTGAGTTAGTTCAAACTGCAGAATGCTGTTTTTTACAGAACAAAATATGCAGGTCTGATAACTTTCAGCTCGCCTTATGCTGGTCATGTCTTATTCTTTTTTGCCAGGATCTCATGGCCAGTTCCTAATTTATCATCAAGTGTTCTGATTTGAAAAGCCAAGTAAAAGTAGCTTGCTGGGACTACCATGAAGTGGTCACTTGAGACTATAATGTATGAGGAACAGTCAGTTCATAAGGAACAATAGGACAGCATGGGTGTTGTTTTTATGTGATTAAGAAAGAACTTCTGCTAAATGCACAGATCTAGGTTGTAATATTACAGGTAAGAGGAAAACAGACATTTTTAAACACTTATTCAATTAAACTGTTTAATTTTTTAAGTGTGAGAGCCTCTGAAAGACCACTGATGAGTGCTGGCAACAGACAGAATGGGAAAAAAAACCCCAAAACGAAAACAAAAACCAACTTTAACTAAGCCTTAGATCAGCTTGAAAATATGTCATGCTTAGCCTCTTGTTTAACATTTTATCATTGTTTAAGGAGACAAATAATTTTATCTCATAAATACATATAACATAAATTATGTAATGAACAATGTATGAGAGCCTGCTTACCAAGATTTTCCTATCTCTCACAGCTTTGTTTATATTGAAATAGTGGGTAAGCCAAATAATTTCAGCACAATGTTTGCAAACTCCTTTCCAACAACAATAGTCTTGGGATTTCTTTAAAAAATAAGTAGGAATAGACATTTCTGTCTCATAAATTTTCACAAAGATCCTCCCTTAACAAACCTTCAATAATTTTCCGTAATCCAGTTGAAGGCTTTCAATATTCATGCATGGCAGCCCACAACCCACCCACAGCCCACCAGAGGTTGTAAAGAGTAACTCGATTTGGAGGTTTACAATGTCAGACTTCCACATATCCCCAGCCAGACTCACTAGATTTCTAAGCATCACCATGCAAATTCAGCATGACCATCTGCCCTCTAGGTCCATTGTACTTGGAAGTATCTCAACAGCCACTCATCCAGTTAAATTAGTGTATCATCCATCAGCTATTCGTTCAGCCGAGAAAGTGGATCTACATTCTAGTGATGGAAGGAAGTAAATGAATTTATTCACCTATGTGTATTTATTAGTTTATATTGTGTGAATAAATACTGCAGCTATTTCCTGTGAATCCACCTCTCATCATTAAATGCTTTTATCCTTGCGTGTCTCTTCTTAATTCCAAAACCAAATCATTCCTGTGATGTACTGCCTTGGAGAGGAAGACAATTAGCAGTAATCATTGAAAAAAAAGTAAATGTTTCAATGGAGCAATTAATGATAGAAAAACAGAAAATATTTTTCGTATTGACTACATACAAATGCAACAAAACTCTTCTAATTTATACCAGCTCAAAGATCCCCTGTAACTGACATTTAAAAACAGCATTGTCTCCGTAATTCTCTTGATTTCACTATGAAGACTGACAACAGAAAAATACTTACGTGGCCTCAGCAGAATTTATCTTGGAAGAAGAACTGTGTGATCTAATTATTTTCACACAATTCACTAAACTGTGTGAAAATCTGCACCAATGAATATATGAAAATCATAGTCCGAGCTTAGAGATAAGGCTAAGAAACTTTTTTAATAATATCTTATTGTCAGAAAATATAATTGGTTCCAATGCCTTTTTACTTAAACACCAATAATCTACTTTGATGTGTTCACTAATTCTTTAATGAGAAGTTCAAAATAATGTAAGAAATGGTAGTACATAGGAAAACACATGAGAATATAGAGAATGCAAGTCTTTCTCATTTCACAGTTCTAGCCTAAAGTCTGATCTGTGAAAAACTGAAGCAAATCTGATTAAATAGTGCTTACTGATGGAACCACAGTGCTCAGAGACTGCAAAGAAAGGCTTAAAAACTGGGTAGAAGTCTAAATTCAGACAATGTACGTTCACCTAGCTGATCTTGAAGCAATTAGAACAACTCTGAAGCTGAAACATGAGGTAATAAATTTCAGAGAATAAAAACAGGTGCAGAAGAAAAGAAGTCTTCCGATGTCATGAAATGGAGACAAAGCTATGTGGTCCCTCCTTTTCTGAGTAGACCACATGGAGGTAGAAGTAAGCAATGAGGACCTTTTTGTCAAGGCATAAATGATGCTGCATTTTCAGGCCTGAAGAGAACTTCAGTTTCAGATAGTATATAACATTTTTGTGAATGACGTGAAAAAAATTATACTCTTCTATAGCCTTGTATCTGTCTGTGTTCTGTCATTGATATGTCCATGTATGGAGAAGAGATGCGTGCCCATCTCTGCAAGGAAGAGTTCTTTAATAGCTTCCTAAAAACGTTTTCTGTTTGTCAAGTTGGCATTAAATTAGTTAATATATTGTGAGCTAAAGATGTTTTTCTTAATCCACTACCTTTAATTTGATTCTAGACTTTGTTGTTGTTTTACACAGTAAAACATTAAACCTCAACGAAAGTAGGATCAATGATGGAAAGTGGCAAACCAAAGCTGTTCTCGGTGCCTGAAGGAATTTTCACTTTCTTCAGGTAAGAAATCATGTGCAGAATGCTTGTGTGAGTCCTACAGACACATATACTTCACCAATTTGAGTCAACACATTGGATTGACTAAAATACTTGCTGAGATATGACTTGCTAGTCAGTTTAGGATTCCAAACCCCCCATAATGATTCTTAACAAAAATGTGTGCCAAATAATCTCAACTTCATAGCATAATGAGTGAACTTCATGGTGCTTATTTAACTACTTTTAATGTTTTGGTTTATTTATTTGATTTTTAATTGTGAGTTTTCATTCTGTAGATTCACCATGTATGTATTTAATGTCTACTTGCTCTTTAATAGATTCCTGGAAAACACATGCACTTTCTTACTCCTCCAAACTGCAAGCTCTGAAAGCACAAGTTCACTCAGGTATTTGTATTCTTTTAGGCCCTGTTTCCAAATCAATTCTGACGTGCAACTGTAACTAATTCAAGGAGAACTCGGGGGAAAGTGCTGCCAAATGAACTGGAAAGTCATCATCACATTTTCCTTCCTTAACAAGTAGAAAGAGCTGTTAAATTTTTTAGACAGTCATACCGGCACCAGGCAACCTGAGATGACTCGTCATCCTAGAGAAAGACATGTGAGATTAGATTTGCTCTTGGAGACCTTAAGTCTACTCTTATAGTACTGCAATGAATCTTTTCAGGGGTCTGACTGCTGAGCTTGACATAGTCATGTGAAAAACCACTAGGTCAGATTTACTTTGAGGCTTAGTTGTCTCTACAAAACACTGGGCTTTCAAGAGGAAGGTGAGGGAAAGAGAGATGGGTTCACTCAGTTTCCTCATCTCAGAGCACTTGCTGACTTTTATGTCGGAAAAGAGTAAAAAACTTGAAAATCTGTAGAAATACTTAGAAATTCTTATGTCAAACAAGACAGTCACAGTAGTTTTCAACCCTACCTTCTCTTCCTAAGGCTACTGCTGCCCAGCTATTTGTGTTATGGAGGAAAGTAGTGGTGCTGAATCCCACTGGCGGCTGCTGCCTTTGACAAATATGTCAGACTGGGGTATGAAGAGTGTTTGACACCCTCACAGGGCCAGCCCAGCAGCCTTCCTTGTGGACAGTACTGCTGGAGAGAGTGCTCTTGGATTTTAAAACCCATCATCAAATGTTGCCTCTGGCACATTTTGATTCTGAGCAATTGGATTACTGAACAAGTCCCAGCTCCAGCCTTCACTGCTATGCCATTTATTTAAAAAGACTGAACTGGAGGTAGGAGGCTACAACAGAACCTTACAGAATCTCATGTCCTTGGAAATTATTTCTTCCCTCCCTCTTTCCTGTTATTCATAGAGTCAACAAGACACACACACACAGAGACAAAAATCAAACCTCCAAAAATCAAGAAAACATAAAATTTATATTTTAAAACTAAAATTTAAACAAGTTAGGCTCTGTTCTTAAAAGATAAAGGAAGCAGCAGAATTTCTGAGCACCCCAGTAAGTTCTGGTACCAGGGTAGAGTGAAGGACCTGAATATGACCAAAGGTATTACAGAATGGTTGGCAGTAGTTGTAGGTAGCCAAAGCTTTGTCTTTTTCCCTTTGCCAACTACGCCCAGCCCAAGGAAAAGCTGGCTGCTCATCAGCTGCACTGGGAAGGAAGGTTGTGTTGCAAAGTTCTGCCTATGGAATCTTCTGTGAAGCACCAGTCACCTCCGCTGAGCTGAGCCCAGCATTAACCTCACTGAAGGCAAGTCTGAGGCAGGAGGTGTGAGACATCTCTGGTCACAGTGGACCTCTAGACAATCTGCCTTCTGGCTCAAGTTCACTTTTTTAATGTTCCTTTGTGCATTTTGAAAGCTGATGGAAAACTGTCCAAGGATGGGCAAGTATATGAAGAAGCGCTGATGTGCAACCTGCTGTCACTCAACTTGAAATCGTGCTGCAAGGGAGATAGTCGATGTCTTGTTTATCTAAAACCATTAAGAGAAATCAAAATCTGCCACAATTATTAACAGTACCTACAACTTCTGCCTTTTCAGATGATCTGAAAGAAAAGTATAGTCAAATAAAAAGCTGAATAAGATGTGCAAAATGGGAAAGTAAGAAAGAAAATCATAAATAAAAGAAGTAAGATACTGTAATTTTGTATTTTAACATACCAGGGATCAAATGTTGAAGGTATAAATCAAATGTTGAAGTTATAAGGTAGAGTCTATCTTCAGAGGAGAGAAGACAAAACATTCAGGATATCTTTTAATTATATTTAAGTAATATTGTGTAATATATGGGAAGTTCTGCCTGATTTTTAAGATTTTAACTGCCTTTCACTTGCAACAAGTAAAATGTTTCTGAGAAAGCTTTCATGTTGGAAATATATTGAAGGGGTGGGAGGTGGCATTTCTGAACTGGAAAAGTTCCTATGGACCAAAGAATTGAGACTAATTATGCTAAATATTTACAGACTGAAAGACATACCTAATTTCATCTTTCCAGACCTAGACATATCTTTAAAAACTTAGCTGTCTTCTATTCATTGTGAAAGCATAAGTTTGTAGATTTTCTAATGTTTTCCCAACCTTATACCTTTTTAAAAATAAGCACTTAAGCATCCTAACATTAAGGGGTTTCTGTATTTCTTTCCTAAAAGTAGATCTCTAACAACTCATTAACATCCCTCAAGATAGCGGAATCAAATGTTTTAATGAAATGCCTGAGTGGTTTTCCATTTTTTACTTTTCAATATATTATTTCTGTTAGCTTTCATGGTTGAATATCATGAGATCAAGTTATGATATGATTAAACTAGGAATGTTTCCAAGAAAAAGTTATAGTGTTCTTACATACTCAGCTATGACATTTGAGGAAGACTGTGATATGAATCTTCTGATAACAGTAATGCTCAGTTTATTCTGTAAATATTCTTATTCTCATTATTGCCCAAAAAAAATTCATAACTCCTGCCCATTTCTGGATCTATTTATGTATTTTAATGTTCATGATTATTCTTTAGAGATTTAATTAATTTTATTATTCATGCATCACATACAGAACAACCAGGGGATCAGACCCAGCAGCATGGGTTTGTGAAAGGCAGGTCCTGCTTGACCAACCTGATCTCCATCTGTGACAAGGTGACCCACTCACTGGATGAGGGAAAAGGCTATGGATCTGCCTGGACTTTGGTAAAGGTTTTGACACGGTTTCCCACAGAATTCTCCTGGACAAACTGGCTGCTCATGGCTTGGGCAAGTGCACTGCTTGCTGTGTTAAAGACTGGCTGGATGGTCAGCCCCAGGGAGTGCTGGTGAATGGAATTGCATCCAACTGGTGGCCGGTCACCAATGGTGCTCCCCAAGGCTCTGTGTCAGAGACAGCTCTGTTCAACAACCTAGATGAGGAATCAAGTGCATCATCAGTTGGTTTGCAGGAGTTGCAAACTAAGTTGGGTGAGTGTGTTGATCTCTTGGAAGTCAGGAAGGCTCTAAAGAGGGATCTGGACAGGCTGGATCAATGGTCCAAGCCCAGCTGTGTGAGGTTCAACAAGATGGAGTTCCAGGTCCTGCCCTTGGGTCACAACAGCTCCATTCACTGCTACAGGCTTGGGGCAGAGAGTCTGGAAAGCTGCCTTGGGGAAAAGGACCTGGGGGTGATGGTTAAAAGCAGCTGAACATGAGCCAGCATGTGCTCAGGTGGCCAAGAAGGCCAATGGCATCCTGACCATCAGAAATAGAGTGGCCAGCAGGAACAGGGAAGGGATCATCCACTTGTACTTGGGTCTGGTGAGGCCTCACCTTGAATCCTGTGTTCAGTTCTGGGCCCTTCACAACAAGAAAGACACGGAGGTGCTGGAGCTTGTCCAAAGAAGGGCAATGGAGCTGGCAAAATGTCTGCAGAATAAGTCCAATGAGGAGAGGCCAAGGGAGCTGGGGGTTTTTTAACCTGGAGAAAAGGACACTCAGGGGACATTTACGACTCTCTACAAGTACCTGAAAGGACAGATAACAAACAAGGACCTTGTTGCAGTGTGGTGGAGGATGGTCTCTTCTCCCAAATAATAATAGTGATATCAAAATTGGTCTAATAGCAACTTTCTAATAGAGTTCTGAGTATTAGATGGCAGGCATTCTTTATTACGGTTCACTGGTCACTCAGAGGATCCTTCCTCTAATTGAGTGCACAAAGCATCAGGTGAACAGTTTTATCATACACACTGATTATAAATTCATTAGCTATCTCTGCCTACTTGATATTATTACAGAACAATGAATAATATTTCTTTTATTTTGCAGATAAAAATAACAGAATAAAAGTACATATACATGTTACTTTATTTTGCATAGTTGCACCCCTTGCTGGAAGTCCTTATATGGTCTTTTAGGGGTCTTCTTTGGTGTTCTTCAGCATCCACTGTTGTAATATTTTAGGTGGTCATTCCTTGACCCCAGCTCTTGAGTGAGCACAATACTGTTGTTTAGCATGACTCCTGCTTTTTCAGCCTTACAGAGCTGAGCTGGCATCCTGCTTGCCTAGGTTCCATCCTTTATCTACTCCTCTGAAGGTGTCTTCTCCTTCTGCTGTTCTGTTCTACTGTACCTACCAATAGAACAACAGGAAATAGCATCTAGGTGTCCCAGAGAAGATTTAGATTTGATATTAGGAAAAATCTCTTCTCTGAGAAAGGGTTGTCAAGCACTGGAACAGGCAGCACAGGAATGTGACTGAGACACCATCCCTAGTAGTATTTAAAAGACAGGTAGACTTGGTGCTTAAGGACATTGTTTAGTGGTGGACTTGGCAGTATGGGGTTTCAAGTTGGACCTTAAATGTCTTTTCCAAACTAAACAATTATTTGATTCTATTAATTAGGTCTTAAGTGAAAAAGATCTATATTCTCTTTATTCACTTTGTTTTTACCTTGTGTTTTCCTTTTCAAAATTCTCTTTTGGCATTAAATGGTTACTACACTCTTTAGTATGTAATTATCTAGACTGTTAACACAAAATTTGGGATGTGCTCATAATTCAAAGCAATGCAAAAATCCAAGCATTTAGAAGTGTTTTCTCTTTAGGGAAAAATTAAAAGCCCTGTCCATTCAGTCTTGCACAACAATTAGGGTTTCAAAACTGTTTAAAGTGAACTGGTGAGTCTAATAGATTCTAAAGAATAATGATACATTAGGATCTGAATTTGCAGTAAATCTCTGTTGTCCTCTTTCTTAATTGCACGAAAAAGAATTATTTTTTCCTCTCATTTTTCCACATTTTTTTTTTTGTTCATGCATTCATATACCCAGATTCTTCTTTCTGTAGCAATGAAAATCTAAAAGAAGGTAGACATAAAAAATTACAGGGTCAGAATTTCTAGATGAGAATGTCACATCTTGGATCAAGGCTCCACCTAGCCTAGCATCCTATCTGTTGGCAAGTAGAAGCAGTCACAGTGGGAAAAATAAAACAAGATCTTCATGGTTTCTGGTGACTACAGCTGAGAATTGAGAGTTCCTGTGTTTAATGCCTTTCTTGGACTTATACTCGATCAATTTCTCTGACCTTTTTTGATAAGTATGTACATTCTTAGTCACTATCAGTATCTGGAGCATTGAATGCCACGGAATATTCCATATCTCTATGATTTTAACAATTATTTAACTAAAATTTTCCAACTCTTATTTTCCAGAACTTTTATTTATTAATCAGTGTAGATTAAACTATTTTACATGTGTTCTTTTATGTTACCACCTTGCCATAAAACTGGTCTCCAAATATGACTCCTTGTTCCCACAAAAAGGAGTATATTGTTCCTTGCTTTCCAGGACAAAGTTAAGAAGAGACACGATATTTGGATGGAGAGTATACCCAACAGTTTTCTTTTTTAATAATGTCAGCACTTTCACTTGGACGTATCTTGGCTGTCCCATGCCTCAGTTTATTATGAGAAATAATGTCATCCCAAGTACTGGACTAGTATCTTGTTCTAAAATAGGTTTGTATCACGATTACACAGAGACACTGTGACTACTAATCTGTTGCCCTTTTTGTGTTTCTACCAAGATGTAGTGTCATCACAGCATCTTGAGAAGAACCCTTAGCAATCTTTAGTATCTACTGCTTGAACTAAGATTGCAGCAAGATTAATTGAGCATTAAACTGTGAAACAAATGGGGTTGCTGGCCTAATTTGAAACCCCGTTAAGCCTCAAATATATATTTAGCAAGGTAACATGAGTCATAATTAAGATTTTTTTAAGGGACAAAAGGGAAAGAATATTCCAAATCATTTATTTAATAAATGGTTATCTCTTCCACTTATGAATTATGAACTGCTACCAAACTAATGCAGTTTCAGAGACATTATTTTGCCTGGAAACTTTCCAGGAAATATAAAAAGAAACTCCACACCTTTAGAACCACAAAAATAAGAAGATTTCTAAAAACATACTATTTACTTACTACTTTTGAACAGTATCTCCAGAGACCTTTCAGACTGCTGAATTATTAATTGCATAGGCACAGCAAAGAATCCATTTTATTATTCTTTCAAAAGTCCATGACAATTCTTACTAAGACATTTCAGCTTATTGGGTCAAGGCTTGTACTGAGAGACTTTAGCTTATGGATCACTGATTTGGCAGACTGTAATAGCTTCAGCCTGACAGGTCAAAGTCAATGTATCATGCCTTTTTATATCCATCTCTAGGAAAAAAATAAAATAAAAATCAAAAAAAAAAAATACCACTATGCCCAAGAGCAGAAAAATTGATTTTGTCTGGCTGTGTCCTTCAAGTATTTAAGTCATACTTCGGGCTTAAATTATAATATTTTCATTCATTAGGACATGTCTCACCAGTAAGGTATTATATGTTAAAGGAAAAGTCAAATATGGCATTACAGTGACGTTTTATGTACTTGCATTAGCCAATACAAGGAGAATGACCTATTCATAGATGCTAAACTAAACAAATATTTTGTCTTTAAAATAATAGATACAAGGCTCTACTTACTTAAAGTCACACAAATTTTCTTGTTTATTTCATTACTTACTGATGTAAGTAATATAAGCAGCTTTATAAATTACTTGCTGGTAAATTACATAATAGTCAGGACTGCATTTCCACTCTCTACTGTAGACATACTTGGTATTCCCATTTGCCAAACACAACAGTAATACAGCCACTCTTCTAGGATCATGGCAAATATTTACCCACATAGACCCTTTGTAGTGCTATACCAGGACAGTTATCTAATGTAGATAGCAGCTATGAAACCTTTATACAGCTTTCTCTTCCCTCTCTCTTGGGATGTCACAAACTGTTGGGTACAAAACATGATTTTTAAAAAAACCTCTGATCTCTTCTGTCAGTCAAATCTGGCCAACAGAGAATTACCTTTTGCAGAGTGTAGCCTCGCTCCTCAGTCCTGCAAATACCAGGACAGCTTTCATCTCCTTGTTAAACATTTTACAAATGAATTGGCCTAGAAAACACGCATGCATACCCATTATATATTTGCCCTCTAAGCACAAATATGTATATAACAGGATGTTCTGTGGATTCCACTGCTTTGCATTTAAGAAATGATGCCTGTATTTTTTTTCCAATTTCCCTACCTATAGGAGATCATTTCTCAAAACCAGTGTGTTTTTAAAGAAAAAAAAATTAAGCAGCATCATAAATCATTCAGCAAACACCCCAACTCTATTCATAGCCATACATATGTTGCCAGTAATACAGATAAATATAGACTCATAGAAATACACACACAGACTTTGAGAAAATATGCCTCTAGACAGAAACATATTGTGCATATGCAAATAACTGTCTGGCACTGAAGCTTTGCCCTTTAGCATTCACTTAACTGTATCTCTTTCCTACGCCTGCTCCCTCCCATTTTTCCATCTGTTTATTTTTTCAAAGCTTCATTTAAGAATATGGTACAACTTCTCAAAAATCAAGAAATATGGTCCTGCAAATATAACTGCCAGGTATAACATTCAATATTGCTTGAGAGAAGTAAAAAAAGATATAGAGGAGGCTACATTCAAGTTTTCCTACAAAGGTTACAGGAAATGGGTTTTATCCATTCTGTCCCAATGATGTTCATTCCTGGTTAGTTTTCAGGTCTGGTTGCTATATTTTAAAGAAGCTGTATAATCCAGGCTTGTGATCAGCTTCCTTAATTTATTTCCCTTGAAATGACAGGGCTGGCAAAGGCAGGCGGGCTTCTCAGATGTCTAGATTACACTGTAGCTATGGAAACAGGTGTTAAAATGCTATGAATTTCAAGTTACACTGATATTCTGCACATCACGTTCTGTACTGATGACAGGTTATTTTACATGCTGACCAATACAAGAGCATCAATCTTACTGATTTGCATAAGACTGTCAGGTAAGAGAGTATTCATAACAAACTTGGGGAGCTTCCTTGGGGTTTTACTCTCAATGTGCATACACAGTTGAACACGTGCATATGCAGAAGCAGTACCTGCTACCACATCGCTCCCGAAGTCTTACAGACAAGAAGTGCAGGTGCCTGAAGTCAAATTATTATGACTTTTCCAGCATAAGAAGTATTCACCTTTTTTCTTTTCTTTGTTGAAGAAACCACCTCTTTGTCGGTGCTCATGTAAAGAACTGACTCAGATCTGAAGACCTGCAGTAGTTTCCTTGGTTTTGCACAAGGCTGTAGGGAAAAATCCCAAAACCTTGGATGAGTGGGGGGAGATATAACAAAATAAATATCTTTTTGCTTTGGTACAAAATTGTCTGATCACCATCTCTGCCTCCCATTGTGACTTCTGTAGAGGCTACAGCAGCATGAGGGTCCAGGTAGGAAGCCGGACCACTTCCCATTTTCCTGCAGAGAATTCAACTCAAAATAGCAGCATATTGCACTACTAGCCATCCTCATCACAAATGGTAAAGTCAGAAAATAGTTTTTGTATGATTTTGCATCCAGATGAATGAGCTATGGAAATCACAAGTTTTCAAAGAAACATTCCTGGTCTCCCCCAGGCTTGTTCTCACTGTCTTTTACTTTGATGCACCCACATTATCTACTCCCTCACTGTCCTGATGTTTGGGTGAGAGAGTTATGTTTTTCATATATATGGACATTCTGCAATCAGCTCAACACCTGCTTCCTCCTTTGTGCCACACAGTCCAATCCTTCCTGAACATGCCTCTTCTATCAACAGGGCCCTTTTCAGTTTTCAGATATTTATTATGTTTTTGATATCTCTTATTCAGAGCAATTCAAACAGTGATGAATTTAGATTTGGTGTCAAACTGTATTTTTATTCCTCATGGTTGTGTAAACCGAAAAGCTTTTCCTTCCTGAACGAACTGGAAAGCCTTTTTAAACTATGTTGAAAGTGTACACTATATTTCTCATGAAAAGTTATCTTGTCAAAACTTAGTCTTAAATTACTTTCTAAGTATGATAAACCAATAATCACCCTGAACAATTTAAAAAATGTGAAGGTTTTGCTATGCCGTTATAAAATTCCTATATGAAAATATCAGTGGGAAAACTTAAGATAAATTGGTCCAAGAGAAATAAAACACATTAGAAATAAAGTAGTAAAACATGTAAACTGCATTATCGGTGATATGGATGATATGAGCTGCAGTCTGAAATCCCCTATCCATAGTCTGTGCAGCTGTGAATGGCCATACTCCTTAATAGCAGTTCCAAGAGTTTATTCTGCTTTCAAGCAACCCCTGCAGAGATCAGTTATTTGCTTCACATAAACATGTATGAAACAGCATAGAGGTAGTTTTCTTTGTATGGTGAGGGCCTCCTCACAGAGATTTGAGGTAGGGCCAAAGACTTTTGTATTAGGCATAGCATCGCTATTATATACAAACATTTCCAGGAAATTGTGGGTTTGAACTAATTGCACAGTAGAGTAAAACATCTCTGCACACCGATGGAGAACTTCAGAGTTATTTAGTTCTCTGAATAAATTATTCTATAAATGAAAAACCAAATGGATTTTTTTCTAATATTTTGACATACATATGCTGGAAAGTCAAAGTTAAGATGAGGACAGTCATCATACTTCCCCCTCTAGTTTCAAGAAGTTTAATGTATGAGCTAAAAGCAGAATGAGGATCAAGGAGCTTAGTTCCTCTTGCTCATGTAGGCAACACCATTCAAGCAAATTAAAGGAATAGTTATTGAATTTCAACACTGTTTATTATCACATTTGCACCATCAGATAAAAGAAGTTTGGAGGCCTTTCTTGTTTTGCCTCCCTTTCAAACCCTCTCTGGTTTTGTACCAAGGCATTCAATTTAGTATAACAGAAGTTGTATGCAACCCTTCCTTACTACATTAACTAAAACTGCGCTACTGAAACACAAGTTTTCAGTAGTCACAGCCATTTCTGGTGACACCTGTGAACTCTGTAAACTAATGATACTGCTTTTTCTCAGCTATTCGAATTTTTGAAAGCATTACCCACTTGACACAGCAGGGTCTGCTTTGACTGATAGCAGCAGCAAGCATTTAAAGGCCAGTTCAGTTTTCAGCTTCTTTTCCCTATCCAAGGCCTTAAGAGCTGATGTTTCAAAAGATTTCTCTGGGCAGACAAAGAATTTTAGATCCACTGCCTCTATGGCAACTGAAGTCTTAAAAGAAGTCATTTCTTCTAGACATAATTCATATGAATGGCACTTTTTGCACTATTATATCAAGTCAAGTCCTTCCCTAAGGAAAGCCTGATTCTGTTATGTCCAGTCAAAATAATTACACCACAAGACACATGGTTTGCTCCAATAATTCCCCATTAATCAGCCTGCACTGGTTTTAGGCATGGGTCTCAGAGGTTAATGAATGGATCATTAAATCTACTGTGCAATCAGTCCCCCAGAGTATGCCCATTTTTTGCCACATCACTTGTTTAAGCAAGCATTCTACTTAATGACAAAGACAGAAATTATAAGCTCAGAAGCAGATGATGAAAATTATACACTTTTTAAAAAATCTTCCCTGCAAGTATCTGGCAACAAGATGAGAAGCGTGAGACAAAAAATTGTCAGGGGAGAATGATTTTGAAAGCTGTATCAGAAAAAGGCTTAACTTAAGGGCAAAAACCCCACAAATTAAGAAACAACAACAAAAAAAACCTCCTCATGGAGTTATTTGATCTCCTTCAAACACTGACACCCATTCCTTGTAGGAAACTAGAGATGCCCGTCTGGGATGTGAGAGATCTAACACACACATGAAGTGTTAAGTATCACTGGCTCCTGCACAGAAAATGTCATCGTTCCCACCTCCCAGTTGGTATCTTTAAATAGCTCACATTATTTATGGTGTACATAGTGTTAATGTCCTTCAGTTGTTCTATTTTCAAGGATGGAAAAGCAGTTGCTAAGCATTTCTAAATGACAGCCCCAGGGTTCATTAAAAATATGGCAAACATTTGCTAAGCTCATTAAGTGCAATTTTTGTGCGTGTGTGTATCAGATTCCTCCTCTGCATGTTATGCGTGACCAAACATCTATTAACCCTAATCCCATTGATGAGTCTGATACATTCAAACTAGCAATTAGACAAAACAAAAGGGATATTTACTGAGAGACTCATAAATGGGCTTTCATATTGGTCTAAATTTGCAATTTACTGTTGCAAAATGACAGTTTAATTCCCTTCTGTTAATCCCACCTACTAGAGTACTCCCTTTGTTTGATTATAGGTTGTCAGATTTAGGGATTCTGATTGAATCAAAATTTTAAGTAAACCAGAAATACACAATAATTACACTTGCTAGGCACTGCTGCCTACTGTACAAGCAAAGTAAATGCAACAAAAAATTAAAAAAAATTCAAAGAAAGAAAAAAGGATTTCAGGAATCTGCTACTTAAAAAACTAAATATATATATTTCCTCCATCTAAACGCAGAAAAAATAAAAATCACTTCTTTTTCTCTGTACAATAACATCTTTTGATACTATTACCTGCTAAACATAATTCTTCTAGAACCAAGAGCATTTCTCCAGAGCCACAGAGGAGACATCTCACCTTTCTTAAACAGATTGACCTTTCTAGCCCACAGTCATGCCCTTCTCACACATCTTTTCAAACAGTGGGAAGCGCAGACATTATTATGAACTGGGCAAAATATTTGAAATATAAATTGTCAGGTAGAGAGGCCTGTATGGAAAAACTCGGAAACATTTGTTAGGGAAATATCTCCCTGTTTGTAAAGTAGTGCTTACAACACCATTGCAAGTCTTGTCAGTAACGTTTAACTGTGCAAGAGTTGGCTGTTCTATAAAGCATGAACTGGGCTGCTGTGAGCTAGTAAGGAGGGAACATCATTCGTTTATGGCGTGGCAAACTAATATTATGAAGTTTTCACAGCATGATGAAAGTGGTCTGCAAAACTTCTGATGTTTATGTAGATTAAAACAAACTAACAAACAAAACCCCAAGAAGACTCATTCAGTAGCTTTTTCTCAAACTTTCTCTTAAGGAAGTGTTTGCTTTCTACTGAAGGGATTTTTTTTTAAGTTAAAAATACTATGGCTAAATTTCGTGCCTACAAAGAGATCATTAACAATGTGAAGTCATTTTCAAATTATCTCTTCTAGTTTTCCAGGAATTCCACCTCTTAGTAAACAAAGGCTTCTAAAAAGTGATCATGCAGAAAACCTTCAGAAGAAATACTCAAACACAGTAAAGACTTTTAATTCATTATTCTAAGCCATATTTAACCAGAAGAAAAGCAGCTCCTCATTTCAGAAGAACTGTAATAATTATCTACAGAGAAAATACTTGTGTATGTGTATAGATACAGCGATTCTAGTAATCATTTTAAATTGTATTTTAGAGCAAGCTTTTTCCCCAAAAAATCTTCAATGAAGAGGAAGATGCTGCTGCTTTTTTTAGATTTAATGCTATGAACTAGTCCTTTCAGTCTACTAGTCCTTTCAGTCTACTAAATCTTCTATTTAGTTATTCAAGAGATGTCTAACAGAAAAACACTCCCTGAAATTTCTGTTACCCACTCTATACAGTCATATCCATAGATTTATTCTCTCTCTGATGGTGATATTTCTGTGATTCCAACAAATCACCTGTACAGGGACACTTTCCATGTAAGTTGTCAGCTTCTCTTTCCCTCAATAAAAACAGTATATCACTGTTTCATCAGCTTATTCTCAATAAATATGACAAAACTTTACTGAATAACAAAGGTAGTGGAAAGGTCCAGAGTGCAAAGGGACTCTCTGTGCTGAAGTGTGTATGCTTGGACATATTTCAGCTTAAAAAAAATTCTAGCTTCAGATTGACCCACTTCATAACTCAACAGGAAGGAAAACAAATCATCATAGATTTTTTAATAACCTAAAATCAATAAGATGCAATGAGGAATTACTCCATTAAAAAGTAGTTGTGGCAAAAGATCACACCTGTGTACTTATACAGCCTTACGACGAAACATTAATAAGTAAACGGTTCATTAAAACCAAATTCAACAAACCTTTAAATCCTAGATTTTTTAAAACATGAAATTATATTTTTCCCTTAATTACGCATTTTATTAATGATTTGCTCTCTATTTCTTGCATAAGAGTTTGAAAACAGTTGTGCGTGCTTTGTCTTAACAGATACTGAAATATATTCAAACCTACTGTACATTTTATAGGACGGAGAGCAAACCTGAAGAGATTTGGATCTGAAGATGAAGTTGATGCATTTTTTTTCTGGTTTTTCATTGATGTGTGTTACTGCTCCAAATCCACTAGTCAGAAAATTTTGACATAACTCCCAGCACAGAAGAGACTCATACAACTACAGAGGCAGAGGTGCCAAGGTGATCAAGGTCTGAAATTAATTTTTCTGATACTTCTGGTTTTATTCTTGAATTTTAAAACAAAACTGAAACCAGAAACCCCACTGTGTGAGCTTTACCATTCTTTAACAATTCTTCATGCTGCATTTTACCTTGTTTCAAGCCAACATAAGTTATTTACTAAGTGGATTATTCAAAGTGATAGAAGCATGCACAAGTAAGGTCGTATCAGTAACACTGAGAACAGTATGCATAACTGCAGTTAATAAATCAGATTAAATATCTTCTATTTGCAAGCTTAACTAGTCTTTCATACCGCTCTTTTTTTTTTTCCCCCCCCTTTAGTTTTGTCTTCTTGTGATTTGATGGAAGTGGGCAAAAATGAAAGAAACCTCAGTAGTAGAAAATCACCTAAGCACAAAGTTCAAATCACATAACAGCATTTGCATATGTGTAAGCAGGCACGTTTTTCCAGCTGATTACCTGTACAAGTTTTGAGTTAGTAGGCACCAAGGGGCAAACAAAGTTTCCTAATGCTACACACTCGAGCAGTCAGCAAAGGTCTTACGAGATTTTAGAAGCAGAAACAATAGGATGCAGACAATATTTTGTGCTGAACTTTCCTTTCAACTTACTCTTTGCACAGGAGAAAAATATTCTGGTAAAAAAACTGAAAAGCAGATTTGGTGTCCATTTTTACCTTGACACATCTTACAACATCGGTTGTCTGTTCTGCAAAAAGCATGCATGACAGAGAATAGCACTTAGCCAATGTAGGAATTAACCATCACACTTTCTGGATGAAGTAAATCATGAATTGTCCTAAATTAATTTACCACAAGATTATCCCACAAGGAGACTATACATACAATCAAATGCAACAGTTAAAAAAAAAGAATAAATTGCTTTTCCTGATTTTCACTTCCTCTTCCTAATACGTGTCTTAAAAATAAACTCATAAAGATGAGAAAAGACTTGATCACAATGCTGTTTTCTCCTGAAATCCAGAAAATATTTTAACATATAATCTTAAGCAAACTTATTTACAGCCACACTTACGTTCGGTTATGATATTTTAGCAGTTAGGTAAAATATTTTTTGGTTGCTTTCAATGTCAAACTTGGTTGGAAGTCTCTCATGTATCATTTTTTCTGTTTAATTTTTTCTTTGATTTTTCTTTGCTTTACAGCACTTTTGTGAAGTATTTGCCATGGGCATCACCCACAGATGGCACATTATACATTCCTTTCCACTGAGGCTGTCATTAGACCCTTTTCAAGATGTTAACATATATGGGCATTGTCAAAATCCAAATCATGAAGGTATAACACTGCAGACGAAATGGTCCAGCTGGGACCAAGTGGCACTGGAAGTCTGGTTTGGGAGTACTACAAGGATGGGAGAAATATACTCACAGACATGCATAACTCACCTGTTCAGCAAGTAGCAAATTTTCAGCTCTCACTCGTACTTCCTTCTATTTCCCCTTTCCCAAAAACAGAACAGACAAACAAACAAACAAACAAACAAAAAAAACCTGATTTCACTAGTTTACAAAAAATTGTGAAACATTCTGATGTGTCTGACTTTAATTATATTACAGGTATTTACTTTTTTCCTCCTTTATTCTTTTTTGTTTAAGAGAAGCACTTTAATGAAGAAAAGACATGGAGAAAAAGTCTTGTGAAAAATTCAGATTTAGATGCTGAATCCAAAGATAAACCAAGCAGTTTTTCAAGAGCTAAACTGTAATTGGATATCCACCTTTTCATATATGATAAATTAAATTAAAAAAACAAGCAAACAAACAAACCCAACAAACCAAAAAAGCAACCAACCAAACAAAAAACTGCCAGCACTGACATAGGTGTCCTCCAAGAAAGGTTTTTTTAAATCCAGACTTTGGAAACAACATCTGTCTGAAATCATAACTGTGGAACTAATATTTTAGAAGGGAAGGAAATCTAATAGGATTTATTTGCAATGTTTTACTGCTAGTGGTGTAGTAGAAACAAAATAACTACATTAAATGCATGGTATTCTTTTTCAGCCTTCATCCTGCCTCTAAGCCCTTCAGGCCCAGCCATTCAGGCGGAGTTTGCAGATTTTCCACTGGATTACAGAAAATGATGCTAACATGAGTATCCTTTAGTCCGCAGAGCTCTAATTTAAATGCATATCCTATTACAATGGAACAGCAAGTTTTTAGATCTCAACCATATTGGCATTTGCTCCAGAGAAAGACAGAACAAAATGGTCCACAAAAGTCCCATTCACATTAAACTGGCTTCTGCTAAAACCTTGAGTGGCTGTTCAGTCACTGAGTTATGCAGCAGGAAGTAGGCAGTCAATGAGCTTAGGCTGCACCAGCGTGTGTGTCAGGAGCACAGCCTCGGATCTTTCACCAGGTGCTCTAGAAGCTCTTGCTGTTTAGACAGAGATGGAACGTTTCAGACCTACGCACTTCAGGTAAAATTTTTCTCAAAAGCAGGCACATGGAAGGTTACACATTAACAATCAGTCCCGGTTACTCCTAATGGGATTTGTGCATGCTGCTTTGTAAAATGTAGCCCTTCAGGCTGATATACAGTTAGCATAACAAGTAGTTGCTACAAATGGTCAGTAGGACCGAATATGCAATTAAATAGCTGTGTTTTTCTGAATCAATATGAATTGATTGAAAAGTAAACACTTGAGCTTAATCTATTACTGCGATAAAAAATTGGCCTTCTTCCTAAGTGGCATTAAGAAATTTGGCCTGACCTTTTATGTCTATGTGGAGTGGTGTCTTTCAAAGGAGGAAAAACCTGCAAACTCTATCATCCAGAGTAGAATAATAACAGAAATTGCATCATTTGACTGAATTCAGGTCTGTATTACTAAGTATATTTTATCCATTTGTGGATTTCAATTAACTGTGATTCACCACATTGTTTCACCAGAAACAGTATAGTATGTCTACGAGTTCATCTGGCCAAAATCCCTCTGTGTCTGAAATTCATGTACCTCAAAGGTTATACAAATGGTGTCCAACCTACTCTACAGAATCAAGAGGCATGCAACCATTATCACTATAATTTTGCTTGAAACAAGACCAAATACACATAGTGATGGGAAAAGAACTTCTAGGTTCACTTAAATAGAGAGCAGATTCTTTATGAGACTGAAAAAGGGAGGAGATTTGTTCTCTGAATTAAATAATACAAAGCACAACAAAAATGAGCCTGTTATCTTTGAGGGTGCAACAGGGGCAGGGAATTAAATATCATTTCTTTCCTCAAGACTTAACAAAAAAGTGCTTTAATTGCACTATATGGCCATGTAACTTTCTTTTATCTGTCTACATAAATTGAAAGGGGAAATGATAATGAATAAGTAGTACCTAAGGCAATATTGCATATCAGCATCCAGAAAAAAAAAATCTAAAATGGAAACAATTTGAGGACAATAAAATAATACTCACAAAACTAAAAATTGAGTCAGATAAAATCAAGACACTAGCTATTGGAACATGTCTAAGACTCATGGGCTAATCAGCAATAATTAAGAATTCCTTTACCTGAAAATTGTGGGCTTTTTCATGGTGAATATGTTAAGATAATGAGGACACATAACCTAAGGAAAGAAATGTTTTCAGACAGTGATTGATGACCCCAAGCCAAGCCAGAGTTCTCATAGTGGTTTATAAGAAAAAGTACTCTGCCTCCTAAAAAAATTCCCCCCTCCTGTTCTCACAGGTCAGAGCCACCCAAAAAAAAAAAAAAACCAAAACCAAGACTGCATCTCAGGCCGGCCAGCATTCTACTACCCATGGTACTTGTGAGCCAAAAAACTTTCTTTGTGGCATAAGTTGCACGGACTTCTCCCACTGGGTCAATGGGATTTCACAGGCAGTGTAATACAATTGCTGAATTGAATGCATGAAGTTAATTAAAGTAAAAATTACGCTGTGATTGTTGCTTTCTTTTTTTTTTAATGGAAGATTATGTTCAGGAGGCAAATTAAATTTTTTTATATTTCTATAAAAGCATTCCAGCATTTTAAGCCTTTCTTGATTTAGGTGCCAGAGACTTAGGATTTCACTCCTTGAGGTTTATTATCACAGATTTCCATCCTTATTTATTCACTACAGAAAGGAGATCCTACAGTGAAAAATTAATGCTTGACATAATTTTTAGACCTAAAAAGAACTCTTACTCATCCAATCCAGTGCTTCTGTTTAAATGGAAATAAAAACATTGTCAGACCCAAGCCTGTCTGTAACACAAAATCTTAAATACTTCGAAGTAACTGGGTTGTCTGCTTTGCTACTGGATAGGAGATTCAAGCACTACAGTGATCTATAATTTTTATTGTATTTTACCTTTGGCTGGCAGGACTTAATGTCTTTCTTCATCAGTTCTTTAACTTCACATCTTATATCTACAAAGAGAGTTTTAGAAAACATAGTAAATATGTATTAATATATTAACAGTATGCATACAGTTTTTATATAACATATGATTTTGGATGAATGGTTAAAATTTAGAATAATAGGAAATTTAATTATGGATAAAAGAAGCAGCTGTTTTTTAAATCTCACAATGAGATTTTCATAATTTTAGTTAATTATAGAGGGGTCAATACAGTATAAAACAAAGCTATTTTTTAAATAATCGGGTAGATACCAAAAAGGAGGGGAAAAAAAAAGTCAGGTCATCTTAAGTCTGAAATCAAGCAAATTTCGTTTTTTCTTTAAGCGCCAGCCTTGATTATCATTTCCTCTTAACTGTTCCTGAATGATAACTCCTTAAGAGCCATTGACAAGTTTTGCCCATGGAAAGTGAGGAGGGACAAGTACCAGCATGCATTGAATGTGATATGACTGATAAAATGCCTACAAACTCTGTAATTTCTTCATAAACAAAGCTCCTGCAGTCTTTATTCAGAAAAACTTCCATTGAAGGAAATTTGTGTTTCTGTATGTCTGTAGCAGCTTGTGTCTCCTCTACGAGACTACCAGATAGGAACTTTACCCTAGTGCAGTATTTTACACTGGTCTGTCTGATACTAGAAGGAGGATGTAGAAGGAGTTTCTATTCCAACTCTCCACATTGTGTCTCAGACTAACTGGGGACTCGACTTCAGGAACTTGTGACTACTTTCTTTTTTTTTTTTTTTTCCAAATTTAATTAAATTGAAGCATGCCAGGATCACATGTAATTTACTATAGATGACATTCAAATCTAAAAGAGAAGAAATTTTTGTTAGTTAATAGAGAATGTAGAGAAGTAATATTTCAAATAGTAGAGCAGATGTGTGAAGAAACATCTGTATCATCACTCATATGTTTGTGAATTTAAAGGAATACTTATAAAGGTCACGGTCAGACCAGAAACTCTCTGATGTAATCTCACAAAGCAAAATAATTGTAAGGGACAGTAGGGCTGACTGTACTTTTGGTAGATGAGAGAAGGCTTCAGAAGAGTTCCCAGGGTAGTATTGAAGCAAGGTCAGGACTTGGGACTCAGAGAAGTACTTTAGTGATTCTTGTATAAATATGATCTTTCACAGTCAGCTGCTTTGTGTTCCCAGTTTGCACCAGATGCAATGTTCTTGCCAGATGCTCTCTTCGCTTTCCAAAACTGATGTTTTGGGCTTGCTTCTCATTTAGAGAATTCCTCTGCACCCACTTCCAAACATGACAGAGTCCTCATTGTCAGTAACTCAACTGTATGTACAAATACAATAATTAATGCAAGCACAGAGGAAATATATATGCAGTGCTAAAATGGCTGCTATGCCAGAGAGATAGTAGTATCATAGTTTTCAAGGAAAACTGTATGCTGAGAAGAAATTCTCTAATGTTGAAGTGATAGCAATGTGCCAGACTGCACATTCCATTTCGCTGATAGTCACCATGGGTACACTAATAGTCTGATAGAGAGCTTATTATTAAAAATTGAGCCGAAAAATCTTGTTGAGAACCTTAGCTTTCTCCATTACACTTGTCACCAGCTCTTCTGTCTTATTTACCAGGGGAAGGTGCATTTACTTCACTCTTTTTTTCTGGCCTATATACTTGCAAAACAGAATCACAGAATGGGTCAGGTTGGAACACATCATAGAGGGTCATCTGGTCCAACCTTCCTGTTCAAGCAGGCTCATCCTAGAGTACATGGCACAGGATTGTGCCTAGATTGTTCTTGAATATCTCCAGTGAGGAAGACTCCAAAACCTCTCTGGGCGACCTGTGCCAGTGCTTGGTCACCCACACAGTAAAGAAGTTCTTCTTCATGTTCAGGTGGAACTTCCTGTGCATCAATTCCTGTGCATCAGCTTGTGCCAGTTGCCTCTTGTCCTATTGCTCAGCACCACTGAGCAGAGCCTGGATCCATCCTCTTGACACACCCTGTCCAGATAGTCACAGACATCGATCAAGTCCACTCTCAGTCATCTTCTCTCAAGGCTGAATAGGCCCAGCTCTCTCAGCCTTTCTTCATAAGAGAGATGCTACTGTCCCTTAATCATCTTTGTCATCCTCTTCTGGACTTGCTCCAGGGCCTCCATGTCTCTTTTGTCCTGAAGAGCCCAGAACTAGACATAGCAGTCCACATACGGCCTCACCAGGGCAGGACAGAGCAGAACAGAGTAGAGGGGCAGGATCACCCCCCTTGTCCTGCTGGCAATGCTCTTCCTGATGCACCCCGGGACACCATTGGCCTTCTTGGCCACCAGTGCACACTGCTGGCTCATGGACAACTTGTTGTCCATGAGGACAACAGAATCCCCAGGTCTTTCTCCTCAGAGCTGCTTCCCAGCAGGTCAGCCCCAGCCCATGCTGGTGCCTGGGGTTATTCCTCTCCAGTGCATGACCCCACATTTGGTCTTGTTGAATTTCAGACGGTTCCTCTCTGCCCATCTCCCCACCCTGTCAAGGTCCACCTGAAGGACTGCACATCTCACTGGGGTACCTACCACTCCTCCCGGCTATGAGGGAGTCTATGATGATGATTTTGTGAGTAACAGTGTCAAAAGCCTTGCTGAAGTCTAGGTAGACAATATCCACTGTTCTCCCTTTGTCCATCGAGGTGGCAGTTTTGATGCCAAACTGATTTTTGCTTTTATATATTCTTCATATATATTTGTAGCTCAGTAGCCTATTATTGTATAACTATAGATTCATAGCTAGTATTTTTCCTACCCTGTTAGACAGAAATGAAATAACACGTTCCTAAGACGCTCTCCTAATCATGCTACTTCTGCGAACCAAGGTTGAGCCACCTTCCCAAGAGACTTTCTCCCATAAACAACTAACAAGGAAGGGGGGCATCAGAAGAGGGTCGAACCAAGAGGGGGAATTACCTCATCACCTGTGTTTCTAATTGCACATCCTTGTCAATGATGCTAATTTACTAAACTTATAAAACCGTACTTGCCCTATGTCATGTGCATCTTTAGCATATTTTCGGTGTGTATTCCGGTGTGTTGTGCACCTGGAGGTATCTTCATTAAAGGTGACCGCATTTTATCCCCTAATCTTGTTTGGCTCTTGTTTTTAGGGCTCAAAAAGGCAATAGTTTCATCATAGAAGGTAGTTGGTCAAGCATGATTTACCATTAATGAATCACTAGTCTTGATCACCTTCTTGTCTTCCATGGGGATAGAAATGGCCTCCAGAATGAGGTGTTCCATCACCTTTCCAGGGATTGAGGTGAGGCTAACCAGCTGGTAGTTCTCTGGATCCTCTTTCTTGCCCTTTTATAAGAGTAGGGTGACGTTTTGCTTTCTTCCAGCCTTCAGGCACGTTTTCTTATTCAAAGATGATCCTTAGAAGCCCAGCTATGGTGTCTGCCAGCTCTCTCGGCACTCATGCATGCATCCCATCAGGGCCCATGGACTGGTGGATGTCAAGTTTGTTTGGGTGTTCTGTAACCCAATCCTTCATGAAGGAGTGAAAGCCTTCCTTCCAACATTCCTTTACCCTGATCTCCTGTGTCAGAGATTCCTGAGGGCTGGTCTTGTTAGTGAAGACCAATGCAAAGAAAGTGTTTGCTTTCTCTGTTACCAGGGTTCCCCCTCTGTTTAGTAACAAACTCACAATATCCTTTATTTCTCTTTAGTTACTGATGTATTCAAAACAGCTCTTCTTACTGTCCTTGACACCATTGGCCAGATTTAATTCCAGATAGGCCTTGGCCTTCCTTGTCTCATTTCTACTCACTCTGTGATCTCTCTGTATTTATTCCAAGTGGTCTGACCCTGCTTCCATCTCCTGTGTGTTTTCTGCCTATGGTTGACAGGAGTTCTTCATTCATCCATGGAAGTCTCTTGCTCCTTTAGCCTAATTTCTTGCTCACTGGGATGTATCGTCTTTGAGTTGGGAGGAAGTAAGCCTGGTATATCAACCCTTCTTCCCTAAAGGGCCTGTTCCTATGGTATTCTTCCAAGAAAATTCCTTGAAGTGGCTAAAATTAGTCCTCCTGTAGTCCATGGTTACAATCTTACTTGCTGCTCTGTTTGCTCCACACCCAATACGGAGCTCCACAATCTCGTGGTCACCACCCAGCCAAGGCTGCCCCCAACCTTCACATCCCCCACAAGGCCTTCCTTGTTTGTTAGTATGAAGTCAAGCAGCATCACATTCCTTGTGGGATCCTCCGCTATCCATGACAGGAAGCTGTGATCAGTGCTTTTCAGGAACCTCCTGGGCCGTTCATGTTTCACAGTGCTGGTTCTGCAGCAGATGTCAGGGTTGCTAAAGTTCCCCACAAGAACCAGTGTCTGTGACTCTGAGGCTGCTTTGTGCTGCCTGTCGAAGGCTTCATCCACTTCTTCCTCCTGCTCAGGTGCCCTGTAGCAAATATCCACAGAACCTCATTACTATTGTTATTTTTGCTGTTGTTATTTATTATTATTATCATAATTATAATTATGATTATCATTATTGTATGGTCCTCACCACAATTTCCTAAACCCCATATTCAGGCACCATCCCTACATTCTTTCCAGGATACATTTCAGTAGTTCCACTGCATTGCCTGTGCATTTCCTTGTTACGCTTTCGTTTGTCTAGGAGGTCCTTACTGACCCACGCTGGTCTCCTCACTTCATTTCTCTCATGTAGGAATCAAGAGCTCTCATGCTTAAAGAAGAATGTCCTTAAAGAGCTCACAGATCCATTCATTTCCTGTGTGCCTGGAGGCAGATGGCCAGGGTGTCTTGTCTACTAATTTCTTTAAAAAAATGAAAGTTGTCTCTCCTACAATTTAACACACTGGCTCTACTCCTCACCTGGCCCATTTCCCTCAAGATTGTGAGTACATCAGTGCACAATCACTGAAGTTGAGGCTACCACCACTCTTGTTCTTTCATGTTGGTGAGCAACCAGTCCAATATCTCTTCTCCTCTGATCAGACTGTGGTGAAGTCTTCAAATTTGAGGTATTTATTACTACAAATAGGAAGAAAGAACTTAAAGGCATGATTCTAGACAGATTTCAAATGAGCCATGTTTTATAATGAAGACTTTGTAACATGGAGCAGAGAAGGGCAGATTTTGCTCTTTTTTGGCAAAATATATGTACAAAGTCACTTTCAAAAGAGTATACTGAGTCAACCACATTTTTAAGTAAATAGATTAGCATTTCCATTTCAATTTTCAAGTTAATGGAAATTATGAAACTAAATTTTAGGTTTGCAAGTTTCCCTGATCTTATAGCAGCTATTACTCACAGAAATCACAGGCCTTTTGTGCTGACTGACATCCGATTTGTAGAGTTACAGGGCCTTTTCAAGGGCCTCGCTGCTACAGAGAGCCCTTCTGGAAAGCATGGCCTCAAGGCATGTGCCCTAGATGTTTCACTCCTATAAAAGATGGAAGTGCTACCACCTTCAAATTAACAACCTTCTGGCAATGGAATCGCAATAAAGGCAAACATTTTGTTCCAACGGGATTTTTTTTTGGTGGCAATGCAACTGCTTTCATGAAAAATAAAGGTACAAAATGAAGTTCAGTCAGCTTAGAAAAATAAAGTATTTTACAGTTTCACAATGACTTTTCTTATTTTTCAATGCCTGCAAGACCTACTTGCTGCGAAGCTGTGGTTTATGAGATTCCCTACATGTGAGAATTGGTGTTGCAGGGACAGAAAGACAGAACTGTGACTGCAGGAATTGTAAGGAGGGAGCAGCTACAAAGCAGACTCTCAAGACAACTCCTTCTAGAAGGAACACCTTTCACCAATGTTTAAAGTCTCACCTACAGGACTCACAAAGCTACTGAACTAGTACTAGTTCCTACTTATTTCTACAGAATTCCTGGGTGACAAAAGAGTGGCAACAGAGATCAAATTTAAAAAATTGCTTACTTTTGCAGTGTTTATCTTTTTCATTGTCTTAAAAATAATCTTGATTTCATTCAGCTTGTTTCCTTCTGCAGTAAATATCCAGGCATATGCATTTCAAAAATTATGAACATATGCATTTGGATTAAAGTAAAATTAAGAGAATAAAGCAAAAATATATAAAATAGGAGATATTGTAAAGTCTACATCATTATGTTTGCCTGCTTCCCAAGTCTTGGAGAGCTTGCCATTTCTGTGTCCCCTGGATATTGTCCAAAGAAGAGACTTCAGCATATACTCATTTGAGAGCAGCAAGTCATTCAAAAATAGGAGGGTGATATTTTGTCTGAGAATCACATGGATGCTGATCCTGTTAAAAAATGCATCTCCAGTCACTTTGTTTCCAAATGTGTTCCTCATTTCAAATCATTTCTAGGAAAATCAGTGGCAGAAACCATTGCTGTGAATCAGACATCCTTCCTCCCTGCCTTTCTTTCCTGGTGCCATTCGGAGGTTCACTTATAGCCCTGTGCAAAGGGCTGGGAGCAGCTGCAGCTGTGGAGCAGATGGGTCTGAGAGTGTTCTGCACACCTGGGACAGATGACAACAAAACACTCTGGGGGAAGAACAAGGACTTTGTGACTCCCGCTGTTACTGTCTCTCCCTTCCTAAGATACAGAGCACCTGCAATTTTTCATGGAATAAGAAGAGGGGCTTGATCATGTGTCTAGAGATCAGGATTGCCCACGTCAGTCTGAGAGGACTTCACCCTCCAAGGCAGGGGGAAAGCACAATGTCTGCCCATGCCCATTGGTGCAGGAGGTGATGGGGAGGCAAAAAAGTCATTCTGGGAAATCTGTACATCTTCTTGGTCTCACCACGCACAACAGTTTTTTTGGATATACCTTTTTGTATGTATCCAGTTATTCTTTATTCAGTAGCAGAAATTAGCTGTAATTTGAATCAATCCTTTAGACAAACAGAATTTATATTGAATTTTGGTCTAAGTAGCTTCAGAAAAAAAACAAACAAACAAAGAAAAACCCCCTGAAGATACTACGTTTTAGAACACCATTATTATATTTTCATTTCTTAAATTTGAAACCATTTTTCAAAGTCAGATTAGATTTACTTTTAGAAGCATTAAAATTGCAGAAATGCAAGGCCATGATTTATTTCTGATTAAATAAAACATTCCTATTGGGTTATTAAATTTCTCATGGACCTTATTTGTTTGTTTACATTTGATTCAGTTTACATCTGATTCAGTTTACATCACAAATAAATAAATAAATAGCTGATTTTTCATGGGTCTTGAATTCACTATGACTAATCTGATTAGAACATAAGTATTTGGCAATTTTCTTGGTGAGTAGGCACACTAAATGCCACGAATTCACAGACACGGTTTGTGTCTGATTTAAGAAAATATGCGTAGCATCGAATAATAGTAAAAGGACTTGTTATAACTGTGCTGGTCTAAGTATAAAAAAAGAGAGGAAGGGTTTATAGTGTCAAATACCAGAAGTGCTGGAAAAGTGGGCACAGCCCTCTTCCCTTCCTTCTCCCTCCACAGGCCAAGAAGCCCCTGGCACTATGGTCTTGTTCCAAGAGGAGCTGGGTGTTATGGTTGGATGTGGGGGTTTAAATAAGTCTCTGCCTTTTTCCCAGGCCTCCAGCAGCAGGCAGTACCTTCATTGAGATGGCCAGTACCCCAAGGCCCACTGTCATTCACAAATTTGTTAATAATGGCTGAGTCAGTCTATTACAGAATGAATCATTTATTTATTGGACACAAAACTAACAGACATAAGACTTAAAACAGACTATTACTACACAGGAATAAGACAAAAAGAGACAACTAGTATTACACGCAGGGTTAAAGGTACCATTAATTTTACAGCTGGCAAAGAGATAGTATAGCTTAGGATTCAATGTATCTTACCATCCAATTGTGGAAGGGGCACACATCGAAATTCTTTCCCTCAATTTCCAGAAAAGTAACCACAAATTTGCATCCAAGCTTCAGGGAGAAGTCGTCTCACACCTTCCCAGGGAGTGTATAAGACACTTCTGCCTCTGTTACAATCTGTATTACTTTTATAGTGTAAAGCAGGCCTTTTGGTCACATATTTTTTTTCTTTTATCCCTTCCCACATCTGCTCTCCATACCAAGGTGTGGATTCTTGGTTAGGCTTTTGGCGCCAGGAGACGATGCCTGCTGGGCCTTGCCCGCCTGGGTTATCTCTCCTATCTGCACCGGTCACCTGTGGTGGGGAGAGCGGGGTATGCCCTGCCACGCTGGGCATAGCTTTGAGATCAGTCACCAGAGCTGGGAGCCAGGGCAGATCCTGGGGAGGTGACAAGGACTGGCGGCTGAGCCGACAGTCTGGCGGAGCCTTGCCTGAGGATCAGCCCTTAGTGTGCAGCCTTACCAGCACACCTTCAGTTTAGGAGTCCCCGGTACTACCAGCCCCCTACCAAGATTCTCTCATTGCAATTTTAAGTTCAGCAATAAATCTGTTTTTCATTAATGAGAGAATTAACAAGAGAGACAATCTCATTTCAGAGCTATTAAAAACAAAATTAGGTATATTAAACAAGGTATATAAAGTGCTGTGGGAAACTTTTTTCACCAATAACCATGAATGCAGCCAGAGTAATCCAATCTAAATTGCTATTGAAAAATTGCATCCCACAGTTTTCTTATTTCTGAAGGTCACCCGCTCCCCCAGACTAGCCAAACCTTAATTTCACTTGCATTAGTTTTACAACAGCACAAGTGAAAGGCCTTTGAGAGAGTTACTTCTTTTCATCAACTCATTTTAATAAAATCAGGATCTGGTTAAGTAGGTTTAATCACACAGATACAGTTCTTGTCTCATTGACTCTAGAAGGCTGGGGTGTAAAGCAATCCAAGAAAAATCAGAATCAGCACCTCTGATTGCACTGTGGTGGAAAAGCATGTCTGATTATGCTGAAAGGGCTTGTAGCTTAGGTGGAAAATGCTAGATTACGAGCGGAATATTATGTCTAAACATGACACATAATTTATAGCACTTTCCTATATCTCATCGACATCTATTGTCACTTCTTTTTTTTTCCTAGTTACAACAACGAATGAAGATGTGGTAAAAGTCAAAAGGTTGAATTTTAAAGTCACAGTTCTTATGCAGATGTGCTCATTTGTTAAAGCTTAGCATTTAACCACAGGCCATGACTGGAATTTATTAACTCACTAAAAAATGATAGTATTAGGTCCTCAGATATTGTGTAGTGACTGCTTGCCTAATTATCCATATCTAAAGAGTTAAAATGGTGGCTTTTGCTGATTTAATATTCTTCCAGCTTTCTGCTGCTGTGCAGTGTACTGTGCATTAACAACACAGGTCATTGAGTACCCACTGAAAGTTCACTCTGGAAATACCTGAAGGACACATTGAACTCTTCAGAAATCTGTGTCAAAATGCTTCATGTGTTAACAGAATACAAGGCACAGTGATGCATAGCAAAGGATCAGCCCAGGGTGGGCATCTGAAGTGCTCTGTCTTGTTACTGAATGTTAGAGTGAAGCATTGTAATTTTATTCCAGTTATACTTTTAGTGCCATGATGTCACAGCATAAATTTGTACTTTTGCATGCAGCTCATGCTGGTGTGATGACAGCTCTTAAAATATTGAGCGATTGTAGGCCCGTCAGCATAAAATTATTCTAACACGGTGCCTTTATTAGTGCTTCAATAAATGCCTTTCTTCTTGTGTTCCAAGGTGGCATTTGCAAATGAGCTAATTTCTCAGCAGTACAATAATTGTGTTGCATTTATTTTGCAAGGTGGGGGTGGAGGAGGGAGAAGAAAAATGCTGTTACATAAAAGGGGTTCTTTTGCCATCAAAACCACATTCACCATCATTAGGCAAGTTTAAAAAAGAACACATTAACTAAATGACTGTACAATTATTTAAATGAACTTGATTCTTTTTAAAGCCATAGAGGAGTATAAACACTTTTCCAAGCCATATAACAAAAGATGTGACAGCCCTCTCGCAAGAAACACTTCCTGAAAGTCAAGCGCAAACTATGTTTGCTAACCGATGACAGACATTTTGGGGTGCAGAATGCATCTACTTCAACAAACTAAATCCAAACCTGATGTCAGCTAACCTAATTCACAGGGCAAAATGAATAAGAAGTAAAGATTAGGGAGGAAGCAGGTTTTAAACTGTACATGTTTTCTTTTACTGTCTTTGTCATCTAGAAAATAGACAAAATGATGCAAAGAAAATGATGCATAAATGGAACTGTGCAATCATAGTGCTAACTTAACAGGAAAGACTTGAATTCACTGTTTCCTTGATACACACATCCAACAATTTATCTGAGAACATTTTGTGTCATGGTGTGCTTCTCTCTTGTTATGTTACTTAGACTTACAACAACAACCGACTTTTCAAAGTGGTGCTTAGTATGCATCCTCCAGTGTTCACAAATGTGAAATCTGCTCAGTCACTGAAAGCATTTAATTTTAAGGGTATTGCTTCAAGAATATATTTTTAAATCAATTATTCCATGAGCTAAGCTACAGCTGTTATCAATGCCACAAGTCCCTCATCCTTTCCTTCCTCTATTCCCTACTATAAATAAAGATGCTATTAAACTTAGAATTTATTCAATGTCAACAACATCTTCTACCAAATAAAAAGTAAAATGTTATGAAAATCATTTGCTGGAAATAGACTCTTATCCACCCTCTGAAATTTAAATATTTAATAAAATCTGTTCAGCTGTCCTCTGGATCTGAATTTAAAGGATCTTAGTGTTTTTAAGACAAAACTACCCAGTAGTATCTGCAGTAAAGGCACAAAAAGTGCAGCAGAAAAAAGTCATCATAAGGAAGGGACTTAATTAAATCACACTGAAGTAAGTGTAAGTTCAACAACTGAGATCTGTTTTTCTCTCAATTATGCTTAAGATGTGTGTCCTAAAACATCAGATGTTGAATAAGGTTGGATTTAACCAGAGCATGCAACAGTACTTTTTGCTTAGTGAGAGTCAGTTGTGTTTAGACAGAATCAAGCACAGGCATAAAAAGCAGAAAAATAGAAGGAAAACCAACACAGTACGACATTTATTGCATAACCCTGAAACTGCAGGGGGTATTTTGTGAAAGAGCACAGAAGTCAGCTACCACATTTTAAGTGCATTTTTTAGCTTTCTACCATATCTAGCTACAGCTAGGTAAGAGAATGATTTGCAACCTGTAAATGTCTGAATACTGTAAATATAAAGGCAAACTGATCAGGCAATTACATTACTGTTTAATTAAATTGCAAAGTTTTTGTTACTAACCCTGCAATAAGAGAGGATGCTAATGGCATTTTTACAAAAAATTTAGCTCTCAAGTGAGTGTATGTGTTTCATAAATCGATTAAATATTTGCCATATAGATTACATGAATATATATGTATATCTGTATCTATATACATATATATATATACACACACACACATACAGAGTAATTACTGTTGCTGGCAACAGTAATCTAAATGCCTCTGTAGGATGCAACAGGTCATGAATCAGTTTCACAAAACTGTTGATTTGTGACTGATGACGCCCGAGGAGACTTTTACAGTCTTATCTACCAGTAGCAGAAATATCAATAAAGAGTGACCTTTTCTGTTAAATATAACGAATAAAAAAACATAGGTAACTGTCAGTCAGTCCAAATAAATCTATCAGAGTTGCTATAGTTAGAATTGATAAAATTCTTTAGGTAAAAAGGTAAATGTTACTGATAAAAATGTAAGAAAACAATATTTTAGAGCTGGACTTATCTACTGGTATTTCAGTATTGACATGGATAGATTATCTAAATACCAAGTTAATTGTGTTTTCGTTACCCAGTGAAAAAAAATGGAGTAGGTAGTTTTTCCTTCCATAGCCAGGGAGAAAGGGGGAATTGGGACACAGGGAGGAATTAAGCAAAGACAGCATCTCTCAGGGCCACTAGGATTATAATAGAAAAACTTCTAATCTTATTAATACACTTTATGCTGCAAAATACTAAAAACAGGCAAGAGATCATTAAGGTCATCAAAGAAAGATAGGGAAAAACTTCAGTCAGTGGCAAATAGGGAACAAAAGGAAGAAAACAAATGCAGGAAGAAAACAATTACATTATTGATGAGGTGGAAGTATAAAAGATTAACAAAGTCATATGTTCTGGAAATGCAGTAATCAAAACTTAAGCATAGTGCATAATCATCCTGTATATAAAATTCATGAATGACTGTATTTTTTATAAAAGAAAATTAATTAAAATTATCAATTTTCGTGAAGCTCAAATGAAAAAGTGAAAAAATATTCTTCAGATGACACTTGATACTTTAATCAACTCATAAAGAAACATCTCATGTAGGTTTCCTTTTTTAAATTTCATATTCACAATTAATTTCTTCTCAAATTCTATTTGAAAAACTGTGAAATGTTTTATTCCATAAATGCCAAAGTGAGATTTTCTGACCTTTTCAAAAGAAAGTCAAGGCAATTAAATCTATTTATGTTGATTAATATACTTTTGTGAACATATTTTCTGTGCAGTTGCATCTGTGGTTTTTGGTAAATAAGTTGCCCTGCTGAAAATGTTAGTAAGCTTTGGTACATAGAAAAATAAAGCTGCAGGCAGAACACATGCAGGACTGAGAGCTGGGGCTGCTCAGCCTGGGGAAGAGAAGATTCACGGGGAATTATCAATATGCATAAATATCTGAACGGAGCATGTAAAGAGGACAGAGCCAGACTCTTTCCTGTGAAAGAGTACAGCGGCAGGACAAGAGGCAACGTGCACAGGAGGTCCTTTCCCAACATCAGGAAACATTTTTCTCTGTGAAGGTGACTGCAGATTGCACTGAGAGGTTGTGAAGTGTCTATCTCACACAGATATTATCCTGGGCAAACTGCTTAAGGTTGCCCTGCTTGAGCAGGGAGGCTGAACTGGTTGAACACCCCGAGGTCCCTTACAACCTACCTCAGCCATCCTGTGGTTCTGTGATTCCATGGAGGTGGGGATAGGGAGTCCACTCCAAATCAACCATTGATGGTCTTTACCAGGAAAGACTTCTGTTCCACTGACTTTTAAAAAGAATACACATAGTTACGACTTTCAAATTTTAAGATCAAAGTATGAGGGTTCCTGCAATTATAGATTCTCTTCAAGCCCCAGGGTTGAAGGTTTTCTTAAGAAATTAGAGGGAACTAAATAATCCACCCATTTCTCACAGAAATCTCATGCTTCGAGAATTTCTCTTGCTTTGAAAGACTGAAGGTTCTTACCATTAAAAGAAGAGATGCTCCAATGTGGGAGCAGTAAGATGACCAGCAAAGACCCTAGTGATGTAATGGCAACCCTCTGAGGCTGGGTATGCAATTTGCAGGCCTCCAGGAAGTAGAGGAGAGCTATAGCTATTCCTAAAAACACCAGTGGAATAGCAGCGGAGTCCTTTGGGAAAATATTGCACATGGGGGAAGGTAGAAGGCCAAGCTGTTGATTCTCAGAAACGGGGGATTCCTTGCTGGTGTTTGCAGCTGACTTGCTGCATACAAGGAACAGAGTGACTTAGCAATGCCACTTAGTAAAAGGAAATAAAACCTTCAGCTCCACAGCTGACAGGTGAAAAACAGCTGGAGGACTGGTCATAGGACACACAGCCCCAGCTTCCTTGCTGTTCGTGCAAGGGTCACAAGGATGTCCGCTTTGAAGACAGTGTGATAACCTCAAGATACATTTTACTCTAGTGAGTATTGTGGGCCTACTTTTTTTTAGCTAACTATAAATTAAAATACCTCAGTAATACAAATGGTAGGAGGACAGCAGGAAACTGATTCTCAATCACATTCTTAGTTTCATCTTCCCACCTAAACCTCTTGCGAATTCCCAAACTGGTACTTGTATTTAAACCTTAAGTCCTTTTTCATTTAAATGTCAATTCTTCCCTGCTAGTGCAGTTATGGAGGATTGTCTTCATAGAACAGTTGTGTATTTCTAACTTTTTCTTTCGTCCAACAGGCAGCACATACACATTTTACAGGTAGAATACAAGGGTGTCTGCCTCTTTCCTTCATGATACAAAACCACCTACCTTTGACTGAGCACATAAACAGAGCCACCTGAATGCTGGCATCTCCTAGTATTTTCCCAGATTTTTCTCTCTACTCTTCTCCCTAGAAGAACAAACCCATTCTCCCTAAACTCACAGGGAAAGAAATACTCATAGGAGCCACTATGAGATCAGATCAAGCCTTCTTCTAACCTAGTAACATGTCTCTGACAGCAACCAGTACTGGAAGTTCAAGGAAAGTGTAAGAATGGAGCAGATATATTTCATCACAGTAATCCCTCAGTGCACAATGACTGACAATTTCAAGACATCATGAACCAGTTGTGTTGTCTTACTCTTTAATAACTCATATTGTAAATTTTCACATACTGGTACTGCAAAGTTACTCATGGATCTACTCAATTTACCACACTGGCCAGATTCATAAGGTACAGACCTCAAGAAAAAACACCAGCCTTCCAAAAATAAAACCAAAACACAAACAGAAAATAAACCGTCAAAACTAACAATAAAAAAATCAAAACAAACAAAAACCCCCAAATACAAAAACAAAACAAAAAAACAAACAAAAAAACCCAAAACCAAAAACAAACAAAAAACCCCAAAACAAAACAAAAAAATAAACAGGAGTAAGGAGTCACTGACAAAAATATAATTAAGATCTGTAGCTTACATTGTTTTGGTAGCTGACTGCTCATTCTAACCATGAAGGATAGACACACCCTTTTGGCAGACCTGTTAAACAAACCAAAAATTGTGGCATTTGAAATACAATATGGTATCTATTCAAGGCTTGATTTTCAAAATGTAAAATGCCCATTAATGCCATCCTAAGTAGTATGACCTACAGGTGTCAGTAATTTATAGAATAAAATGGTGCCTACCCCCACAGTCTTTCAAACTAGATGTTAAAAAACAAGCAGACAATATGCTGACAGCAGTGTGCAGAGGCACATCTGACGAAGTGAGGATTATCAGCAGGGAGAGGAACGCGGCTATTAATTCACTAATGAAAGCTTTTGATGTGCTATCTTAGAATCCTTCCAGTCCTGTGTCTAGAGCAATTTTCCTTTTCCTAGCTACCAAGTGCCCTCTGTCTTCTTTTTCAGATTCCTCCTAACATGCAACTCTTTGTGCAGTTCTTCCTCCCTAATTTAAATCATGAATAATAATCCTTACACACTGCCTTTCCTGAACTGTTGTCCTGTGTTTTGCTGTGAATTTCTCCTATCTCATTTAGACCATAAGCTTTTCAGACAGGGCATGCATCTTGTAAATTTATGGTGTTGCAAGTGTGTTTAATGCTAATAATGTGCAGTGACAGGGCAGGGCAGATTCATAAGCAATGCCCTGAAAAAGAGGCAGCTATTGAATTCATAATCTGGCACTTCATATTCACAAGAGAGAAAAAAGCTGTCATCTCAGAATAGGGGATCTGCTATAAAAGGAATGGTTTTTCGCACTAATGGTTATCAAGAATTCATACATTCCACTTCATTATCAATTCCATATATTAGTGACTATTTCCTAATGTTACTTGTACCATAAAGCTGTTGCTTAAGTCCATTTGATCACTCATATTTGTTAAAAGAAATGTTTCACAAATAAAAAGCAAATTAGACCCAAGGCATATGAGCAAAACACCCACATATTCCTGCCCATCAAACTTCATAACGCTGCGAACAAAACAACTTCATATGTAAAATAAGTTAGAAAGTTCCTCCGTGATACTTAAGAAACAACATCTGAGTCATACAAGGAGGGAGAAAGGAAGTACAGTGCTGGGTGATTTAAACAAGGGAAATGCTTGGGAGCTACAGTTTCTGCTCGGGACCCGTAGTTTCAGAAGTAATATGAAAGACCTCACCAAACAGAAGGAGGACTTGTAGGAAAAGTAATTTCTTTAGTAAATTGTTAGGGGCTAAAATACTATTTTTGAAAAGCTCATTTAATTACAGCTCTGATCTTAGAGTAAGCTGAGCGCTCCTGGCAAAGAACTCACATTCTTGGTCATTTTTCATCAGCATCAACATTTTGGCAGCACCAGGTGACTGCCTGTTCTAAGCACAGTCTTAGAATTTACTTCAGAGTACTAGGATGCCTACTAGGAAATTTTAAAATATCCATGTATCAGTGGATACCTTTTCAGGTGCAGTCTTTGCTTCAGTAAATACAGGTGAGACAGCCAGTCATGCCTGTCAGCATTTTTTGCAAGCGTTTGCTCAGATGCTCCTTAAAAGTGGTAACTAAAGATAGCACTAAAATGAATGACTCCCAGAAAAAAAAAAAAAAAAAAAAAGGTGAAAAGAAGAGGCCTGCATTGATCCAGGATAGCTTAATCCAGAAAGAGAATTTTTGTTGAGACTTCACAGCAGGGAACATGAAATTTGGAATGAAAAATATCCTCAGTGACACTGTGTTTCTTGCTTCTTCAGGAGTGCCAGTAAGCCTGCTTGCTGGGAACCCAGAGGCAGTGCATACAGTGGTACCCACATCTGGCAGCTTGATTACCCACTTGTGAACCCACAGGAAACCTTTCTCCAGGATCCCCACTTGTACCACCCTCCCAAGCTGCTTCTTAAAGGAGGAGAACTTGTGGGAGGTCCTCACAGACCATACTTCCCTCAGCCCTTCTCCTTAATCACAGCACAACTGTGACTGAGTCTGGCAGTAGACAAAGCTGTGGTAATTGCATTGGACATCACATCCATGACATTAAAATAATTTTTTTTAATTTCTTTTGATTCTTTTCCACTCTACTAATAGCCAGTCCTCTGGAGTAATCAAGCCAATTGAAATTTTTCTGCTATGGGATAATGCAAGCTTAGAAAAACGACTCTTTTTCTATTTTTTTTTTCCTTGGCAGAAAAGGTGGAGGGAGGGAGAGAGGGAGGGAAGGGGGAACTCCACTATAAATCGAACAAAGTTAAAGCGCTCCTGGCATTCATAGTCAAGCTTTTTCTTACCCCAGATCAAACTAATAATTACAATGCTTAAAGAAAGTAAGGACAGTAATTCCAAAATGTGACAAGTTGTTTGCCAGCACTAACCTATCCAGATTGTACTGTACCTCATAGGTACCATTTTTATTCCTATTGCATACCATGTGTTTTATAAGAAAAACAACTATAAAATACAAATACCAGCAACAGAGGGAAAAGGTATAAAAATAAGTAAGATAGAGTAAGAAAATAAGACACAAAATAGGGATTAAAACTTATTGCAGAAGTTGTAGAAATAATTTTCTTATTTCTCACAACAGTTTCACAAGGCCAAAAATATCCATCAGGCTTTCTGTTGTGATTCCATTCATCAAATATCCACAGTTAAACACATAAGGTACCTGCTGTCTGTGTCTGTGTTTGGTACAAGGCGACTTCTTTCTTGGCTCTTGCTTGAGTGTCATGTTAATAAATACAATAAATAGTTGAGGTAGGTGAGTAGTTTGTCACCATTAATGATACATTCTTCAGTCAATATATAAAGTAAATAACTTAGTCTCAGTGGTATAACAGGACATGAGTAGAGTTTAGTTTCAAATGCCTCTTCAGGAGGTATATGTACTACCAAAAGCAGGCTCCACAATTAAACTTTAAAGAAAATAGTTGTGCAGTCTCAGCTTTATGGATCAAATGCAGCATCCTACTTTGGGCTTCCAAAAGTGTCTTTCTATATCCCATGGAAATATTTTCATAAGTAGCCTTGATTGTAGATGCTGACAACGTCAAAAAAAAAAAAGAAAAAAGAAAATAAAAACCTGGATTTTTTTTCCCTGAAAGAGGGAGTCCTTAAAAATACTTATCACGAAAGCAGAGAATTTAAATTTACAACAAAGCTCATTAAATGGCAAAGAATTACTTTTTAAAATATGGTCCCTAATCAAAATTAACAAATATTTTTATGCTGAAGAATACACCCACATAAACCAAGAAGATTAAAAACATTTTTACAAGATTTTTTGAAGTAATATTTTTTCACCAACTAAGTTAATATGCTCGTATATGCACTTCTGAAGGAAATAAGGATGGAAATATTCTCCAAAAGAAGGAATAACTCTGCCATCACCATTTTTTTACTCCTTCCTGAAGTTAAATGATGCTATACCCTAATATTCCACCTGCTACAGCCTACTATCTCAACGCCAATTAAGATGGAAACTAAATTTTCCAAAGACAATACCTAACTGAGAATGCTCAAAGGAAAAGTTGTTCATCTGCAGAAGTCCAAAAACGCTAGGGTTGTGCCCCACAGGACACAATCTCTCGCTGATCCAACTCTTCCACAACCAAAGCAGTGCCAAGGACTAGCTTTGCCTTGGTGATGTGCTAGCAACAGCTCTTGTCTTCCGGTTCAGCATAGCCAGCCTGTACTCTTGAGAATAACAAGAGTTAATTGAAAATCCAACATAGCTGAAGAATGAAATAAAAAGGAGCAAGTCTCTTCGAGAAAAGTCATAAAAGATACTTACTTCAGAATGAACAATCAATCTTTCCTTGGCTGGGAAGGAGTTTAGCGTGGGCCAATAAAATGCTTTGTGAGCACTAAAGTTACAGCAGGCAGTGGTTAGGGCCTTGGACAAAGCCCAGCTTGTTAGATATGTCTCTTTAAAAGGGGAGAAAGCCTAAGGACATGTTTTAGAGCATGTTTAGCTACAGTACTAGGATAAGACTGAAGCATCAGCCAAGAGAGGCTTGTGGTCTGAAATATAAATCAAGTAGAAAATTCTTGATATCCTAACTCCCCTCTTTGGAAGAATAAATGGCAATAAAATGACTGAGGTTTAGTGTATGTGACAACAATTATAGGTATTTTTATTGCTGAAAATTCCATAGAAAACTTTTATGACCCTATTCACACTGAGGGGTTTTTTTTTTTTTAAGGCAGTGAGTAAGAAATTAACCACGCATTTCATTAATGTCAGTGGCAGCTAAGAAGCTGCTAGGAATTTCAGCTAGTTCTCAATACTAGTCCTTCTGTAAGAACTCCCTTCCATCTGCAGAAGGCCAGAGAACAAA
Organism: Parotia lawesii; assembly: GCA_003713295.1. Lineage (NCBI taxonomy): Eukaryota > Metazoa > Chordata > Aves > Passeriformes > Paradisaeidae > Parotia > Parotia lawesii. The sequence goes on from RAHM01000105.1 coordinate 370,013, forward strand.
CTAGTTCCTTCTAAACTATAATGGAGCAGGAAATGCTGATTTATTTTTTTCCTTTTTTTTCATGGAAGGGATTTCTCACAGAAAGTGAAAAAGAAAGTGAAGGCTTCTTTGTAGTGCCCTGTCCCTCTCAGTTAAGACTTGCATGTTACATAGCCTCTATTTCAGAAAGATTTCTAAAAATCCAATCCAGCCCAGTGCAGATTTCAGCAACAGAAAATCTTCTTAGTAACACAAACTCAAAACAGAGAGTAGAGACAAAGCCCTCTGCCACAGCTTACAAACAAGGCACATTCCGTGCCACTCCTTCCTCCTGTCCCAACCACCTCTTAGTGCCATTGCAGCTTCCTGAGGTACTTTCCATAGAGAACAGCTTCTCCAAGCTCTCCTTTTTTTGAGAAATAGCCTTTCACTGTGACACTGTTCCCCTCCATCCTCAATGCTTCCCTCACAGAAGTGTACCCCGATGCTTTGTTTTAAACATAATGATAGTATAATGTATGGGCAATGCAGATACAGAAATGTGATGGACCTGCTGCACTATTACCACCATGGTCAAGTAGGAACTCACAACAGATCAATAAACAGGCCTTTCAAAGAAACCAAGGAAATAATAAATAACAACAAAAAAATTGTCCTCCTTGCAAAAAAAAAATGGACGGCAAATACACTTGAATTATATAGCTCTGCCATTTAGAAATGCTTATGAAATGTAAGAGGACTACATCATATTCTTTCACACAGGTACAGAGATATACAGAGGCATTGCTGCCATTGGAAAATAAATGTGTGTGCTGTCAGGCTGTCCTTTTGCTGAAAACCACCTCTGGCTGCTGTGCATTTAGTGACAATGTTGTGCCTGGTTTTTTTGAACAGTTTAATTCTAACAAGGTTTTCCTTTTGAGTGAGGCAATCAGTTAAGAAAACAATGTGCAAAAATAAAATGTGTCTTTGAGGACTTTTCAGTTGTCTTCTGATAGAGAAAAAAATACCTGTAATGCTGTAAAATATAGTGCTTATAGTTAACAATTGACCTAGTCAGTCTTTTCTAAACAAAATAAGAATACATGCTTATAAATGCATCTTACACAATGTGAGGAAGCAGCTGAAATATTTTCTTCTTCTCTGAAAAAGTCTTTTTTTAGCACTATGTGATAAACTGTACTGACCTTTTTTGCTTCAGAGTTATTTTCATGGACGATGAAACGAAAACACTCCTTATAATGTACGAAGCAGAGCTCATCATTTCAGTAATTCCTCTTCTAACTAATTGCACTAAATGAACTAGAACATGTGCATTTAGGACATTACAACCTAGTCTAGCATGAGGTATAGTGAAACTTTAACTGTCTTTCAGGTTCAGGGGTGTTCTTTACTTGTTGCAAGTACCATTAAAAAAACTTAACATTTTCTCATAAACATGATGAAGGGTAAGTATATAATAGGTAAATCTGAGGTAAAGTGGGATGAGAGAGTGCCACTGCACTCAACAAAATAAGGATGTGCTCATACAAATATAAGCAAACAAGTAAGACCATTTTCAAGAATTTACTATGCCTTAGCAGAGATATCGTAAATTGTTTGAGATTCTATTATAAAAAATAGTGATGATTTAAGGTAGATGATTTTACCTTGCTGTGGGAAATAAGAATACCTTTGTTAAATTTGTTAAATTTTTTAAATTCTGTTCACCTAAAAGCACTCTGGGAAGGCCTCAGCTGCGGGTCGGAGAGCCAGTTGACGGTTGAGTGGCCTTGTGCGTGAGGCAGTGATTGGTTGGGGAGACGCGTGGGCGCCATATGAACAGAGAGCGATCGCATAAAGGGACACGTGAACAACGACACCGCAGTGGCAGGCAGCCAATGAGTGCTTGTTTCAGTGAGGTTTTGGTTAAGTTCTGTTAGGGCTCGGTTGAGTTCTGTTGAGTTGGGTGGAGTTTAGAGTGTAAAAAAGACTTGTTTCCTTACAACAAACGATATTCTTCAGAGGTACCAGGAGGTCCGTGTGTCTTTGTTCCCCATTGCTACACTTTGCAGCCTCAGTAGATAAGAGGCACACTTACTCATTTAATAGGTATCAGTGTAAAGGAACAAATCTCCTAAGGTAGACAGATGAAGAAGTCATAAGACATGAACTTTGTTGTTTGCAATTGTATGACTGTTTATGCCCTCATAGGATGATAAGAACCTCTACCATCATGAGTAGGGTCAACAATGTTGTTTGTGTTATTTTTCCTTCCTACTACTTTTAGTACTTAATTTCTCTTCTGTGTAGCCCTAACTGCATCTATTTTAACCTAAGATATGCATGCATGAGCTCATTTTTTGGAATCAGATTGCACAGCTGTAAATATTTGGGAATCAGCATGACTTACAAAGCTCATATTAGCAGTTATTTGAAAGCAATGTTGAATAAGTTGTAAATTTTTCCCTGTAGCCCCGACTACAACATTCCCGTGTGTCCCACAGGAAGTGGTATTATATTTCTCATCTCACTAGTTTCATGTCATGCAGATTCTTCAAACACCCAAAGGCTGGTTTACTAACTTGGTGATGAAGATAAACAGTATAACAAAGGCTGTAATACTGCATCGGTTAAAGAGATGTCATTCGGTAAACTTTTGCCTGAAGGCAAGTATGTCATTCACAAGTTCTGCACTGTCAATGAACTTGCCCCAGTGATGCTCTGCTGCACAGCACAGTAAAGCTTGAGACACAGATTCTGGTTAGAGTCTTCAGTCCATCCCTAGTAAAAATCCTATTAGTTGTCAGTATGGCAAGACGGTGATTGGTACGAGAGGACTTCGTGCTGCCTTGCTGCCACTGAAAGACTCTTCTTTCCTGTGCAGTCTTCTCACAAACAGTAAAAAAAAAAAAAAATTAAAAAAAAATCATCTTTGTACCTAGAAATAAGCATGTTTCCAGCATGGCTGAGTGGATTGCACCTGGGATTATATCCGAACTGAAATAGTCAGAATCAAGCTTTGACAAAGAGAAGCCTCTATTCTGTCATTTGCCACCAGCCTCTTTTTAATTCTCTGTGACTGGAGAGGTTGGTATTGAAATACATCTTCTACTATTATCAGCTCACTGCTGGAGTTTTTCATTAAACTATCTTAATTGCTTAAAACTTGAATTTCAATTCCTCGCAAATACTGCCTAAAATCAATTCAATGTCAGACAACATCTGCAACATTCACTGTAACTGGTTTCCAGAAAAATAGTTAATTCTGAAAAATGTTAACAGCTTCAGACTTCAATTGAAAGATTTAATAATCAAAATTTTAATTTACTCCCCCTTCCTCCTTTCAACAAGTTTTAAGATAGGTTAGCCTGTCAAGAGCAGCATTGCTACTGATCCAGCTGAGGCAGAGAAGGTTGTATATCCTCATTATTACCATAATTGGCATCTGGAATCTGTTCAAAAATTCTGATTTACTTTGTAGCAGAGGATTATGGCTGAATTTGGAGTACTTTATGGTCTAGAGAGGCTTGTGAAATTCAAATATAAAAACTGTCAGTTAAACATTTCATGAAAAGCCCTACCTTATACTAATCCAAAGTAACATGAACAAATGCTTGAGGAGATGAAAATCCACAATATGTTTTGGTAGCTAACCACTTACAGAAACATTAACATTCTTGGGCAGGTTTGCTCTCTGAGCTTCTGAAGTAACTTTGGAGCCAGCAGGATTCAGTTTCTAGCAGATTTCCAACACCCTGAAAAAAAATATTCAGTCAGAAGCCTCTAGTATTTATGAATTATTAATGCTGGCTTTCTCTACATTTTTCCTTAGTTTTGCTTTTGTGTGCCTGTTCAGCTAAGTAATTCAATAGACTGATAGAGACATGAATAGATATGCTAATTAACACCAAGGCTAACCTTTAAAGTTCCTTAAAGCTGTCAGCTTTCAATGAAATATTTTCATTTTTCTTTTTCTGAACTGGAATACAAACATTATTTGTACACTTGGTGCCAGCAGGGGTGCCCCCAGGAATCAGCTTTTAAGATTTTATTCATTGTGGAAAACAGCTTAAGAAAGGTGCCAATTTTACAATCCTCATTTATAGTCCCTGTCATGGGAACGTGTTCATGTTGTGCCAGTAGATTCCCTCACTTCTCATTACAATCATCATCTAAACACAGTATGGAGATTTTAATACCTTACATACTGTCCTCATGAAATAGAAAAAATCTGAAGTGGGGGAAAAAGAGAGAGCAAAAGGGAGGATTGGGGAGATGCTACACTAAGATATGTATTGAATGTAGAAGGAATATGTTTTATATTTAAACAACAGTTCAAAAACATTTTTGATAAACTGAATAAAAGGCAAATTCATTTTACAATCATCATTTTACTCTTCTGATAAGTTGTTCCTTCCAGAGATTTTAATGCATGAGAAAAAGAAAAGCATCTTTACAATCCAGCAGTTACTGTGTTAGATCCTTTCTGGTCATTGCTAATCTATAAATATAGATAGCCACGAAATCAAAGCATTTGATAGTAGAAACTAAAGAAATCTCAGTATTATTGCTATATGTCTGAGTCAGACACCAAAAAAAAAACCAAGTAGAAGCAACGGGAGCAGAATTCCAATGACTAAGTTCCAGCTTCTCTTAAAAGATAACTGAACTCTATTCCTCTCTTCTATTTTCCCCCTTCCTCCTTTTTTTACTACAATTCAGAAATCACCAAACTTTGCCCAAGTTCAACACTGTGGTTTCTGCATTCCTGTTCAAATGAGTAGGTACTCTGAGGCTAAATTCACAATCTGTTTTGAGATTTCAGTCACTCAGTCCAGTGAGGACCTCAGGCACAGCTGTTCCTGTTTTGAAAATACCTATACTTTAGGTATATTCCAAATTACAATTACAAAACTTGGACAAAAGCCTGAACTTTTATCATAAATACACTTCTGTTCATGCTCACAAATACACTGCCTAAAGCAGCTACAACTTGGACCTCTTTTACTTGATTTGGGCATAAAAAATTGATCTTTGAAATACAGAGAGTTTGTACACAATGATTTTGGCAAAAATCGTGGGATTTTTTCTTTTTTTTAATATATATTAATATTATATATTATATATATATTAATATTATCCCAGCAGGGTAACTATACCCTGATTTACTACTGATTTACTACTTCAAATGAAGCAGGTAGATTTTCAAAGTATAACTTACCTTATTTTGATCATAGTTAGGCACAGTAATTAGGTTTCCTACGGCCAGGTGCTGTAAAGGCCTTAGATAGCAACACATTTGTCAAGGTCTAAGGTAAAGGCCCGAAGAAGAAAGTAAATAGACTGGCTGGCAAAGTGTGAGGTAACAGTAAGCATTCCCTGACCCATTACAAACTATGTGGAGTTTTCCTACTGCAGATATTTTTATGTTGGCTTCTGAGAAAATTATGCAAAATTGAATCCAGTCCTGGCTGTCTTATAATTTGATAAGCAATCAGCAGATTTTACAGAAATTAAAAACCTGTTTTTACACACTGTTTGTGACACAGTGATCTCATTCAATCCAGGAACTGTGCTGTAACATGAAAATGCAGAATATATGCACTATATTACGTAAAGAAAAGAATCTCAGGAATAAAATGCTTGTCATAACAAGTGTTTTAAAAATATCCTTCAAGTTTTTATTTCTTCTGTACATAGGAAGATTCAATGAGACAGACCCCAAAGAAATTAAGGTTCTTCTCATGCTCAGATAATAAACTGATGTTACCTTCACTGCTATTCATAGCACACTTACTACTGCAGCAAAACAAAAGTTTGTAAATGAATGTTATGCAATATTCATTTAGCTTCTTTCCCACCATTACTTGTATCGTAAAGGCTCCTCTCTCCATCTGCACAATTTGCCCTGTATCTGCTGCTCAGGTCAAGTTTGCTGAGTAATTTTCTCTTGATCCTTCCTTCAAAATAATGAGGAAATATTCTTTCTTAGTCAAATATGATGTTTTGCTATATGTTTGTCAGCTAATTCCAGTGACTTGTTTGTAAACAATTTCCTGACCTTCAGTTTGCTCAGCTTTATTGTGGTTAGTTGAAAAACCTGGAAAAGATACATGTCCTTCCATAAGTGATGTCCAGTGAACAGCTTGTCTGAATGTATGATCAGTTAGCTCAGCAGACAAATTTTCCTTTCTTTGTCCCACATATTTCCTCTACATCAGTATGACCAGCTCAGACCAAAACAGTAAACCCCAATCTATTTTGACTGCCATTGACACGGACACTTTTTAGGAGCTAAGTCTGAGTTGCAATATCCAGTTTTTCTATAGATACTCAGGGGCTGTGTAAGCCTTTCTTAATATTTTTTTTAATGAATATAACTTTCTGGCTTGATTAATATTTTAAAATATTGTAAAATATTGGATTAGGTAACTCATTAATAATTTTTTCTAGGTAATTACCTCTTGTTGCCTTCTTTTATATATAGAACAGGAAATAAAAAGGAAAAAAAAAGGCAACAAAACAGACAGTAGTTTTCAAGAATGCAAACCTAAATGTTGCCATTTTTATAATAATCTTCTGAGCATCTCAGGGTTGTGGCCCATTTTGTCTCTCAACTTTATTTATTATTAATGTTACCAATAAAAGACATTTTGCATTATGCTTTTTCGTCTAAAGGGTCACACTGGGCTGAAAATGAAATACTACTCTTTGAAAGATAAGAGAATCTTCAACAAATCCCACATAGTGCAAAAGATTCAGCAAGGTCATTAAAACACCTTCATTCCCCTGGTTATAGAGAAGGAGAAGAATAAGGATAGAACTGGAGTGACTGACCAAGAGTTTATCACAGTGCAACTCACATTATTGCACAGGTGGAATGTAAGAACATTTGAAAATAAAAGCCACACTTTTTTTATTCTAATCCATTCACAATATTAGAAGAGATTGACAAAACTCATAAGAGAGAAAGTCTGTATAAAGACAGAAAAATTGTTTAACAAGACCACACACTAGTCAATTGAAGAGCCAGGAACATATTGAACAACCTTGAAAAACACTCCCGCATTGTTACCATTTTGAATCACTACATCAAACAGTCAGACATGAAATACATTTAAAACTCCCACACTGCTCTTCCCAATGAAAAGTGTAAAAGATTATGCATCTCCTTTACAAAATATAAATGTAAACTCTTAATGTAAAATTATAAAGTTCCAAAGCTAGAAAGCACAACCTGCTATTTTTCTAAGTGGAGTAAGATCAAAAGTACATCATGTCCTCATTTATTATTTCAGTTTAGTTAACTACTGTGGCTTTTATGGTTATGATTTTTATGGCAATGATCACATATGCCCAAACTTTATTTTAGAGAAGGGGTCCCATACCTAAAGTCAGTCAGACTTGAAGTCATTGCTAATTCTCTAATGGGACTTTAACTCTTGGTTCTCCAGAAGCCATGCAAAGCTAATGAAGTAGGAAGTGGGTAACAGTGGGATGAATAAGATTCATAAATTTGTAAAAGTCAACACTGTTGTGGAATGTTGCAAAATCACACATATATGTATATAAGCTTCAAGTATTCTCTCTCCCATTCTGCTGCATTTCTGCAAGCCTCTAGACCTTGGTAGTTACCAAAGATATAATTCTAAAGGACGGCAGCCCCTTGTTCTTCTCTAGCTCAACAGAGAATTTCCTCTGTTATATAGAATTTACACAAGACATTATCTCAAGAAAGAATGAGCTGATAACAGGCTTGTCAAGACTGAATAATCCCATCCCACTTTCCTTTTCTCAGCCCTTCCACATCTGCTCGCGCCCGTGAGGCTACATCACATGTTTTGGATTTTGGTTGCTCACCTTCTAGGAAAGCACTGAGCTTTGAGAGTTGTTTTTCCTGCTACAAATATTATTGAAAGAAAATTAAAGAGTTCACCTCCTTAATTTGTGAACAGGAATTTGTGTTCAAGCAGAATATTTTGAAATAGAAATTGCTGATTTACTATGCATAGTTATGATCAACAATTTTCAGGCCCCACAGTAATCTTCTCCTACGAGTTCCAGATGGGCACACAGTATTGGAATACTACAGCTCTAATACAGAATTCACCAGGTTTGTAAATCATCATAAAACCCTACACATACTTAGTTCTATGAAAATATACTACACTGGGGGGAGGCAATGTATAAATAAATACATTACACTTAAACTCCATCACAGCTGTGCGACTTCATATAGCAGATCACAAGAATAAGCAGAAATATTTGATTGCTTGAATGCTGCTGGCATTTGAGATATTCAAGAAATTGCCTATTCACTTAACTCTCTTGTTAACTCTGACCTTCCAGACGTTCATTTCAAATCACACTGTGTTATTCTGATCATGCTATCAACATCGACATTTCTATTAAAAAGAAAACTCATTAGTTTGACAAAATCTCAGCATTAAGATATTCAATCCCACATGCTTTGTACCCCTCTAGTGTGTTAAATGATATGATTTGTTATCACTCACAATGTATGTAAGAGTTATACTTTTGCAATTGATATGGACATGGTTGCAACCGTCAGGAGAGATGAGATTAAAGGATGAAAGTGCTCAGTATCAGTAGCTGAACAAAAGTCACATTAGAAAAAACTGTACTTTCTTTTTTTTCCTTTTCCCAAAACGTACCAACTCATCATCCTTTCCTTAATAAAACTTCTGTGCCTGTAGTGGATAATCATGGAACAGTCTGGAGCAAGTGTAGGAAGAGAGGAATAGACTACCAATTTAAAAAATGTATGGATTATTTTTCTAAGGAGGGCTGTATTGGCAAGAAGAGAGATTTGGTACTTGTTTCCTAAATGAAAAACCTAAAGAATATTTCTGAACATGGACCAACAGGAAGCCAGATTTCCAGGAAGCCTTGGGAAAAAAAAAAAAAAAGGCCAAAGTGTAAGTTAGAGGAAGATATAATCAAATCAGCACAGTCTCATTGAATGAGAGTCAGTGCCAGCAGCTGAGCCCTCTATAATGAAAAGGACAACCTATGTCAGTGAAGATGGGAGGACTTCCCACCTGAAATAAGCTATGGAATTTGGGTTGAGGTCACTTGTGGTGTGTTGACTTTGGCTGGATGCCAGGAGCCCACCAAGCTGCTGTATTCCTCACCCTTCTAAGCCGGACAAGGGAGAGAAGATCAGATGGAAAACAACTCATAGGCTGAGATAAGGCAGTTTGCTAAAGCAAAATAGAAGTTTGCACATGCATAAGCAAAGAGAAAAAAAATTATTCTCTACTTTCTATCAGAAAGTGATGTTCAGTGTTCAGCCACTTCCTGGGAGGTAGGGCTCCAGGATGAGTACAGGTTGCTCCAGAAGGCAAAGACTGTAAATGACAAATGCCCCCCTTCATCCTCCTTCCCTTAGTTTTATATCTGAGTGACATCACGTGGTGTGGAGTGTCCCTTTGGTCAGTTTGGATCAGCTGGCCTAGCTGTGTCCCCTCCCAGAGCTTTTTCCATCCCCAGCCTGCTGATGGGGCAAAACGTTGAGAGACATGGCTGAAGCTGTGCCAGCGCTGCTCAGCAGTAGCCAAAACACAGCTGTGTTATCAACACCTTTCCAGACACCAGTGCAAAGCACTGTGAGGGCTGCTGCAGGAAAATGAACTCCAGCTCAGCCACAACCAACACCTCGCTTCACATTGACAATTCTGTATTTTGGTCTTCACGTATCTTCTGATGGTGTTTGTATTGGAAGGCAGGTAAATTTCAATCTGAATAATTATCTTCTGAAAAAGGTCTTTCTAAAATCTTGAAACTATAGTTTCAATTAAGTATGGTAGTAATTTTCCTGCCTTGTCTCCAAGAGTAGAGTATGATGGTGAACAGTTACTCTGTTCCATCTATGGAATGGTTGCATTTCACTTATCAGAAAAGTGAATTGCTTAGTGATCCTTATTTTTTTCGGAATAAATTTCTAGCAGTTAGGTTGGTCTTGTAAATCACTTTAAAATCCTCTCCACAAAACATACAGCTTTAATTTACACCAATACATAGATGTACTGGGTACATACAAGCAAGAACAAAAATATAATAGATGACTGTACATATACCTTTACATAGAAGGATATTACACACTGCATACCAATGTGTATTATTCAGCTTCAAATTCCTAGACATAAAGAGAAAAACCTCAACTTACTAGAGGAAAATCACATATAAACAACTTAATTAATTAAAGTTACATATCAAATGATCCTAGTGGATGTAAGTATAGAAATGTCTCAGTAGACTATTAAATTGTAACAAAATACTGCCTAACCCAAACAGCATAATGTATACATATTTCAGTTCCTATATTATCTTTATCACACTCCTTTTGCATAGGGCAACAAGAAACCTAAGATACAGAGGTTAATTTAGGTAACAACTACTACAATTCACAATTGCATTAGCACCTATTAAGAGTCATTGTTCGTGGAAATTTTAATGATACATTACAGAGTGAATAAAAGCAGAAGATGATTAGGAATAAAATTGTTTCCATGTATGCTGACAGGACTGCTGAGCATAATTATACATTTCTAGGGCGACCTGTTTAGAGTTTACTCCATAATTTCATGTAAATTTTGAATTACTTCATTTTTTCAGGTTAAATGCTAATATGTTATTTCATTGCTCAGTTGAGTTGCATGAGTACTAACAGACACAGATTGCAATTGATGGAACAGGCATCAGATAAAAGTCTAGAAGCATTTCAGAATGACAAACTTTCAATTCATTGTTTTCTACTGCCACATTCTTGGTCCTGAACAAGCTGCCAAAATTTTCAATCAGTTACTAGATATTAGCTGTATTATCTACACTGAGAGCAAAAATCCATTCCAAAGAAAATATTCTTTTGGGAGAAGTATTTTATTTTTCCCCTTCTTTTCCTCATTTATTCACTGCATGATGCAGGCTTAACTCAGCTTATACAGCTTCTTGTAATACACTTGCAGTAATCTGTACAACATAAAAAGACAAGCAGAAAAAAAGGAAAATCAAATACTCTGAAGACAAATATATGGGATCAGGGCTGTGGAAAAACCTGCCTGTTTAGATTTGCCCAGGTTTCAGTGAATTATACCAGTGAAATCCTGTGAAAGCCAGTTGATTCTTTATTAGGTTCACACTGGAAGACAAAGCAAACTTCAAGAAGCTTGCAGGTTATGTATATGAAAACAAAAAGGAAGGAAGGAAGGAAGGAAGGAAGGAAGGAAGGAAGGAAGGAAGGAAGGAAGGAAGGAAGGAAGGAAGGAAGGAAGGAAGGAAGGAAGGAAGGAAGGAAGGGAGGGAGGGAGGGAGGGAGGGAGGGAGGGAGGGAGGGAGGGAGGAAGGAGCCACACCCCACTTTGCACCTATTTTCTCCAACTCTTTTTTTACTCCTGACCTTTTCTTCAAACTCTTCCGTCCTCCATACTGAGATTACATATGCTCAAACTGAGAATGGAACACCACTATCCACAGCCTGACATGAAGTCCCACTACCACATCCTACTAGAAGGGATATGCAAGCATTTTTTAATGATAGGTTCTCATTTCTCCATATCTGCCTTGTTTTACTCACCTTGTGCAGTTGCTTTCAGGGATGCAGAGAGAAAGAAAAACCTGCAGTAGCAGACTTGAATTTCTCCATTATTATTTAATAATAAGATATTCCAGACCAAGAACAACAGTGTTGCTCAGATCCCTATAACCTGAATTTTTTGTTGGACATTATGAATTGACACACAAGCCTTTCAGGAACATAAATTTGATTGCCATGAACAAGCATAAGAGGTCTGAGTTATACCTTAACAAAAAGCTACTGTCAGGAAAATAAGACTTTAAAAACTGTGAAATACTAGACTACAAGAAGACACTGTGTGAAGCTTCCTGAGCAGATGCTGGGAGGAAAGATCAGTCAGCTGCTCTTTAGACCTTTTTGAAGAAAGGTTTGATCAAAGCCGCTGGACAAGGAGGTTGTTGGGAAGTGTCCTTGTGCTGAAACATTTATTTCTTGACTTTGCCTTACAAGCCGTATGCTTCTGATCTTTCCCAATTATGTGCTTATCTTTCTTTTCCTTCTTGCTACAAATGAATTGAAGAATCTTATCTGTCCCTGTAGCAAACAAGTAAGATCATGGGGTTTTAAGACTCTCTAGGTTGAATTATCGGTATTACTGGAAGAGATATGAAGAAGTGAAGCTAGTTTGATAAATTATAATAGTGAATGGGTAAGCAAATGTATAAGTGTAATTGTGATACCTACTAAAAAATAATCCATTTCCCCTTAGCAAATAAATATTGAAATAAATAAAATCAGCAGCTTAGTCATTAATGGTGGCAACTGCTGAGTAAACAGAAAAGTGGCTTTGCTTCCCTAAACCGTTTTTTGTATCTTGTGACATAGGGTGGATCACCTATGACCTAATGCTCAAAATTGAAATCTAACTTTCTCCAGCAATTAGTTTCAACAAACGTGCCACTCGCATGATTCTAGAATTTATCTTCATGACTGCACAACGTGGCTAAGAGAGGGTACCTGAAAATGGAAAAAGAAAAATAAGTAAGAGGAAAATTTTCTGTTCTTGCTCCAGTTTTTGTTCATGTTTAATATAATAAGATATGATCCTAAATAAAGAAAAATATTTTTTGTATACAAAGCCTCTTTCAAGGGAATTAATTTCAATTCAATCATATTCAGTTTTGAATAATTTCCTATTAGAATAATTTCCTATTAGAAAAGTTGTGTTTACTGATAACACAACAGCCCCATAACAGGAATTTCTACTTAAACGTCCTACTTTTACTTCTTACTGGTATTCACATGTAGCTATCCGCTTTCTTTAATTCCATCTCTGCTGCACTTCACAGACTACTTTATTCTAAGCAGTAAAGAATATTTTACATTTAGTCACAAACATGACAGCTTTATTAGTATGGCAGTTATCATGGACCTTATAGAAGATCAGTTATTGGTGAAACTGTTTGTGGAACTGATCAAACAAAAAGGCCTCTTTGCAAACCAGTAGGCAGATGATTGATTGGTTTGAGTGAGAACATATGCCAGAAGAAGATATTGTTCCTAGGACCTTAAAATCCACAAATAACATTTTGAATTATTTCACTAATACTCAGTCACAGCAAGGAAAAAAAAGCCAAATACTGTTTTTATACCCTAAATTCAACATCACAAGCCTGTCAAGCTTTTATTTGGGATTGGTGTAATGAATGTTGAGAGAAATTGATGTCGATGGTTAATTTCTCTATAATATGCTTATCCCCTTTTTTCCCCTTCCTCCTCATTCCTGAATCTTTACCATAATACAAATTAAAACAAAGTTCATAGTTACATTTTAAATTCACAAATAATTTCTCTGTATTTGCCACTTTGATCATGCCCTCTTTGCACCTTGTGTGGCTTTCAGGCAGAGAATCACCCAGCAATCACCAAATAGCATGCAGGTCCAGAAGATTTTCTAGTCCATCCTCCTTTCTGGTCATATAATCAACTATGCTGATAGTGATATCCAGATGAGAGAGATGTTCTTTAATCTATTTAATAATAATTAGAAAAACTTCACAGCTTCTATAGTAAGTTGTTTCTTTATGACATCCAACCTGAACTTTCCTTAGTCCAACGCTAATCTACTCTTTCCTAGCCTGTCCTTCATGTAGCTGTGGAACAGAACTCATCCTTCAGAATATGAAGACTATTATACCTTCCCTCAGCCTTCTCTTCTGTGAGCTAAACAGACAACCTGTTCCAATGTCTGATCACACAACAGAAACCCCACAATCTTACGCTTAAATAGAATTACTTCTAGTCAACTTTTACTTCTCGTGGGCTGTCCTGCCACTGGACACCACTGAGAAGAGCCTTGCTCCATCTCCTTTAAACACTTTAATCAGATACTTATGCACTCTGTTAAGATTCCCCTGAGTTTTTATCTCCAGGCTGAAGAGTCACAGGTCTTTTGACTTCTCAGTATATCAAATACTCCAAAGCCTTCATGTTTGTGACCATTTACTGGATTCAGTGCTGGATGTCCATATGTTTCTTGTACTTGGGAGCCAAGATCTGGAGACAGCACTCAGTTGTGTCTCACCAGAGAGGAGGGATTGTCTCCCTCTACCTGCTGGTGGAAGATGTTGGTCTTCTTTTCCAGAGGGGTGCATTGCTGGGTCATGGTCCACTTGTTATCCACCAAGATTCTAGGCTCTTTCTCTGTTACCTCCTTACCTTTTAAGTAGCACCAGTCTTGTATTTGTGGATGGATTTATCTTTCTGCAGGGTCAGGACTTTACATTTTCCCTTGTTGAATTCCATGAGGTTCCTGTGAGCTCATTTTTATAGCCTGTCGGCATCCTCCCGTATGGCAGCACAACCAGTTGTTATATCAGCCACTTGTAGTTGTGTATCATCTGCAGACTATCTGAGGGTGTACTCCACATCAGCATCCAACTCATTAACAAAATTAAGCAGTACTGTACCCAGTATTGACAGGTCAGACACAGCACAAGGGATAAGGGTTCTGATTAGTGGCCTCCAGCTGGACTTTGGGCCTCTGATCAGAACCCTTAGAGCCCCACAGCTCATCCGCTTTTCAGTGGACCTCACGATCCACTTACCTTTTTGATACTTCCTCAGTTTGTTGTGGGAGACAGTGTTAACTGCCTTCATTTCAATTTGTGATTGGCTGTATCTAACTGATATCCTAATCTTTCTTGTATTTAATAATTGCATTCTCCACCTTTTCCCATCTTGTATGTGTGCAGTTGATCATTCCTGACCATTGATTTGCACCTTCGATTTTCTAGCTGTTTTTCCATGCTGACAGAGGTGTATTGGTTTCAGGCCAAAATCACAGGACAAGCCTGCCCTTCAGCCACAATACTGGAAACAAAACAAAAGAAAACAAAACAAAAAGACAAACAAACAAACAAAAAATCCAACATGTAAGAAACCTCAGAAATATTCAGATGCACTATAATAAAACCACTACTTGCAAGTGCTATAAATCAAATGAGTGCAGCTGCAGACACTGTCATTGCTGTCATTTTGAGCCTGTCAGCATTTCTGCTTCCTCTGAATGGCTTGGATGTGTCACATCTCCAGAGCTGAAATGTGACACACAAATTGCCAGCCAGGACACTATTTTCTTTTAAAAGTTCCAATGGATTCCTTATAATGGACTTACCTATGGGAAAGCTCTGTTCACAGTTCAGTAAAATGAAAGAGTTAAACAGTGTTCACACATGGATACATGTTAGGAAAAAAACCTCCTACCAGGCAAAACATTATGAAGAAAGACATTGTGACAGAGGATTTCAGTGACAGAAAGTTGCATGTACAACCTCAGCATCTCCTGGGTACACTTTTCTTTGTACCATTTTTGCCTTTTGTGGTGGTTTGACCCTGGCTGGAAGCCAGTTGCCCACCAAAGCCTCTCTATCACTCCCCTACTCAACTGGAAAGGGAAGACAAAATATAAAAAAAGGCTCATGACCTGGGATAAGCATGGGGAAGGTTCATTCACTGATTACCATCACAAGCAAAACAGATCTCACTTGAAAATATTAATTCAGTCAAAACCAGAGTAGGATAATGGAAAGTAAAACAAATCTTAAAAACACCTTCCCCTCACCCCTCCCTCCTTCCTGAGCTTAACTTTATTCCTGATTCTCTACCCTGCAGCAGTGTAGGGAGACAGAAAATGAGAGTTATGATCAGTTCATTATGTGTTGTTTCTGTCACTGCTTCCTCTTCAGGGAGAGGAGTCCTTCCCCTGCTCCAGTGTAGGGTCTCTCAGACAGGGAACTTCCCTGACAGAATACAGTCCTCCACAAACTTGTCCAACGTACATCCTTCCCACAGGTCACAGTTCTTCATTAACTGCTCCAGAGTGGGTTCCTGTCCACAGGGTGAAGTCCTTCAGGAACGGGCTTCTCCAGTGTGGGTGTTCTGTGAGGTCACAAGTCCTGCCAGCAAACCTGATCCAGTGTGGGGTGCTTCATGGAGCCTCAGGTCCTGCCATGAGCCTGCTGTGGCATGGACTTTCCATGGGAGCAGAGTTTCCCTCAGGCATTCACCTGCTCTTTCGTGGGGGTCTTCCATGACTTGCAGGGGGACACCCTGCCTCACCATGGTCTTCACCACAAGGTGCAGGGGAATCTCTGCTCCTCAACCTGAACACCTCCTCTCCTTCCTTCTCCACGGACCTTTGTGTCTGCAGGGCTGCTTCTCTCACATATTCCCACTCCGCTCTTCTCTGGATGCACTATTTCTGCATAGTAATTTTTTGTCCTCTGTAAATATATTAGTGTAGGGACATTACTACCATTGCTGATTGTCTCAGCTTTGGCCAGAGGTGGGTTTGTCTTGTAGCCACTGACATTGGCATTGGCTCTGTTGGACATGGGGGAAGCTTCTAGCAGCTTCTCATGGAAGCCACCCCTGTAGCCCAATATGATATGAGATGCTAGAGACAGAGGGAAGATCCATCTGCAAGTTTGTGGCTATCACACATACCATAAACTTAGCAGGTTCACAAATCAGGCTCACTTCAATACTTGCCAGAGAATAAGGGAGGAAAATTTCTCTCAAGTGTGCTTTTTTGGTTTCTTAACAGAAAAAAAAACCCCAAACCCTTGAACTTCTTGGTTTAGTCTGTATGATGATTTGAGCAAAGAGGGAAGGTGTGATATTTTTTCTGTAATACTCACAACAACACATCCCTGAACACAGATCCATTAAAAGGACTGAAGAACTCTTTATGGTGTTGGCAGAGGAGCAATGTTCTGAATATATTTCATTGTATTCAGACCCGCATAGCTGCAACACATCTGTGTTGTGGCTCCATGGAAATTTCACCAAAGCTGAGCCTCCAGTGGTTTAAGGTATTCCTATTAGTGGGTTTCCTCTCCTGTCTAAATGGACTGTGTAAACCTGCAGACTTCTAAGCAGAGACTCTCATCTGTGATGTGAAGATAGGCATTTGTCACTTTTGTCAACAAATGTTATAATATCTCTGTGTTTTCTAACAGTTTGTAGACCGCCTCTGGACCAAAACTGTTGATTCTGAAAAATAACATTTCCCAGCCAGTTAGGCTGCAAAGTAAAGCAAACACCTTCAAGTATTACAGTACGTATTTTAATAATCAATTCATCTGGAATTGAACTATACATAGAAACTGTAATGCACGTAAATCTGAGAGGGCTTGCAGGTCAAGGCAGATACTCTATCTTCTATCAACTGCACTTCTATTAACAGTCATGACATACCTCCAGTCGCTATGGAAAGAAGACCCTTCAAACCCTAAATACTAGCCATCCAGCACTGACTGTCCATCTCCTTTTTCAAAGAGGCTGAAACAATAACCCTCAAACACAAACTATCAAGCCTGTTTCACCAAGCGCTAACACAAATATTATCTCAAGTCATCCATGCTAACTATTCATCTATTTAAATCATGATAGTGAAAAGGGCACTTTTATCCTGTCACTTGTGGAAAAACTGCAATAGACTGGTTGTAGAAAAGAGTAGGAAGATAAAAATTACGCTGACTAGACCCTGAGTGATGTATAGTGGACTACTACAGTGCAAGGGAAGAAAAGCGTCACTTTTTGCAAGCTTGAAAAGGCTAGAAATCAACTTTCAAACCTTGGGAAATACTAATGATATAAATGAGCTAACACCTCCTGCTGGGAGAGGACAGCACATCACCATCAGATGTGACACTGCAGCCCGTGCTGCCACCCTCAGCCTGGTACCTAGCAGTTCTTGGTACTCAAGGCAACATTTCAGGGACATACTCTCTCATGAGTTGCTTTGTGGGAGGTGATTCAACTCCTGGCCCTTGAAGCAGAGCAACTAATGTAGTTTAATGAAAACTGCAAACACACTGTTTAGCAGCTTGGGGATTAATTTTTTTCAGAGTGTGGAAACGCTGACTGAACCACTATTTCCCTGTGGGGTCTGCTGACGGTTTTGGCAGGAATCTGGTGATATTTTCACTTCAGTCTAATTCATATTCCTTGGCAGCTGGGCCCAAGAAGCTTGAACTTGCTCACACTGGAGGTTAGGGTGCCTATGAAGAAAGAAAAGACTAAGCTGGGTTTCTGCACTACGTGAATAACCAAGGGACCAGCCTCTGCCTAATGCTTTCACAGTGTCACTTAAGCTTTTCCTTAAGAAAGCTTTCCTGGGAGAAATGAGGGAAATGACTAATCTCAGTCTTTGCAACTTTGATATTAGTCCTGAGCCAGAACAGTCCTTTTTTGCCCATTTGACTCGGCACTGAAAGCTCTCCTTGCCTCAGTCTTCAAGAAAAAGGCCTGTTATCCACAGGGCAACTGGTCCCCTGAGCTGGTACCGGAACCAGATTAGATCCCCTGTAATTCAGGAGGAAGTAATTAGTGACTGCTGTGCCACTTAGACACGCAAAAATCTATGGGGCCAGATGGGGTTCACCCAAGAGTGCTGAGGGAGCTGGCAGAGGAGATCACCAAGTCACTGTCCATCATTTATCACCACTCCTGGTTATCTGGTGAGGACCTAGACAACTGGAGATTGGTCAATATAATGCCCATCTACAAGAAGGGTCAGAAGGAGGATCCAGGAAACTACAGGCCTGTCAGTCTGACCTGGGTGCCAGGGAAGTTTATGGAACAGAGCCTCTTGAGAGTGATCACATAGCATGTAAACGATGAGGGGATCAGGCAGAGCCAGCAGGGGTTTAGGAAAGGCAGGTCCTGCCTGGCCAACCTAATCTCATTCTATGACCAGATGACCTGCCCAGTGGATGAGAGGAGTCATGTGTATGTTGTAAAGTATGTTAATAAAGTCTTTGATATTTTGATACTGTCTCCCACAGCACACTCCTGGAAAAGCTGGCAGGCCAGACAGGCCATGACTTGGGCAGGTGCTCTCTTTGCTGGGTTAAAAACTGTCTGGATGGCTGGGGCGAGGGAGTATTGGTGAGTGGAATTACATCGAGTTGGTGGCCAGTCACAAGAGAGTTTTGCCAAAGCTCAGAACTGGGGGTGGCTGTTAAAAGTCTTTATTAGTGACCTGGACGAGGGAATCGAGTGCTTCCTCAGAATGTTGATAGATGACTGTAAGTTGTGTAGGAATGCTGATCTGCTGGGGGGTAGGAAGGCCCTGCAGAGGGACCTAGACCATCTGGATCAATGGGCCGAGGCCAGTGGTATGAGCTTCAACAAGATAAAGTGCCAGGTCCTGCACTTTGGTGAAAACAATCGCATGCAACGCTACAGGCTGGGGGCAGAGTGGCTGGAAGGCGGTCCAGCAAAAAAGGACCTGGGGATGCTGAACATGAGTCAGCATGTACCCAGGTGGCCAAGAAGACCAATGACAACCTGGCCTGTGGCCAGCAGGACCAGGGCAGTGATTGGACTCATGTCAAGTATTGTGTTCAGTTCTGGGCCTGTCACTACAAGAAAGACATTGAGTGAGGTGGTGGAGCGTGTTCAGAGAAGGGAACAGAGCTGCTGAAACGTCTGGAGCACAAGTCCTGTGAGGATTGACTGAGGGGGTGTTTAACCTGGGGAAAAGGAGGCTCTGGGGAGACCTTGTTGCTTTCTACAAGCACTTGAAAGGAAGGCGTAGTGAGGTAGGGGTCAGCCACTGCTTACAAACAACTAGCAACAGGACAAGAGGCAACGGACTCAAGCTGTACCAGTGGAGTTTCAGGTTGGACGTCAGGAAGAATTTTGTCACTGAAAGGGTTGTTAAGTGTCAAAACAGGTTGCTCAGGCAGGTGGGGGAGTCATCACCCCAGAAGTGTTCAAGAAATGGTTAGATGTGGCACTTAGTGGTCATGCTTAGTTGGTATAGTGGTGTTCAGTCAAAAGTCAGACGTGGAGGTCTTGGAGGTCTTTTGTCATCTTTATAATTCCATGACTCCATGATTCTGTGACTCTATGATTTCCCATACTGTTTTCTTTATTGACAGACAAAAGGGAAAGGGCTATCCTGTGCAAGAATCGAGGGAGAGTCCCTCAATCCCTTTGCCCTTTACCAGCATGCACAAACATCAGGCAATACAAAATGCTAAAAAAAAAAAGTATGACCACACTTCTTTACCAGTCCAGGGTGCTCACACACCTTCATACTGGCTGTGGTACAGGGGTGTGGACAGAAAGGACTAGACTGACAGAGGACAGTGAAGTACATAGTTTTTGCTGTAGATTGTATGAGTTGGCAGAAGTTGTTGATTACTCCTCCAGCAATGGAAAAAGGAGGAAGTGTCATATAAGACTTCCTTCTACAGCCTTCTTAATAAACGGTCATGTCCTTGTTCAGTCAACCAGCAGAAAACATCCATTTTCTCTGCTTCATAAAGATCCTTATTATGTTAAAATAATTTAAGCAAAGGATTCAAGGATTTTGGTTTGGTTTGATTTGATTTGAAGAACAATGCTAAACAAAACAAAACAAAAAAGCAAGAGAGAGAAAGCTTTGCTGCAGGCTCCCTGAGTGGTGCAAAACACAGCAAGAATACCTTGCCTCACTCAGGTGGTTCTGCCTGCATTTGGTGACAGACAAAATTTCCAGTGCTGGTTCAATGAGCATATCTAAGGGATTTTTAAAGATCCCCCCCATTTCAAACAGTGCTACCTTTTGTCTGTCTAGGGATTATGTTACTTTAATCCTAACCTCATACAGATGAAAAGTAAAAAATTCATCATCTTCATACAGGACTTGTGTACATGTGTATATTTTCTACGAGGAAATTTTCTTGAGGTTAGCCTCAGAATTCACCATTAAAAATAAATAAATAATCTAAATAAATAAAAAAGGATGTTGTGACTTTTTCCAGGAGATTACTTTTAAAGAAGCAGAAAATAAACTGTTATTTACACAATGAGAGTAAAAAAACCTCACAAAACAGAAAAAGCAGAGAGAACAATTATTAGATTTCATCAGAATGCCTTTACAATTGCCTGACCTTACTTCTGCTGTGCATCTCTTCTCCATAGTATATCTCGTATTTTCATTAACAATATGTTATACACAAAATATTACACGCACTATAATTTGAGATTCTAAATGTGTGCTTGGGTAGGATGACTATGTCTATTGAGACTCCTAGATTACTCCTATTAGGGAGTGAATGTCATGCTATTTGTCATCCAAAAGGTAATTTTCTCTAGACTTATATTAAGGTTTCATATTTTATGATAACCTCTATATTATGTTGATCTGGGCATTTTTCATGAACCCATTCATCAGACACGTATCTCCAGCAATAACTGCAGCCCTGCAACATTTTACTTGTTTTCAAGATGAATAAGATTTTTTTCAGCTGCATCAGTAATATCAAAGGGGCATGAGTCCCTGTGATCATGCCAGTAAAATTCCATGACAAGCTTTGCACATATTAAGAAGTATATATGTAGGAGTTAATTTATTGATTTTAGAAAATGCTGCATCAGAAGGCAATCACATTTATCAATGTTATTCTCTGGCAGCTGTCTTGTAACCACCAATCTCTGGCTGGCCCAGAATCGAACACCAATACATCCAAACAGTTAAGAGGCACGGTGCCTAGGATTTTTGATGCACTTCACTATGATACATTTACATGGGTGAGTGGCACAACTGTATGAGAAGGGATGACCGTGTTTGAATTAACTGCAAACTCTGCTTTACACCTGGCATAGCACAAGGAGGAGGCACACTTAAAAAGAAGAGGTTTGCTTGTTCTAATTAATAAGCATTAAAGCAATTTGCAAGATGTCAGATGCTGCTTAGAAATTGTACCAAAGCTTCACAGGATAAGGGTCAGGGACTGGCTCCAAGGATGGCGTACTCAGTGATAATTAACCTTTCGGATTCCTCTTAGATTTCAAAGCAACTTGTGATCCTAATTGAAATTAAATTGAGGGAGGCAGAGAGAGATGGCTCTTGCCAAACTATAAACTGCAATAAAACGCAGCAGATATAGCCGTGCACGCTAATTTCTTCTTGCGGAGCACTCCGAGGAGCTGATACAGACACTAAATCAAATCCACAGCTTTATCTGACTAGGTGAGGCCTCAGCACTCCAGTCAAGAAGCAAAACAGGTGCAGATCCTTTTGCCAACAGCATGCATTTCCCATGGATAAAGGGAGCAATTTTCTATTCCCTCAGGTGCTGCTCTATGCTAGCATCCAGTGAGCCTAACAAAAAATCCCAGATGCTCTCACCTCAGATGAAGAAAACACAAACAACTCTAAAAAATCAATCTAACATTTCCTATAGTCTCTAACGTGGAGCAGTCAATTCTTTTCTATCTCCTCCCCTTTTTTACATAATAAAAATCTACCATCCCTGTCATCCCCAATATGTCATAAGCCAGCAAGTGTAAATGCAACCATTCATATAATTTGAATGATAATCGAAAATAAGCGGAAAAGGAGGATAAATTTATCAAACTTGTGAGAATATTCTAGGAAAAAAGGAATTTCCTGAGGTAACTGTCCTTGACCTGGCTCTTTAATCGAGTGAAATTTCATCACTTTATCTAATATCATGCTTCATGCTTCAGGCTCCCAGCAATTCTATTTTAGTGTGGTCTAATGGGCAGCTGACACATCCACTCAGCACCAGACTGCATAATATGTGCTGACACACTGTGTGGTGAGCACCCTATTGAGAGCTGTTTATTTGTGCCTGGCAAGGAAAAATTTCATCCAGTAAAGTCTCTTCATAACAATTTTAGTCTCAGTTTTCAGGGCCTCCACAGGCTCCACATTTCGAGAGGTTCAGAAGCACTTGCAGGGAAATTCAGTCACTTATTTGGGTGGCTGTACATTATCTGACTTTAGGTGAGAGGTTGTGAAAGCACTGGTTATGGCTGTCTGAAACCTGAATCTAGATTGTGTAATGAATAGTGTCATTCTAACTGCTTTGGAGCCAGCTCTCCTCAGAAACCCTGATTCAATTTGATATTCTGAGGTTAACGCACTGTATTGGGACTGAAAATAGGAATGCACACAAAAAAGCTTTTATATTTATTCAGTTCAGTAAGCATGGCAAACTCATCAACAGCTATTTGTAAACTGTAGAATGGTGGGACTTATTTTGATGTACTGATTTACGCTTGCTGTTTTTCCTGCAGCATTATTTTAGAGCAGAAATGGACTAAAAGGAAAAAGCAGACATGCCTCTCAACATAATAGCAAATGACATTATCATAAACAAAGCAACATGAGAAAATAAAGGAATGACACAATCACAGAGATTCTGGCCTCTTAACCTCATGTAGAATTGAAATTTGCTATATAGAGACCAAGGAATATATTTCCTATACATACATAAAGAGCTAAGATATTCAGATAGTTGTTTTATTTATTAGGTATGGAGAAATAAGTAGTCTGTAATTCAAGTTATATGTATACACAGATAAGACAAAAATTAAGGGCCCAAAACCAGGTTTGATTAAAATTTATGTTTCAACAATCCATCCACATTGAAAGGTACATCCAAATTATATCTAGATATACAATTACTGATCAGCTTAGTATTTGGAGTGGAGACCAAATTTATTTCAGAAACATTGTGGGAAAATGATTCTCTAAGTCTATGAAAACCATTTCAGATCTTTTATCCAACCTTAATATATGTATTACATAACACATTTATTTTCTACAAGGAACTACATGACATGGGCACATAGTGAATGCACGTGTTTTATTCACAAGCTGATCTTGCAGGAAAAGTGCTTCGACCTTGACAGTGTCAGAAAAGTAACCTCAGCTTTTTCTCTTACTTTAGAAAATTTGAAGTCAGAACTTTTAATAATTGGACAAAATCACTAGAAAATTCTGCAAATAGAAAATCAAGCCTTATAATAAACTTACAGACACCAATCATATTTACCACTGATACACATTTCTAGAATGACAAATGTATATTTTTGGATTCAAAGGTTATTTTACTAGAGACTGTCTAGAGATCTAGTGAAAAACCCGTGAACTGCAGCTAGCAAGGAATCAAATGGGCAAAGGCTGTTTCTTTTCTTTTTTGTTTTTCAAGAAAATGAAATTCCAATTTTCAGTGCTTCCAATTTTGCAAATTCATGTTCATTATTATCTGTGTCAAATTTTGTTTGCTTTTTTTGTATAACTGATTATTTTCTTGAAAAACTTTACATTAAATCCTCCTTTTACCTCAAATAGAAAACAGATGCCAAGAAAATAATTTGTTCTAGCAAAATATTTGTCTCAGTTTGCACTGCCATATTTCCACATAATTGCCATGTAAGAAGAGATTCCATAACCAAAGACTGATTTTCTTTTAATAAGACAATAGTTCGTATAATTTGCTACCAATATAGTTAATATGTCCATTCAGTGAATATATGCTTATTTGCATGTACACACATACGCAGGTGTGCGTTTATCTTACCACCTCTGTGCAAATAGGCTAGTACACATACAGGCATGGAAGTGTCTATTATGAAAATGTAAAATTAATCTAAAAGTAAAGTAAAATAAGAAAACATTATAAGTGCAGCAGATTCAGTCCTTACAGGAGCATCAATTTAGCCATCTTGCACAGACTGGGAGCTGTATTTTCAGTGCGTGTATTTTCAGTGCCAATCTTTATCACAAGACAGACAGGGTGCAGCATGAGCTAAATAATATTGTCAAGAAGAACCTCAGTCACATAATTTCCCGACTTTCATTTCATCCATGTAAGTGTCTTTGCAAATTAATATAATTTAATTTCAGTGTGACCTCCAGTTATAAAGAGGATCCTTTCAGGGGAACTGGGAGGAGGAAGACCCCTAATTAAGAATGAGGCCATAGTCATGATGTCTGTAGCAGTTTTTAAGTTTGTGCTCTGTACATAAGCTACTTCTCTTGCCACAGTCCTTGGTCTCACTTCTGCCTCATAGTTGTCACCCACATAAAAGTGCAGCATCAGAATGGCAGTTGGTATGTGGCTGAGATAATAGGGTCAAGTGGAGAAAAAAATTAAAATTACCACCTAGAAAGCAGAGGTTTCTGGGTCATTTCTGGGAACTGTCCCTTCTTCCATGCAAACATCTCCTTATCTGTAAGAGATAGAGATGGCTTAGCTCAGCCTAAGGGGTCAGACCATCCTTTCACGTTAGGGGCAGCTCTGTTCCAACACATCAAATTCAGGACAGCAGCGTGGGATTTCACACACTCATGGAGGTGTCACTTTCCAGAGACTATTCCCAAACAGTGGGATAAACGTCAGAAGCATGAGAAGCAGAGAATAAAATTGAAGATGTAGCGGCTGAACACAGGGCAGTTATACATAGGTTTAGTGTCAAACAAGGAGACTGACCTTGACATCTCCAAATGGAGCCATATAGACATTGATGTAGGCTATCACCTCCTAAAAAGAAAAAATATACATGAGAAACTGCTACCTATGTGCAGATACAGCTGCACTAAGTAGCCGGCACTGATATCAAATGAGTATCTCATCAAGTAAGTTTTGCCTTTCCACCTGCACATGTCCAGGAGCAGTCTTATGCACTCTACTTCAGGTTCCCTGGAGTCACAAGCTACACAGGAACTATTTTTTCTCTCTGAAGTGAACATTTCACAACTTTTCAGACCTTACATGAATTGAGCAAATCCTGCCAGGAAAGTTTCAGAAGATTCCTCAATAGCTTTCTACTAGAAGAAGGATACATTTTTTTCAGATTTTTTCATCTGTAAAGGTGAGTCACAGCATGCTTCAGCCTTCGGTCAGATACTGTATTGATCTTTCTCCTCCAGCCAGAGTTAAGTATTTAGCAGTAAATTCGAGTTTTAAAGCAGGGAACAGTAATTGGACACATATGTCATGATCTTTGGAGAACGAGGTAAAGTGAAGAGGTCTTTTAACGAGCTTGGAGAAGGAAAGAGGAAATAAGGATGTTATTACAGTTCAACAGTAAACCCTATTCATGCTCAGAATCCTAATAAAATCTGCATGCCATTTATCCAAATGCGAAACAAAGAAACATATAAGCTGTGGAAAGAGGAGAGCCAAACCAACAAAACAGCTTCTAGCCTTGTATGTACATTTGTCCATAAGTCAGCATCCAAAAACTAACAAAAAAAAAAAAAAAGTCAGAAAATTCTCTCATTCTGAGATGGGAAATTCTAAGAGTATCTTCTCATGAAATTATACATCAAAAAAAGGTGGAAATGCTGCCTAGTATTTATATACATAGAACCAACAGGAAGGCTTGCATAAAAATCTGTTTTGATATATGTATATGTGTGTGCATAAATGTTTGTCTGTACGTACAAATAAAAATATACATATGCATTTAATTTGTAAGGTGGAATTTCTCCTAATCCTGAATTTTACCTAACTACAGTAATTTTAAATGAATTACATGCAGCAATTTCTCATGTCTGTTTAACCTTGAAATTATTTTTTTCCCCTTTCTGGAAGTTGTAACTAGGATATAATTTGGTCTGTATTCCCTGAATTGCAATCATTAATAGACACACGAATTTTTGCAAAGCTACATTTATTTTCTCCAAGAAAAATTAATAAATAAAAACCCTTGAATAATGCAAGACAGACCCTCCTAAAGAAGCTTAAACAAGGGTCATTGAAAAATTCATTTATTTGGCATTGAAAGCATGTTTCATAGCAACCCACACATATTGTATTGCTTCTGCTTTATGGCTAACTAATTCCATAAATAATGAATTTAAATTAAACAATTAATTAACAAGGCCTAGGCTTCAATGTGGAATCAATAACAATCTTTCCTCTGTAATGCTTTAGGTTAAGATCCCCAAATAAATTTTAATATAGATTTTCATAAGGGAGTTACTGTGTGTATACCAAATTATTAAATTCTTTTACAGAATGAGAGATAAACTATATAATAGATGAAACACTTGTTAAATGGATCCTAATATCATTTCAAAGTACTATACTTGTTTTACAGGAGCTGTATTAATATATTTTACTTTGCATGTGGTTTTAAAAAATTACTGTTTCCTATACACATTGTGGACGAACAGAAATGCTTTTGTGGATTTCTTTAGCTTTCCCTGCAGCATCTGGTACCCATGGTCCAATGTACAACACAGGGTAGGATGGAGACAATATTCTTGTTACATATGGGCATTTTTTCTGTGCTAATCGAAATTACCATTTAATTAAAATACATTTCAATCCTTTACCTCTGTCTACAGGCAAATTTTTCTCAGCTTTACTGAAAAGTTCTGTAAAGGCTAGTGTTAGAGGTAGAAATCTTTGTAGCATTTTTGGCAAACAAATGACTTACAAGTATGAATATTTCTAACAATCTAGACTGTTATCAAATTTTGTACGGTAGGGAAATGTACCTCATTCTTAATCTAAGTGCATTTGCAGGACATAAAATCTTGATCTAGCTGAATGCAACATATTTTGTCACTTACTTCATCACAATATATTTAAGATTTACCCAGGGAAAGCAAACACGTCCTTAGGACATTACAGTAAGGCCATGAGAGACACATAAATGGTGCACAGTCCCAGTGCAATGCCTGAATGGCAAGGACATATTTCCTGGGGCAGCTGGTCCCTGGCTCTGGATGAAGTCTTGGTGCTCTAAGTTTTCTCTTCTTTATCCTAGATGCACCTACCTTTCAAAGGCTTGATGGAGTTAATTATTGGATGTTCATAAAACACCTCAAATAAGTTTTGAAGAAAGACACTGGAGTAGTATGAAGAATACTGTTTCCCACATGCATTGCAAATGAATAGAAATGCTTTTTTAGAAACCGACATTTTCAAATACATACTGAACTGCTGGAAAAAAGTATAAACAATGCAGTTTTGTTGTATTAAATATTTAGTAGGGATTCCCTTCCCCCCCCCCCCCCCCCCCGGAATTCATTAGACACATGAAAATACCAGCCTCTACAAAAGCATTTCTATTCATTTTTGACTGATGTTTATCATAATAAAAGATAGTGGAGAGGGTCAGAGTTCAAAAAAAAACCCTCTTTCTCTAAGATAATCTCTGTTATCTACAATATTCTAATACTAAAAGGAGTTGCAATCTTTAGTGAGGCTCCTGACTTCATCTCTATGTTACATACTGACAGAGGTTTATGGAAAACGACATCTCAAATCTAAATTCAGCCACCCAAATCCTATGGGAATAAGGGCTTGCCAATGGTTACGACTTCCAACCTGTTTATATCTGTTTGCCGGTATAACAGTAAAGGCATATAAATGGTCTGTAAGTTACCTCATAACATGCGAGTGCTCTTAAGACCTTCGTCTGTACTGAGATATATTGTTATAGGTTTTTTCATGAGAAATTCTGTCTTAGCCTATGGTTAGAGTCTCCTATATTGAAAATTTTACTTAAATTTATCTCTAGTGGGGATCTGGGGAGATGATAGGGTGAGGGTCATTGGAGTGCCTCTGTGATATAGTTCTGCTTCTAGCATGCTCTTTTTGATTCACAAAGTAGGCTTTCTTTTCTTTATTACCATACGTAAACCTCCACTTACATGAAACAAGATCTTCAGAGCAACCATGCAAATGTTACACTCTTTACACTCCTGTAAAGTAACTGGGGAAAATAACTTATTTATACATTGTCCTTCACTGTAAGGTTTTACTTTTTGCTGATGTTCTCAGTTACAGTCAGATACGAAGTATATACTCTGAAGACATCTAAAAGCTATGAGCCAGCAGAAATTTTACACTGTGGGTTGTGGGTCTTTCCTCTTCCTCTTCAGAGAGTAGTAAATTTTAAGTTGTCTTCAGCTTTAGCATATTTTCAGGGTTTTAGTTTGGGGACACATCTGTGTCATGGAATTAACTAAGCTATATCCCACAATTTAAAAATATATTTTACAAAATACAGAGCAGGTAAAAAATACAGGTTTAAATCTCTTTATCCCTTATCAAATTTACATCTCCAAAATAATATATATTGAAAGGGCAGTAGGCATCTCAAACACCTCTGGTGACACATCTCCATTTGCATCCAATTCAAGAAGGGGAGCAGAAACATTTGTGACCCAGTGGATGCTTGCTACCTTCAGGCATCAGGATGCCTGAGTTTTTGTGGATACACCATATTTTAGATGAAGGTGCACAGGCCAAATTAATCATCCAGGCCAGCAAGTTAAAAAATTGAGTTAGGGCAATATCTTGGGAAAAGGTAGGTTGACCAAATATGCTTCTCTTGTTTGCTCAAAAGTTGCTGTCATTTTTTCATTCTTATCTAAATGTCCAGCTTCATCTGTTTGCTAATAAAGTGGGTACATCTAAGCTGCTTCTTTTTCTTTTTCACTTGGCGTATAAAAAAAAGGGCTCTGCTAACTATCACACCTACAGCGCCCTTCCTTAGCTATCCTCACAGTGGTTATTGAGTGTGATTGAGGAGTTAGAACTAATTGTAAAGGGCCTGACACCTAAAAAGAGATATGCAGAGATGATGGTGGGGTCACAAAGAAAACAAACCACAATTACATCTTTCTATATGTTTGTATTCTGTGGTTCTTTTACTGACTGCCTTGACAAGCTGGCATGTGAAAAGTAAGATACATAAATTTATTTCTTAAATAGGAGAAATTACATTCACCTAACATTTTCTTATCCAGAATATTTCGAAACTTCTCTTTCCAACAAGGTGAGGCTCCCTAGGCTGAGCTAGGGTTAGATGTATCATTGTGGCTTATCCCAAACGTCTTAATTTGTGTATGTGGAGAAAGATAACTTGACCTAAAAAATTCAGGAAAATGTGTGAAGCTTTAGAAAGTATATTTGTGCAGAAGAGGAAGAAGAAAGTTGATGCCAAGAAATGAAGGCATGTGTAAATTTTTTAACATCATGGGGAAGGATGTGGAGAACATGCATAAAAGAGAATTCAAGCTTTTCTTACATGCTTAAGGTTACTTTAAAAATATTTTAATAGAGGACCCACGAGGTCATAAAATGAAGACAGGAGCTCATGAGAAGCTTAAGAATCATTTAGAAAAATTCTTAGAAATGTGGTATTTTAAACCACTAGATTCACCATAAGTAACAGTCTGAAATCTTTAATCCAGACAAATAACAAAGCCACCAAAGAGACCTATTATGTCCAGCAAGGATGAATAAAGCAAAAGTAAGGTTCTGCTAACTATACATAAGGGACAGGATTTGATAGATACACTGTATTCCTTTTATATTTTCTCTCATCACAATACTTCAAGGCTCATCATGACTCTTTTCATGCTAAAATAATAACAGTAAACAAAAAGCATGATCAGATACAGTGGCATTTCACAACACCCATCAGTTATACAGCTTGAAACAGGAAGCACCATTTTCCAAATTGAAAATGTTTGAATGGGCTGTCAAAAAGCCTCTCAGTAAATGTGTTCCATCCAACAGAAACAAGCCCTCTGCAAACAAATCAAGTGGTGCAGAAATCCTTTGCACAAGATGATAGGCGAGGCCTCCATGCTGACACTGTATGCAAGCCAAGTTTTCATGTACTTTGATGGCTGACCTCCAACTCCTGACATATTCATTATATTCCAGCATGTTGGGCACAGATTGCATTGAAGTGATGACAGCTACAAGACAGCCAACAAGGAATATGGGCATTCTGGCAACAGGTGGCCTTTCATTTGTACTGGGAAAGTTAATCTAGTTTATCATCAAAGTATATTATGTCAAGGAGTGTCATGTTTTGAAAAGTATAGTGACAGATCAAACAGAGGAAGCAGTCTTCCATAGACTGTGACATTTTTCGTAGACCAAACCTTTCAAACTGCTCTATTGTTTATGCTTGATTTAGGTCAGTTAAAAGTTATTCCATTGTCTCAGGGTTTACACTGCTGGCTCCAAATTACAGTTTCTGCCCTATGTCAAAGTCTGATGGAGGTACGCCAGAAAGTATGCAGCCCTGGGACCACCATCAGCCACACGCTGGGGAATACTTGATTATCTTGAAAAAGATGATTTTAGAAAGATGATACTTCTCAAGGAAAAATAAAATATAGAAATACTTCTGGGAATGTGCGTGTCTTTAGCTCTGACAACAACATTAGCTGCAAATTCAGTCCTGAAAATTCTTACTCCCTTGCCCACTTTGCTTATCTTTTTCAACAGACTCAGGAAAAATTGTGTAAAATTGAAATCATGTCAGAGTCTCATAACTCAAGTGCTTGGTGTGAACTCTTGGTTTAATTTCACTCCTGCTTTTGAAGATAGGTCAGAGAAATACTGTGCCACAGTTAAAGCAAACCATTGATTTTACATGTTAGAATATAGTAACAAGCTGACACCAATTTTTTGGTTGAAACTGTTTTGTAGTAACGAAGTACTTTTTAACCAAACAGATTTTTAAAAATAAATCTACTTACTGTGGAAATTACAAAGAAATATAGTCAAGAGATATAAATGAGCAGAAAAGATGCAAACCTAAAATACTAAAACTGGAAATGGAAATCTGGAAATCCTGGTGCAGTCACCAAATATTGCAGCTTTAATAACATAAATCACTTTTTCTTCTTTATTGACTACTCCCTGGAATACAGATTTAGCTGAGGATGCTGGAAGTAAAACTAGACATTTCAAGAAAAATGTGATCTAACCAGGGAAATTAAGTGACCAACAGAACCAGCAGAATAGCAGAGCTCAAACTACAGCCCGTATAAGATACCATGGCAACATCTCCAAATCAAAATACCAGGCATTCAGATGACAAAGTTTTTATGAATTTCTATCAACAAGAGATTAATGGAAAATGTAGACAAGTGGCTTTACTTCATAAAATAAAATTTGCCAAATAAAGGAAAAAACAACCCCCCATCTTTTTCTAGCATTTTTTACTATGGTACGGTTAATATTAAACTATTGCTGAATAAGGATCCAAATATGTTTTGACAGAAGAGCAGTCTGAAAACTCCAAGTATGTATATCGATATAATTTTCATAGAGGTGGATATTAATGAGGAATTTCACAAGAATATTTGGCTTTTGTACCAAATGAACATAATATTTTTAAAATGTTGAGCTGTACAGATGAATTGATGCTTTAGCTGAGGTGAAGAATGTATCCCCTGAAGTCACCAACACCTCTTGCACTATTGGCATTCATCATGCCTTGGAGCCCATAAACCAAATTAATTCAAGAAGCAACATAAGGAAAAAAATGTCTTCCAGAAGAGAATTGGTCAATTACGTCTTTTAGTCCTTGCACCAGGACCAGATTTAATCCAAAGACATTTGCTACCAGTTTCTAGCTTTCCAAGCAAATAATTTACTTTTTTATTATTTCATTTGAAAGATGCTAAGAAGGTAATTTCTCAGGTAACAGTACATTTAAGACATCTCAGAAACCTCTAGAAACTGTGGCATAATTACAGAATGTTTCTGACATGACCAGTAAGAAATCTGAATCATCTGCTCATACAACCTTCATACATATACTCATTAAGAAAGTTAAATATTTTAGGATGAGTCCTGAGAAAATTTTGGAGTTTGATGAACAGAGTCCTCTTTCGAGTTGGAAAAAGCAGAAACACATGATTAGGAAAAGTGAAGACAGATAGGAAAAAAAATGGAGCGGGAAACAAATTACATGAGTTCTCAAAATATGACAGATGAAACGGAGCTCTCAGCATTACCTATCAAGGAAAAGCAGACAAACAAACAACAAGTATGCTGCTTTTCATGGATGAATACCCCCAGATCACCACCTCTCACTGCTGCAAAGGCCATTGACTCCCATAAATTGACAGCTGTGAGTTTCTTCACTTCTCTAAGTCCTTTCCTGAAGAGTTGCTCCTGGTTCATCAGTTGTCAACCTGTCCAGTGGATTTATAGCTTCTGATTATGATCTTCTTTACAACATTGTGCAGTTAATTAAGATATATGTGCATTCTACTCCTCTTGTGACTGAGAGCACAATTATACCCACAGGCTCTAATTTCTTTCACATTACAAAAAACATGTTTCTATTGTTTTTGAGCAGAGATGCCTATGTTTGCCTCATGTTCTCTGTCTATTTCTTGTATTGGCCTAACTGCCTACAACTGATTTTACAGATTACTTTTAATTAAAAATTATATTATGCACTTCCTTATGCTGCACCCTTATCTTTCCCCCATGATCTTAGTTGTCAGAGGCAGAATGTTTTGGAATTTTAATTTAATTTTACCGCAAAGTTCTTCCCAATATTGTCCTTAAATCCTGCAGCCTTAATTCCTTGAGTAGCTGGAAGCTGAAAGTCACATGTTATTTGATTAACCAGGCAATTTTGCAAGTTTTCTGTGAAAAAAGAATACATGGCAGAATTTTGCCATGTAGTGTTGATCAAGCTAGAAGTTAAATAATAACCATTTGAAATAATTTTTACCTACTGTTTTAGGAAGCAACTTTCTCTTTTCTATTCTAAGGGTGTTGCAGTTAGCCTGTAAAATCAGATCTGTGGAAAATAGGCTTTGTAACGGCATCCTCACTCCAGAAAAGTGGGAAAGAGTGGGCTCAGCAAGCAAGTTTTAATGTCTCAAGCCCAGAGTGACACTCTTCTGCTTAAGGAAAAAGAAATAAACTTAACTCGAATCATTCCTTCAGATGAAAGGGGGGCTTGAGTCTTGACCCAAAATATTTTAAGAAAAAACTTGAAGGCTAAATTTGCTTCCTTCTTCACAGCCACTATTTGTCTGAATCCCTGGGTGCTACATGCAAGGTGAGAGAAAATTACACCAAGAAATTTTAAACTCTTACATAATCTAGGAGCACTTCTGCATAGCTTTCGGTGGTGCATACAAGCATGCTAACTTGTCGTGCACACTTAAGTTCTGCAGAGTAGTTATTTTTGCAGGGTGTTCCACCCGCAGAAAAATGTAAATTTTGTTACACACATCACACAATTTTATGATTTCTAATGGTTTTATACATGGTCTAGCAGTATAGAGTTCCGATCCACAAAGGAGGTTTATGGACTCTGTTCTAATAAAACCGGTAAGCAATAGTATTAAAAGGCAGACAGACAAAATAACCATGAGAAGATCTCAAGAGAAGAGAGAGTCAGTGTTGTTACTGTTTCTGCCACATTTGAGTGAAAACCTCTGATTCTCACACCAGTTTATAGTTGTCTTAGGTTAATTCACCATTAAAATCTTTTTTCCTTAATTACAATTTCTAATAATAATGCTTAAACATGAAATAGATCAGTGCTGCTCACTCAGAATACTTAGAGACTGAGATACCCTTGTTAATGGGACAGAGAGGTGTCATGGCTTTTACTTATGAGAAGTAACACTTAGGTTTCCAGTAAAACCTCCCAGAACTGGGAATTATGTTTCTCAGCACTCTTTTTTCTTTTTTTTTTTTTTATTTTAATGAACGCTTCTTGCATTTGCTTAAAAATCACTTTTGCAGCAAACCTTTCAAAAGCAAATTCTTCAGAGAGAGAATTTGTAAAGGGAAACACTAAGCAAATACTAAGGCTTTCACTGGACTGACTAAAAGCTATTGTTTTTCTATCACTAGATTAAAAAACCCAACAGTGCTACTTATTTCACTCAAAAATCCTAGCAGCAAAGTATGTTCATGGTTTCCTTTGAAGTATCCAGGTAGGGTCAAATCTGTACCATACCCCTGTAACTGACTTGGTTTGATTGACCTTGTGCTAACTCTGAAAGTGCTCTGTTTATGCTACAGTTTTGCCTCAGTTATCTGCATGCAAAACACTTCTTTGCCATGTAAAGAAACCAGAGAAAAAAGAACTTATACAACTCTTCCACTTATGGGAGCTATCACACTGCTCCAAAAGCGAAAACTGTTAGACAATTCTACTTGTCTCTCATTTTGCTGTTGCCATACAGAAGGTGTCAACAGAAACATAACTATTGTTGCAAGACTGTACACTGGCAGAAGTAAATGCAAACTCCTCTGACTACACGGTGGGGAAAGAGTCCAAAGTGGATTGCCTTTCCCAGTCACCCACAGAAGCAGGATGTGAATTATGAAGAAATTCTATCTTTCCTCTGCAGAAATTTGTGACGTTTTGCTGACAGCACCACTGATTTACATCCTCACACTGCTACACTTCCTGTCCTGCATTTGGCCTGATGGATATTCATTCTGCAGAACAGTGTGTCATATCTTTATGCATCTGTAGCACACAACCTGAAAGCTTGTATTGCAGCCTTCTGCTGATGCTGTCACACATTGGAATAGTCGAGATGTAGAAGACTCACAAAAGATATATCATGTAATTAAAATGCATTATAGATAGTGTATTTTATAGACTAACGGTTCAGAAAAAGAGGAATGATAAGTCTTCACCCAAAAGTTTACACAGATACTGTTTATACAAAGCAATGAAGGTATCAAAATGCATGCTAATGTGTCAAACATCTGCAGTAATTTCATGGCATGAGCTTTCAATGACCTTCTGGGACATTGCCACTAATTTTCTTATTAAGAAAAATTATTTCCACATTCCATCATGCCAGTTTCTAGAGGTGTGCAATAAGGAACTAGTGTACAGTAACTCAAATTAGATACAGCATGTCTCTGCTTAATTTACTTCATGCTGTTAATTACCCATCTAGAGAGATTTTAATGATGCCACATTTAATAATCCAGATCTGTCTATGTATAAGCACATGTTTAAACTGAATGAAACTTATTTTATTTTGCTGTATGGCTGGCAACCTGGCAATTTCATGTAAGATGGCGTTGAGTAAGCTGATTTTTACTAGTCTTCCTGCCAATTACAGATTGATAGTGTAGAAGTCTTCCTTAAATGGCATTTTTTCCTGACAAGAAAATTCTGTGGAGAGCAAAGTCATTTAATCCCTTGGTCCTTTTCCTTTGCAGTTCAGAAGGACTGACAGTGACAGTCAAAGGACCCAGCCACATACAGTCATTGATTTAATATGTACTCTGCAAAGAGTTGTGCTGAGGAGGCAAATCCTCCACTTTTCTCATAGCCCACCCTTGACTGTAGTGGTCACAGTGGTCCTTTCCTGGAAAATAGCATTGACTGATCGTAACAAAAGGTATCTCCTAGCAAAAAAGTACTTGCATGTTACAAGGGGTTTGGCTGTGGTGTGAATCTCCTCTCTAAACACCAGAGTTGAAATATGGCAGATGCTAACATTTACAAACTTGGTTTCAATAGGATGATGCAGTTATAAGCAGACTCCTTGTGCTGGTTTGGCCAAAATTTAGCAATATATCCTCTGAGAGAAAACCAGGTTACAACCACCCTTCCCCCCATGGGGTTCGGGAAAAAAAAAAGAATATTTTCCTCGAAGGAAAGTGAATGCGATAAGAACTATTTATTTAACAAGCACACAGGAAAAGGATAATAATGCTAAATAATGAAATGAAATCTCTCGCTATAGARAGAAACCTGGGAAGATTTCAGAGTCCTTCTGTAGGTGTGGTCTCTCTCCTCCTCGGAGCTGGGTTGGCGAGGGGCCCACCCCCGGGTCTCGGGGAAAAATTCTCCCGATGTGCTCTGATGTTGTTGAACAGTCCAGAAGAGAAGAAGAGAAAAAAAACCAAAGTCCCAGGAAACAAAATTCAGCTTTCCGTCTCATGCCGGGAAGAGAAGAAAAAAAAAACCGAAACCGCTGGCTGAAGAAAGCAAGCAGGGTGCTCCCTCCTGCTCCTGCAGCCAGAGAATGCAGAGGAGTGTGTCTCCGTGTCCTTGAGAAACTGTTTTGAAAAGTTCATTTGGTTTTTTTTCTCAAGCTCAGTTTAAAGGCACAGAAAAGACACAATATTACTTTTTGGGCATAGAGCATGATAGGGGATACACATGATAGAGTCACCCCAAGACACTCCTCCACTGAATCAAGTTAACTACACATTCTGGTACTTGCTGAATTTGAGAAATTAGTCTAGACTATCTATAAGCTATTTCGCAAATTCTCATTTTTGACAATTCCATTCATTTGTCATTACATTTACTTGCACCTGGAGTTTTACTGCCAGTACCGTGGGTGCAATAAGGACTCCTGCTTCAGTCTATGCTCACCATGCCCAAGTACTGTAACCCATGGTATGTGGCCCTCCACAATTGTCCTGTAAACCAGGGACTTTTGGTTAAGTAATCATTCCTGCTGCTTTCTGTCGCATTGCAAAATTTCAACCTATTGGGCTGTTTTTAAAAAATAAAGTTATATATTTATAAAAAGATAAACTATACTTAAATTAAGAAGATATGCGCCTGCGCTTTTAGAGGTTTAGCCTGACCAAGGCAGAAAATTTGTTGACTTCCTTTAGAGCATGTCTCGTAAGTCATGAAGATGGAGTTGCAGACTATGCAGAGAGCAGTATTTTAACTACTGTATGACGAAATGCGCTTAGTTTCTTATTTAAATGTAAATAAGCAAGCAGTAGAAAGACTTGCAAATGATTTTACAAATTTCACAAATAATTAATACAGTTAATCTATTCCATTTCCCTCTTGTCATAGCCTTTACTTCTTTTGAATGTTTTGAAATCCATAAGGTTAGTAAAGTGCGTAAGGAGGAAAAAAGGAAAAAAAAAGGTTAGAAGTTTAAACTGATGCCAATATACAAGAGGGTTGTGCAAAATACCAAGAAATCATTGACATTTCTTTATCCAGAGTATTGACATTGCAAACATCACACAATACAAAATGTGCATTTTTTGAAAGCAATGAGAATGATTTATTGGAACTTACTTTCAAGCTCCTATTAACCTTAATAAACTAACCACAGAAATTGCATGTCAAAGGGATACAACCAATTACCTAATAATTTCTCACAATACTTGAAAAATAAGATCACGGTCTTGTAAGTCTTACAATCAATTAGATTTCTCAGATCCTTTATATATATATGCTAGGGAAAAGTTCTCCTGTATTATTAAGTAATATTCAACAGCTTTGATTTGTATTTCTAGGGTAACAATTTGGCTCACATCAGTTTTAAGGCATCTAATTTTTCCTTTTACGTGATTCCTTTTCAGCTACTCTATTATAATGTTTTTTGTCTTCTGAGAACATGAAATATGTATTTTTCATCATATACTTCTTCTTTTGAAAGAATGACTGTCTTCATATGTCTTACCTGCGAACACTGCAACCTCTTTTTAAGCAAGTTGTCTCAGTTTCACAAGTACCAATAGTTTATTGTTTTGCTCTTGACCTTGCCTACTGAAATGTCCCTTAAAGATGCAAACGAAGTTTAACTAGACAAAGAATAAGGTGGTGTTCTGTCTTTCATATCATATTTTTAACTTAAGTTTAAATTAGGTACTCATTCCAGGACCCCCTTGGCCAGCGCATTCACAAATTCTGCTTTGATCAATAAAGAGAAGTTCTTTTATAAATTGTACCACTCATAGTCAAGTGGTCCTCTGGAGGTTAGTAAAAGTTCACTGTCTCTCACCAGTGTTTAGATTACCTTTCTTTTTTTGCAAAACCAAACCTAGACAAAAACCCCAAACCACTATTTAGGAAATTATGTGATTATTTCTAGGCTTGGAAAAGATTAAACTGAGGGTCTTGATATTTTATAATTAGGCTTCTGCAGAATAATGATAGAAAGTGAAGCTCTTGGAAAGACTGAAATATATCCAAACATTTCCATAATTGACTTCCTTATCCAAAACTGTTTTAATGTACCATAAATGGTGTGATTTTCTCTTTAAGCATCTATTTAATATAACAAACAAAAGGTGTTCAAATTGTGTTTCTAGTCCTTGCAGTAGCTTGCTGTTATGATTACAGCAACGTACAAAGATAGGACTTGGGGCTATTACAGAGTTGTAAAGATAGTGAACAGATCAGTAGTTTACTGACAAGGCAGAGATGGACATATCACTCCACTCCTAAATTCATCACATTCCATCATACAACCAAAACCACTTTTGTACTATTACTTGAGCTGGGAAACCTACTCCAGAATATCCTTTCTTTGGTAAACAACTCAAATGGAGCAACCAGGAGGGATGTTTGGTTGAAACATTTCTTCAGTATTATCTTACACACTATTATTAATATTTTTAAGCACAACTTAGTCAAAGCATACATTAAATTTAATACAGGCACATTTTTGCACAAAAGAACCACCTAGCAAAACTCCTAATTCTTGTTATTGTTTGTTTTGTATGCAGACTACACTTAACTAATAGGAGCAGGCTTCCACCATGTTTCTGAAATTGTCACATTTTTAACTGTTTATACTTTGCCATCCAAAGGACTTGACTTGACTGAGACATAAATGTTCTAGACACCATGCAAAAATATGTTTAAAGAGTCCCTGTCAAAAAGAACTTAGCCTTGTTCTTCACAGTTATAAAAGATCCTGCAACTTTGTATATTCTGGGATTTGTACAACCTTCAGCTAAACATTTCTGATTCTGTGTGGACTATAGACCCAAGGGATTGAAGATGTCTCTGTCAAGCTGTCAGGAAATAATTTATTCTGATAAATGCAGAAACATTTTCTTTTTAAGTCTTCAAGGCTATACCACTATCAGGACATTTGCTTTTGATACAGTATAAATGAAGATACTTGTTCTGAGGAGTAGCATAATTTAATTATTTATTCCGTTCTTCCTCTTTCCCACTAAAGGACTGTTAACAAAATATGGGATTAAAAAAAATACATTAAATATAATGAGTCTTTTTGAAAAAGGGCTTACTGACTTTGAATATGGTGAAACATCATTCATGGTTCTTCTGAAAGCATTCAGCCCACGAGAAAGAGGCTGTCACAATGAGAAGCTACAACAGTAAAAACTGATAGACTACACTGAATGATGGGAGATTCTTGATATGTGGCAGTTTCAGGACATATGAGAAACACTTCAGAAAGGTATCTGTGTCTAACTAAGTTGTCTGTAGTGGATGTCACAGCAGGAGATAAGGAAAGGTGGACCAGTTGCACCCCTGGGAATACGAGAAAAGAGATCTCTTCCACTTTCCTGTACCTCATTTCACATTCTGAGCTGACAGACACCACTAAATTGGGAACAAAGACACACATATTTTCTAAACCATGAGTGCTTAAGAGTGAAGTTTTGTGCTTCCTCATGTAGTACTTCCTATTGCATGAATCAGTGTTAGAATCCAAGCCCAAGAGTCATCAAATAAAGATTTCATCAAATGAAAACTTCTTTGTACAAAAATTTCTCTTCTAGGCATTTATTGCCGAATTATTACCTCTTTCTGCTAAAATGATGAGAGATTTTGACCTACTGGGTTTCTTTAACCCTTACAATACAAAAAAATCTCCCACAAAAACAAAGGTGCATTATCAGAAGATGGAAGTTTGTATTGCTTTTTTTTACCATGCCAGGTGGGGGTGGGCTTGAGTGTAAAGAACAGTACACAAAAACGGTCTTAAAGAGACTCGTTCACAGCACACAGAAAAAACATGAACATTACTGAGTTTACAGCTTATTGCAAGCACCCAGTTGTTTCATATACAAGAGCATCTAAGCTGACCCATGATTTCATGCTGACATCATAGAGATTTAACAGTTTCCTGTGAATGGGAGAACAGATAAAATGCAGCACTGAAGATCTGACATTCAACACTGAAGAAATCAAAGACAATATTTGCACCAGTTTTTGGGTCACAAAGCTTCTGACTTATGCCCAGTCTGATTCAAAGTCCATTACTTCTTTCATGTCAACCCCACTTACAGTTTTGATTCACCACTGCTGTCACAGAGAATTTGTCATTCACACATCTTTCCTTTACAGTCAGATATTTGAAACAGCATGCAAACTGGGTTTTGAAAATTGATGTTAAGTCTCAGTTCCAGCAGTAATCCCAGGACAGGTCACTGATTTCTACAAAATAAACAAACTAACAAAACCGCCACCAACTTTCTGGTAGTAAAGTTGGGAATAGACATCTCCATCCGATGAGTAAAGCAGGTTGAATGGTATTGGAGAACATAAAGAAGGGTGCTTTCCTCCCTGGCTTCAAGATCACCTACCCATGAAGCCCAATCTATCCCATTTCACCACCTTCCGGAAATTTCCCTGTGATCCTACCAAAAAATTCTTGGGTAGAAGTTTGCCTGCAGCGGCATGAGATTTCACTAGTGGTCCATTTAGGCCTGAAAGATGAGAGAACCTCTCTGCCATCGCAGTTTTACAACCATAACCTCTTCTTTCCCTCCAACGAGACATTGTCTTGCTCTGTGTGTGAGCTGCCTGTGGCACAGCAACTTTGCTGGGTTTGTTCCAGACACAGAAGAGGTAAAATAAATCAAATAGGGACCAGAGCTGATACACATTCATCAGCATTTCTTAGCTTTTTGTGCATATGCAGTTTACAGACACTCAACTATCCTGTGGAGTACATAGCAAAGAATAGATGGGTCAACTTCTCACTTGTACTTGGAGCAGACAAAAAGCACCTTTTCATTATGAAGAAAAGCTCAGCATTTCAGCTGAGCCAAAGCAAACCACAAACATTCTGTAAGCAATAATTTCAGCAAGCCAGACACAAAAGTTCTGCTCATGGTTAGACAATAAATTAAACTAAATGCAATGATGAATGTTCTTTTAATTGATGAATTCCTTTATTGTTTTGCTGCATACGTAGAAATATATTTTTAGCCCTGATTGTTGTATTCTTGTGACTACCTGGAGCGTGTAGAACCACCATCTACTCTGAAAGTCAGTAACGAGTTTAACTTGTCTAATTTTTAGATATGTCAATATATTGCACCCATATTTTCATATTCAATTTGATTCTAAAGTATTGTGAAGATTTAGAGCTTTTATGTCATCTGCTTAATTGGATGATTTTCTCATTTAGACATTTTTACTTTTACGTTACCATTAAACCCAAAGATACGAAGATACAAAAGATGTCTAATACAACTGATAAATCCACAAAAATAAAGTAATATTTTCCTAATTAGGAAAGGCTGTTCTAGAATCCTGCTGAAATTCTGTTGTCAATTTTCAACTAAGTTTTCACCTGTAATAAAACAGAAATAAAAATCTTTAAGCTTCAGAGCTCTCATACATAATTTTATTAACAATGAAAGTTGTTCCCATCAGTTTCTCAGACAGGTATTTGAGAAAGCCTTTAAGAGTTTTTGGTAAGCCTGATTATCTAAAAGATCAGTGGGAAAAGAGAGAAATAAAGTATTCTTTAAAGCTATACTCTCTTTCTTTTCTATTACAATTACTGAGGACCGTAAGTCCAGCCAGAAAATTATTTTGAGCAAAAGGTTGAACAATAACCCTAAGAGCTTAGCTTGAGGTTATGCAACAGCTTTGATGTCATCTTGTCCTAAAAAATTGACAAAACTTTTTAAAGTTATTCTTCCTTTATTGTCACAGAATCTTGACTGTTATCCTTTGGTCTACAGTACAGTCATGTTTCATGGTCTTGTGTGGTTTTTAAGTTCTAGGTTTAGAGAGTAAGTTACACAGTTAAAAAATCTCAACTTTTTTCAAGCCTTTCTGGAACTTTTTCTCTACTAAAGAGAAATAATGAGTTCATAAACCTATGGATTTAAACAAAACAAAGTGTTTTTTCACAATTAATATAACCCTTTTTGCATAGAAGGACAAGAATGAGTATTCTGTATTCAGTAATTAAAGTTGAATCCACAATTTTTTTTTTAAATTCAGAAATTTGGAGTTTATTCCCTTTACTTAGGAGTCTGCTAGGAGTTTTAAACTGAAGTATATTGGGAATGAACTAATTCATTGGTTGTACAAGTTGAAGCTGACCAACCCTCTCTACAAGATACCTGTCTCCCTCAGTGCAGCATGAAGTCTTTTTGCTTAATGATGGCCCTAGACAATATACAGTTTTAAATTTAAAAATATAGTTAAAATTTAAAAGTCAGCAAGGATCAGACTCTGAATTCTACTTATTGCACAAAAACTGAATTACAATTCTCCACAAGCAGATTTTTTTTTTTAGCAAAAGAACAGCAAAAGTTATTTCCATTCAGCTGAAGCAGTTAAAATCCTTTCACCTTTAACAATAACAAAGCTTAAGTAATGTCACTTCATAGTTTAGAAAATAATTAAGACACAATAAGTTAATAAATCATTCTCCTGAAATACAGAAAACATGACTAGATTATTCCTCTAATATTTGGCCATTCTTGTTGTATTAAAGTAAGGGAAAACCTTTCTATTTGTGCTAACGAGTGCAAAAAGGAATTTTAAATATTGTCATATATTTCTTGTCCATAAATCTCTGCTCTGTTTTTATTTAATTTCTTGAAAATGGTATATCTCTAGCTTTCATTTTGCTTTTGCACCATATTCTTACAATATATTGTTGAGACAAATCTGTAAGACTAACATTAAAAATATATGAAACAATGCAGCCTACTTATTAATAACTAGAAAGTTCAGTATTTCAGTTCGTTTAATTTTTTTGTTCCATGAAGGCGGATCTGCTATACTGTAGTTTAAATGACAGATACAATTCTGTATCTCTTTTCCCAGGTTACGTACCTCATTCAGTTACTTTCTTGAGGGCTTGATGCTTCCTGAAAGAGGAAGAAAGCTCTGACCAACCTTCAACTATTGGATTGCAAATCACTTCTCTTACCAATACTATCATACAGATTAATCCACACAACAAAGTTTTACAACTGCTGGTCCTTTCTTCAAAACTCCAAAGTGTCACACAGAAATGGTAATATTCAGACTTAACATTTACCACCAGGCCAAAGTAAAAAAATCTGTCAAATCCCAGCTGTGAAGAACCTCTCCAATGATTCAGGGAACCAACATTGTTCATTTTCTTTCAGAAAATTCAGCTTTCAAGGGTGTAGAGTTAAAGAGAGTGCTCCAGAATACAAACGGATAGATGACTGAAGTGAGAGCCAAGTCACATTTCAGTACAAGGTCTTCCAACATATTGCAGAAAAACAGTAATTCTTTATAATTAAGTATGATGAATGAGGAGTTGAGTTTCTTTACACTGCATACTGATGTAGTGTGATTTTTACAGATTCCAGAGAGGGGTCTTGATTTAAATCACACAACCCTGCCTGTTCATCAAACTGTTGAATTTATTTGCAACTACATA
Source organism: Parotia lawesii (assembly GCA_003713295.1). NCBI lineage: Eukaryota > Metazoa > Chordata > Aves > Passeriformes > Paradisaeidae > Parotia > Parotia lawesii. Next base: position 414,010 of record RAHM01000105.1, read on the forward strand.
AAATTCCCTGTTCTAATTTTATAATGGGTTTAGACCTAAGGACATAAGTTAAGTGTCTGTCTGCAAAAATCATATATTTTATTTTTCAAAACATTTGAAAGAAGCGATAAATAAAATGACAATAATGACAAACATCTTATCTACATTGCTGTTAAAATACTGTGCTGAAATACAGGTTTACCAATCTGTGCTTGATCAAAAAAATTAGCAATAGGGATTTTTCTCAGTGTATATTGTATGTAAGAAGACACTAGAGTTGATTTTTAATAAGCATGGCACTATTATAACTGTAGAAATACTTCAGGGAAACGTATTAGAGAGGGCTTCCTATTTGTCATCATTCCTCTTCTAAGTGTTTTAGAAGCTTATAGATTCATCAGAAGAAGAGTTTCAAACTGAACTCAGCCTAACACTGCGAAGAATGAGGAAGGTCTTTTACGTGCTTCTAACCAGAAGAGGAAGGTCAAAGAAGCTGTACCCTCCTGATAAACAATGCTGGAAAACTGGTAACTATGGATGAGGAGAAGGCTGTGGTAGTCAACAATATTTTTGCCTCAGTCTTCAATGGCAACCTCTCTTCTCATGTCTCTCAAGTGGATGGACAGAAGGATGAGGACTGAGGGAGCAAAGTCCCTCCCACGGCAAGAAAAGAGCAGGCTCCTGACCACCAGAGGAACCTGAATGTATGTACGTCCATGGAACCTGAGTAGATGATGCCAGATTCCTGAGGAAATTGGCTGATGCAGCTGTCAAGTAACTCTCCATGATATTTGAAAAGTCATGGCAGTCAGGTGAAGTCCCAGAGGACTGGAAAAGGGGAAACATTGTACCCATCTCTAAAAAGGATAGAAAGGAGGACCGTGGGAACCACAGATGTGTTGCAATCCTTCCCTCTCTGCCTGGGAAGATCATGGAACAGATCCTCCCAGAGGATTTGCAACGAAACAGGGAGGACAGGGAGGTGATTTGAAGCAGCCATCACAGCTTCACCAAGCTTGTCAAGTCTTGCCTGACAACCCCAGTGGCCTTCTATGTCAGGGTGACTACATAAGTGGACAAGCAAAGGGTTACAGATGTCATTGATCTGGACTTCTGTAAAGTCTTTGACACAGTCCCCTACAACATCCTTCTCTTTAAATTGGAAAAAGACAGAATTGATGCGTGGACTCTTAAATGCATAA